>JAEMWC010000028.1:1817500-1885000 GCA_016490735.1 Pachyseris speciosa
CTTTCAATCAAGTTAGTCATCCATCATTTCTTGAGCGGGAAACACTGGTCCCTAGTCATCAAGTCTACAGCAATGGGAAGTGTTCACCTGTGGAGGGAGAGGAAATAAGTTCGAGGATTAGTCTGAATAACGGGCTGGACGACGAATTACTCGACCACTTCGGGTAACAGTTTGCCCAGTGGGTGTGTTGGTTGCTGTAGGACTGGAGTGTGGCGCTGGGTTAGAGAGTGCTGGTGGGCAGTCTGTGGCTCGGCAGTATGATTGGATGCCTAGACTGGAAGGACGATGGAGCATTCTCAAGGCGACCTCCCACTCTTAGTATGCCCTCACTGAGAAATACATTTGTAACAACAACAACAATCTACGATTTTTCAAGCTAGTTGGAAGATCTTGCCAAAGATCAACTACAATTGATGATACAGATTGTTTTCCAATGTTGGTTCTTGTGCACGCCTTATAAAAATTTTTATTAGTGGCATATCTGGTATTATAACTATGAATATCAGTAGCATACTGAAAATAGTTTTCAAAGATGTTTTGTAGTGCTTTGCTATGCCAACGATGTGCAAATTTAAGTGTTTGCAATAATATTATTTAAAGATAGAACTGACAGGATATCTAATAGGTTCATAAGGGGAAAGGCACTTTCAGTGTTCTTTCCATGAGCAGTGGCAAAAAGTATTCTTATTGCTGTGTTTTGTTTTCTTTGTCCTTTTTTAATTTGAGTTGTAAACCCACTTCCCCATGCAAGAATAGCATAAACTATCTAGGGATGGACAAGACTATAATAAAGTTGTGCCTTAGTTTGCTAAAATTCCAGTATTCTTGGCAATTTTAGAGCAGACGTATTCTATGTGGTGCTTCCATTAAAGCAAATGGGTTCAGCTTGTACAAGGGGCTTTTCCGTGGAAAGAATCTCATATTGTTGCCAGTCGTTTCAAGCACATCTATATCTTCCGCGAACGACCCACACTGTACAGCTTTAACTATGACCCTTTCAGCAGCTAGGATCTCAGAAACCGTCAGGTAACCCTTGGAAACTTTAGCATCGATCTTGGTGTGGCGAACAAGCATAACGAGCCTTTCGTAGGTCGTCCCAAGAAGAGTACACCAATGTGGCCCGGGTTTGATTCCCGGACTCGGCGTCATAAGTGGGCTGAGTTTGTTGGTTCTCTACTCTGCTCCGAGAGGTTTTTCTCCGGGTACTCCGGTTTTCCCCTCTCCCCAAAAATCAACATTTCATTTGATTTATTGAGAGTTGATTTGATTTAGTCTCCCCGATTAGTAGAGCATCTGTGCTTGGCTAAATAGATTTGAGACTTAAATAAAGTGATTATTATTATTATTATTATTATTATTATTATTATTATTATCATTATTATTAACAGTTAAACACTGGTTCTAGAGGACTATCGTGGACTACAACATTTACGTGACCTACACTTCATCTCAATTTATCATCATCTTCACGCAAAGCAGGCAACTGAGAGAGTTGCTGAGGCCAATTCTTGTCATCCTTCCATAAGAATGCTGGACCATGAAGCCACTGTTCAAACTGATGCACTTCTGACCCCTTTGCTCCACGGGATGCAATGTCAGCCGGGTTGGAAAGAGACTCGACGTGCCTCCATTGGTGGGGGGATGACTCATCATCTGAAATTGTCTTGATTCATTGCGAATGTATAGAAGAACGGTAGTGGAATCTGTCCAGTACACTGGCTCATGTGCTACATATCCCAGCTCGTCACAAATCAAGTGGTTAAGCTTAACGGAAATCACAGCTGCTATCAGCTCTAGCCGGGGTATGGAAACCACTTTCAAGGGGGCTACGCAAGATTTCCCTTGAACAAAGGAGCAACGGACATCATTCTTCTCATAAACCAGAAGAAGATATAAGACAGCTCCATAGCCAAACTCAGATGCATCCGAGAAGTGATGTAACTGCACTTTCCGGACTGGACCAAATCCTGGTGGCTTGAAACACCTGGGTACCAAGATGGTTCTTAAGGAAGACAATTCCTCCAGCCAACCATTTCAAAGAGTCATCAGCCGAAGAAACCTCTTTGTCCCAACCATAGTTCTTCTTACACAGGTTCTGAAGCAAACTCTTAGCAGGTAAAATGATCAGTGCTATGAATCCAAGAGGGTCGTACATTGAACAAATAACTGATAGTATCCCTCTTCGTATTGGGGCCTTTCCTTCATTGACAACTCTAAAGGTGAAATTATCAGCCTCAATATTCCACTGAACACCCAAGGTTCGTTCTATAGGGAAATCCTCCAAATTGACGTTGACGACCGTGGTGCTCGATCCTCCTCTGGGACAGTAGCAAGAACGTTCCTGTCATTACTTACCCACTTTGTAAGACGGAATCCTCCCCTACGCAGCAACACTCACAGCTCTTCACACAAAAGCTCAGCTTTGCCAGTAGTTGGTACCGACTTTAAGAGGTCATCTACGTAGAAATTCTGGTGAACTGTGTTTATGGTTTCAGTGCTGAATCTGCTCTAGTTATCTGTGGCCATTTTCTTCAAACTAAAACTGGCACAACTTGGTGAAGACGTAGCCCCGATGGTCGACCGGTTCTTCCAACAGATCATCCCTAGCCACCACAGAAATCTTAACGCATCACAGTCAGAAGGTGTTACACACATTTGACGGAACGTTCCCTCTATTTCTGCAACCATAGCAACAGGCTTTTGGCGGAAACGTAAGGACAACGACCAAATTGTTCGTAAGATCTGGTCCTTGAAGTAACTGTTCATTAAGAGAAGTGCTCTCAAACTTTGCTGTCCAATCGAACACCACTCTAGCCTTGCCGGGTTTTTGCGGATGAAATGCCAGATGATGGGGGTGCCTGGTTCTGGTACCAGCTTGTCGCACAGAACTGTTCTTGCATGCTGTCTGAGTAGATAACTCTGTACAGTGTCTCTGTACTTGTTGAAGATTTACATATCTCGTAACAAACGCTTCTTTAAATGGCCCAAACGTTTCATCACGAAGGCACGGTTGTTAGGGAGAATCACTGGTCTCCGTTTCCATGGCAACCCACTTGATAGTGACCATCCACAAGCCTGACACTCCTCTCCTCCATCTGCTTTAATGCTCTATGGTCTTCAACAGACAGAAACTTTCGACCTTATCGTTGGTTCATTGAAATCGTAGTTGAACATTCTTTCCATTTAGCGGTGGAGAATCTCATTGTCATGCCGGTTGAAATTGACACTGTAAATATCGTTGGCGTGCGAGTTAACAGGGCCCATCAAAGTCCATCCTAGAGGTGTGCAAACTGCGTAGGGGTGACCTCGTTTCCCACGCCTCTGGTCGTATACCCAGTGTGCCTCTGAAGCATCACTTCCAAATAAGGTCATGATATTGTCATATTCTATCCTTGGGAAGGTAATGCCTGACAGGTGGGACCAATCTTCGATTTCGTCTTTGCTCGGTGCACCGCCCTTGGGTAAACACAGTGAATCCACAGACCAAACTCTGTTCAGCTCAACTTCCTCGCGCTGGTGTACACCTCTCACAGACAAAGCAACCTCAAGACCAACTTGAGTTTTGGAAGTTCCATTGACAGTGGCGAACGTAAATTCCTTAGCATTACCATTCAAACCAAGGTTCCCTATCAGTTCAATGTCACATAACATCACATCAGAACCAGGGTCCCAAATTGCATTCGTTACTATTTCACAGTCTTGACCTTGTCCTTTCACGACCACAGGGACGACTCTGAGACAAACTTTCTTCCCTGTCACATTGGCGTTACGTTGTCCAGACTCTCCGGCCCCAATGACATCACTCCCTCCTGGCTGGGACAACCTTGTTATTACTGGGCGTTGAAGGTACACTAGCACTGTTCCTAGGGTTTGGGTGCAACATCGAATGGTGTCTCCATCCACATCTACTCACTTGGCACCTCATGTTGCTCCTGCAGTCTTTAGCCATATGACCTCTTCCGAAACAGTTGTCACAATCTTCCTTGTCTGACCAATGCCTTTCTCTCTTCTGGGCTCTTGGCTTTCATTTGCTCAAATTTCGACAACTTGTGATGACCAGAACATAATGGACAAGTAAAAGCCGATGTCATCTGCAGAGGCTCTGCACTGACCACCTCAGACTGCATTGCCATGGTTGTGACTTTTTCATAGTGCGTGCCCATTCTTGCTTTGGACCTCAGTTTCAAGTTTCGCTGATCTTTGTCAGTAGTCGAACCGACCAGCTCTCCGTACATTGTATTAGCCAATAAGGCTCTCTCCTCGATAAACTTAGCCAGATGCTAGAATGTGGGTTCCATTCCTGAGAGAATGAGCGATCCTGCTCTGTCTGCCCATTTTTACTGTAAGTGTACTGGCAGGCATTTTATGACTTTAATGAGATTGTCTGAAGAGTTGACATCAGCCTCGTAACCCATTTGATCGAGAGTAAGGGCACAATTCTGCATTTGCAGAGACAAGTCTGAAAGACCTGCAATATCAGTCGCTTTCAGCTGTGGACCCTGGACTAACTTGGCGATGTGGGCATGCGCTATGATGTGTTTCTGACCAAATCTCTGGAACAGAATCTCTTGGACCCTCCTATAACCTTGCTCAGCATCAGCAATTATGGAACAGTTCTTTAAAGCATCTTTGGCTTTGCCGGTACAATGCTGTATTAGATAGGCAAGTTTCAACTCAGTGTCTGATACTCTCTTAGCAACGTTGACTTCGAAATTGTTAACGAACAACCAGTAGTCCAGCGGATCACCATTGAATGTCAAGAACTCTTTTCAGCATTCCAAATCCTTGGTGAATTGAATCAGCCATTGACTGCATCGCCTTTTACTTCTGCTTCAGGACTCCTTGTATCCCCAAAGTAGCAGGGAAGTCTCTCATCTTAAATGAACTCGGAGTATGACCACAGCAGGGGGGCGGTTTCCAAGACGGGGCTCTTGGATCCAGCACAAACACTGTATAGCCTCTCCTGTTGTGTTCGACCTCATCGCTAACACAGGTCATATGCGACTGTTGCGCAAAATCGGGCTGGCCTTTCTCGTAGGTATCAACTATACATGGACGCTGTTTCAAATGATGAGGATAACCCGTCTCATCGGTGCCTAAGGTTTCTGTTTCATGTCTCAGCGAAACTCTGTGGTAACTTGAGTCATCACACAAGTCATCCACTGCTCTGGCCTTCTCTATCTCACCTTCCGCTTGTAGCACAGCAAATTGTTTCATTTCATCCATTTGACGTTGTAAATCCTGCTGCTTCTTTATTTGCTTAAGTTCTATTACCCGACGGAGGAATTCTGCTCTAGCATTCCTCGAACTTTTGCTCACCTGAGAGCTCATTCTCAAACCTCCTGATTCTCAACTAGTTGCATCTTCTGAAAGATTGTCAATAGTAATATAATGCAACTCTGGATCAACATCGGATAAATCGTGTCACTAATCGTGGTGTGTACCTCTTGACACCCTCCTAAACCACTCATCGAGTCACTCGTCAAATTATCGTTTGCCACGCATAATACTACGACAATCGTTCAACGCCTCTGATTTTAACTCAATACTGGCAACATTGACATAATTGTAAAACTTGTTGTAGGCTTCTAAACAATTCATGTAAGCAATCTTGACAGCATTTCTCCTTATGTGAGCTTCTTCACAGTTCTCCGGTGTTGTCATCAAAACTTCAAACTCTCCATACAAACGATTTAAATATGCACGGTATCCTGCTTTAGAATTCTTTAACGACAGCATTCTTTCATTCCTGACACCTTTGACATCGAGCCGTGAACTTTGCTGGCGAAACCGCCTGGACCTAGCCATCAAACTTTCGTTTCTTGAAGGATTCGAAGACATTCTAATCGGACTCGATCAGAATTTCTTAGAATCCTTCAAGAAACCAAAGTTCAATGGATTAAAACTTGATGATTTATTCACATGTTGACAACTGCTGGTGAATACATTTCGAACTTATTAGAACTCGTACATGATTGTATCTGAAAGAAACAAAATCCTAAATGAATACAGGAAACTTACGCAAAGGATAGCACTTGAACAAGCTTACCGAACGGTGAAAGGCCGGCACAGCAGTAAATTATACACGAACTGGTAACTGCAACTGCAAATTCTTAGGATGATCTGACTTGTCAGAAATAGCGAGAAAAAGTGACTAATTTGCCGCGAAACCGAAATTTTAATACAGAATGAGTAGGCCTGGGCTGGCAAACCAAAAACTGGAACCGGAAGCATTCAGTCTTTTACATTCTATCTGTCGTTCAAATCAACCTCGCGGTCTTCATTATCTGTTATGAAAAATGTAACCAGGTATTACTTTAGTAATTATTTTAATTTGTGAATGATCTATGAAATAAATCATATATGAACTGTGGAAATGAAATCAAATGAAGAATGATCCTCGTAGTTGTGAACGCAATTTATGCAATATTGAAAAGAAGCAATTGCGAGAAGAAGAATTCAGGACTTCAACGGGGTTTGAACCTGTGACCTTGCGATTCCAGTGCAATGCTCAAACCAACTAAGCTATGAAGCCACTGACATTGGGAGTAGTTCAATTGCTCGTTGATATATTCCCCTGAAAGAAGTAAGTGTGAATGATATATGAAATAAATCATATATGAACTGCAGAAATGAAATCAAATGAAGAATGATCCATGCAATTGCTAAAAGAAGCCTGAAAAAATTGAGAACTTCAACAGGGTTTGAACCATGACCTCGCAATTCTGGTGCAGTGCTCTAACCAACTGATCTATGAAGCCACTGACTTTGGAAGCAGGTCAATTGTGATGCCATGCCATGTGATGAAACATTTTGAACATTATAACATACTAACAGACTGTCAGCACGCCTTCAGATCAAAAAGATCTACAGAACTTCAATTAATACTTACTATTCATGACATTGCAAGTTCTCTACAACAAAACAAATCTATTCATGCTGCTTTATTGGATTTTTCTAAAGCCTTTGATAAAGTCCCACATCAGCGCTTACTAATGAAGCAGGAGCGTTACGGTATCCATGGAAACCTCTTTTCCTGGATGGAATCTTTTCTCACTAAGAGGGTCCAAACTGTCATCTGTGAGGGTGCAACATCCACCTCTTCCCCAGTGACCTCTGGTGTACCACAAGGGTCAGTACTAGGCCCGTTGTTGTTCCTAACATACATTAATGACCTGCCAGACGGTCTAACCTCTACAGTTAAGCTGTTTGCCAATGACACTCTCTTGTACGGTGTGGTGGTTGAAGACTCAAATTGCGACAATCTCCAAGACGATCTCAACAAACTAGAAATCTGGAAAAATGAGTGGCAGGTGTCATTTAACCCTTCTAAATGCAACATCATCTGCATTTCAAATAAGCAAAGACCTCCTCAAGATCATATTTTTTGTGTGGGTCCAAACTCGAACAAGTAGACTCTGCATCGTACCTAGGAATTACTGTTAACAGTAAATTAAAGTGGTCTGATCACATCTCATCTATCTCAAGCAAAGCGAGTCGATCCTTGGGGTTGATCAGGAGAAATCTCTGGAACTGCGCCAGGAAAGTACGTGAAATGGCCTGTCAATAACAGAGTGAACTCACTGCCCGCTGACTTGGTAAATTGCAAGTCATTATCTGATTTTAAGTCAAATTTAGGAAAGCACGTGAAATAAGTGATCTAAGTTATAATTTTGAATTATTATCTATTTATTTTGTTATTTGACATATTTACTTTTATTCAATTTATGCATATGTACATATATGTATATATTATATTTAAAATTAGAATTAGAATTTATATGTATGTGTATATATATATATATATATATATATATAATTTTAGCTTTTATTACAGTTGATGTGATGTCTTACAAGATTTTATCAACTTAATAAATGTAAATGTAGATGTTGAATTGTGGGCTCATATGTTCCCATGAAAGAAGTAAGTGAATGGTGTATGAAATAAATCATATATGAACTGCAGAAATGAAATCAAATGAAGAATGATCCTCTCAGTTATGAATGCAATTTATGGAATTGCAATGGGTTTTGAACCAGAGACCTTGCAATCCCAGTGCGATGCTCTAACCAACTGAGCTATGAAGCCACTGACGTGGTGGGTTCAAACGATTTATTGCCAGTTAGTAATGTTTGATGTCAGCCAAAATTATATTTGACATATTTACTTTTATTCAATTTATGCATATGTACATATATGTATATATTATATTTAAAATTAGAATTAGAATTTATATGTATGTGTATATATATATATATATATATATATAATTTTAGCTTTTATTACAGTTGATGTGATGTCTTACAAGATTTTATCAACTTAATAAATGTAAATGTAGATGTTGAATTGTGGGCTCATATGTTCCCATGAAAGAAGTAAGTGAATGATGTATGAAATAAATCATATATGAACTGCAGAAATGAAATCAAATGAAGAATGATCCTCTCAGTTATGAATGCAATTTATGGAATTGCAATGGGTTTTGAACCAGAGACCTTGCAATCCCAGTGCGATGCTCTAACCAACTGAGCTATGAAGCCACTGACGTGGTGGGTTCAAACAATTTATTGCCAGTTAGTATGGTTTGATGTCAGCCAAAATTATATCTGGAATGAATTTTACGGTGAAATTACTTATTATTTTGGCTTGTTTCTTTTTTTTTATTTATTTATTTCAGATAAACACTTTTTCAAAATTACATTCTGTACAAGGAGATCTTTGCTTACAAGTGCGTTACATACAATAGGATAATAACTCAGGTACTATTAACACTTACTCTACTTGCCACATTTTACACTACTTACAATGCAATAATTACTTGAAATGCTCACGATATGATAAAATTAACACACATCTTTCCCGAGGTGACTGCAATATACTTTTGTAATTCTATTTTGTGCTGCACTTATCTTTTAACCCCTTCAATGCCGACGTTTTGCACATCTTTTTTTACAATTTCCTGAGGGTAGAAGGTCAAGATGACCTCGCTATTCTGTATTAGGGGTTACCATGGATATTTCGCTGGTCCACAACACCAAAGGCTCTATCTTTCACGTCACGCTTGTCACGCCAGCTTTTGCTTGCTTTAAGGGATCAACTACAGCTAACAGCTCGGTAGGTATTTGATTTATAAGTGTTTTCGAGCCATTTCTACCTCAGAAGCCCCCTGGCTGGCATCATAAGGCTGGGTCGATGGGTAGAGGCAATCCTTTGAAAGAAAACAGAGGTGAGAAGCAATTTCACATGAAGTGGGCCGCTAAAAGTGTTCGATTGAGATGTGGCCATTCGTGAAGTGAAGTTGTGTTCCTAGCTATTCTGTGAGTGGATGCAGAGACCTTGCATGGCAATTTCGGCGAGTTTTGACTTGGAAATAATGCAATTGGTGCAACATTCTGTAAGCAGGACTGGGTGTCTCGACACTTATAAAAAATATCTGAAATGGAAATTGGTGAACTCCTACGCATCCGTTATACAAGAACTTCCCAGAATTTCTTTGGGTCAAAAAAGCGAAAATTACAAGCCAGTAGTGCAAGTGAATTCAAAACCTTTATCCATGTTGCACTAAACAAGTGAGCAGGTAAATGTGGAACATATTTCAGGAAGTGGAGTCGAAGTTTTCTGCCAACGTAGAATTTTAGCTTCAAAAGATATTTTTCTCTGAAAAACTTCAAGGCAAAGTTACTTCTTTTTGGTGTTGTCAAAGTGCGTTCAAAGCCAACATTTTTGGTTTTTCAACAAAATAAACGGTCATATTCGATCAAAATTGGGAGCTTTGGTCAGTTTATGGAGTGATGAAGTCCACATAACTGAGCATTTGGCAATAAGAATCGTTCATTTCAACCATAGTAAGTGATTTGGGAAAGTCATAGGTTTTCAAAGCACTAATGGTGTTTGTGACGACTGAGTGCGTCAATAAGGCACTTAAGGGGTTAAAGTCAATAAAAAGGATTTTTTTTGTCATTTAGAGCGTTTATGTACAGAAAATATTTTCCAAGTATTATAAGATGGTTAAGGGCTAAACAAGGCGGGGTTAATTGGCGAGTAACTCCATATATAATGTCTGGGGTAGAAAGGCGCATCTCAATGTTGCATAATTGAAAAATCCAATTTTGAAATTTGGACCAGATGGTTGACGCTTGTACACAGTTGATAAAAAGATGCTTTATAGTTTGATGTGATGCTGGGCAAAACGGACAGTTCGGAGAAGCAACCTTTTGCAGTTTATACAATATTGTGTTTCTAAATAGAAATAATTTTCGAGCCTTTTTTCGGCAGTGGGAAGAGGTAATTTTTGTTGACAAAGCAAATAGAACTACAGAAAACGGTTTTCCTGTGCGTCAAAAAGATCTTTCATTTGTTTGATGCCAGCTTGGTGCCACTCCGGGTAAAAAATAGATTTTCCATTAACGTCTGTTCTTCCAGATGATTTCCTGAAGCACAGCGTCTTTGTTTTCAGGGGTGTTAAGTAGCAGATGACTTGTTTGTAAAACAATGCTTATTAACTTCATCTGTAAAATGTTTTGTGGTTTCCAAAACAATAAAGATAAAAATAAGCTTGGACAGACCTAAGGTTTTGAAAATATTTATTCTACCATATAACGAGATATCTCTTTGAGACTACATATTAAGGGTCTTTTTAATGTTCCCAGTTTTTCTGTGAAATCTTTTTGGTGTGTGATTTTAATGCCACTGTCATTGATCAAAGATGTACGTGTTTTTTTTCTTTGATTTGTTTTTTTTTGAGGTAGAAGAAGTATTTAGAATTTTTTTCACCATGTTCGTGCCAACAAGCCGTACCTGCTTATAATTGAACCATGTGTTTTTAAGGCGAGGATTTTCCTAATTTGGCTTTGATACTTTCGATCTATGCCATTGTCTTTCTTCTCAAGAGAAGCGTGTAGTTGCACTAATCTTGAGAATACAAATTTTTCTTCATTGTATGTTGTTTTAGCTTTTTTCTTGGAATATTTAATGCTAAAAGCTCTTTCTTCCATTTTTATCATTTCCCAATATAATCCGAATCTTTAACGTCCTGATATTTTTGCGCAAAGGATGGAATTAAGAACCATAGCTTTTCAACATAATCGGTTTTGGACAATAGAGAATTATTAAATTTCCAGAAGCCTGGTCCACAGGGTGGACTTGTTTCTTCAAAATAAATGGAGAGCGACACGGCAGAATGATCAAAGTAAATGTTAGGACCTTGGATTCATGGATGAGAAAGTTTAAGTGTTTCAATACTAAAAAATAATCGAGTCTGCATTGTATTTTCATTTACTCCATGTAAAACCGAACGACTCTGGATTCATAAAGCACCATGCATCAACTACAACCCTTGACAAAATTCTTGGCACACTTAGCCATTTCTCCAAACTTTTCACACGTAATTTCGGATTTAGCCCCCCTTCCCCCATTTCAATGTTGGTTACCCTGTCCAAGTTCCCTTTGTTCGCTTCCAACATTGTCTGAGGGGGAGGGGGTTCTCTGTTCTAGTGATGTCATTACGGATTGGTCTCAAAATAGGTCGTTAATGCAGTTACATGTTATCTGATCAAGACGTGCCAAGGACTTTTGTCGAACATTGTCTTTCCGTGATTATTGCATGTTCAGTGGGAATCTTCTTTAAAGGGCTTTGTGTTTTCTCTTTCTTTGTGATGTAATTGCCTTTGGCAACACAAATAAATGTGTTAGGTTCTCCAACGTTTCTGTTATATGATTTGGGTATTTTCAGAGGTTGTACATGCATATCATTTTCGAGAGTATGTCGAAACGCACTGATGCTACAGTGTATCTTAACTTCCAAAGGCAGTCGGTCGAAGTAATGAATGAGAAAGGCTTTTAAGATTCTTTGTCATTTTGTATTGTTTTTAACGGTGCTGTAAAATCGATGTAAAGAAACAGAAAGGGCAAATTTCGAACAAAAAGATGTAATTTACTATAACAATTACAACTACAAAACTTGAATAAATATTACAAGCAAACCGGAAGTTTCCTTCATTGTGAAACTGTTGACATTTCTCGCAGATTCTCGTGTTTTTTGATAGTCAATTTAGAGCTATTCCCCCGGTTTTGCTAATTGAAATTCATCTACATGACATTTAGAAACTTCCAAACATTTCAGCACGGTATATTACTGTACATTTACTAACTTTTGAACAGTACTCATCGATAACTGGGAGAGAGATTAATTAGTGAGTAATAACTTTTCCAATTTTTCCCGAGTACTGTTGAAACATTCCTTAAACCTTTGAAATTTTGCTTAAAGACAGTTAAAAATGTTAAAGGTCACTACCTGAAACCTATATGTTTGGTTTCATGGCAACCTTTAATAATAGTACGGCAAAAAGTCAATTTAACCAGCCGAGTCCTGTGGACGCGTAGTGTTTATGTGACAACGGGCCAAACCAAAATCAAGTTCCAGTTAAGCGGAAATTGATGCGTTGTTAAAAATGAATTTTGCCAAAAAGGAGCCACATGGAATTAAATTCTGTTGCTCACTCTGAAGCAACTGACGCCAGAAATGGAACATTCGCCATCGGACATCTATCACTTGCGTGTTTGGACCGTCTATTGAAGTGCCCTTTACTAGTACAAGAGGCGCGTCCTAGATAGCGAAGAATGGCGTATCTTTATTTAACTCGATGTCCTGTTTACAAAAAGTCTTTGGCGCTGAAAGAACCACAGTGTCACCCTCCAGCGCCTGAAGGAAATCGGCCCATGCAAACATGAAAGAGACGCTGAGCTTTCTAGATGGACTCCTTTGGTTGCATTGCTTCCCGCCTCTCCCCGCTCCCCACCCCCCTCCCCCATGTTACTTTGATATGCCCAAGCTTTCCCCCCATACCAAATATCGCTATGCCCCCATTATTCTGGACATTAACCTAACTATGCAAAGTACCACAATCATTAAAACACGAACACTTCCTTTTCTTATAAGAGTATAGACTCATAAGTTCGTCTGTAAGAACTTTGCTGTAAAATACAACCCTCGACAAAATTCTTGGCACACTTAGCCATTTCTCCAAACTTTTCACACGTAATTTCGGATTTAGCCCCCCTTCCCCCATTTCAATGTTGGTTACCATGTCCAAGTTCCCTTTGTTCGCTTCCAACATTGTCTGGGGGGGAGGGGGTTCTCTGTTCTCGTGATGTCATTACAGATTGGTCCCAAAATAGGTTGTTAATGCAGTTACATGTTATCTGATCAAGATGTGCCAAGGACTTTTGTCGAACATTGTAGATTGTGCGGTTTCATCAAATATCGTAGTTCCACAACAGACTCTGTCCTTTCATCAACAGGTTTACCGCCGCATTTGTCCATGCTGTTAATTACGCAATTTAAATCCCCTACGAGGACCATATGTTCATTTGCATATCTTTTTAGATAACAATTAGAAATTTCCCTGAAGAATTGGACGAGCAGCCTTGGTTTGTTTGGAACATAAATATTTATGTAGACGATCTTTTTGCTGTTGACAATGGCTTCTGCAATTACGCACCTCCCATATGTGTCCAAAATAATATTTTGAATGGAAACATCAAGGTATGGTTTAAAAAGAATCATAACACCCCTGCTTTGGGTGGAGCCATGACTGGAGGCCGTTTTACCTCCCAATTCTGCCTCCCACATTTTTATAGTTTGAAGCGATGAGTTCATTTCTTGTCAAGATTATATCCGACTGTTGCTGGTGAAGCCCTCTAACATTCAGTTTCAATAATTTATAGCTGACCATTAGGAATTAATGTGACAAGTTTTGCAGTTCCCTCGTGTGCAGACTAATTGAAAGCACTTAAAATTCAGCCACAGATTTTTGCTACTCTCAAAATTAAGAACAAAGGTACAGCTGTACTACAATACGTAACGGATCATAACATTTTAACGTGCAAACAATAACGAAAAAACAAAAACAACTTACCTAGGATTTGTACTGTATTATAGATCAGGTTGAAGTGCTTACCGCAGTTGGATAATTTACATTTTAAATTGCAAAGGGGCAATGGCAGGGTTTCTTTAGAACTGTTAACTGTTCATAATGCGTCCATAGAGAGGGAAATTAGATGTCTCTGGGCCACGATAAATGGAATCATCAATGATGAGTTTATGCATCTGTTCATTTAAACACAAATACTCTATCCGCATTCATTGTATGATATGTTTATATATTTGTTACATATATTGTCAACAATTTATTAACTTATGAGAAATCAAATAGTCCATCAGACTGGACTATTGTTTCCAGCCGCCATTGAGCCGATTATTATTTTCATATGGCCTGTTTATTGTTTTGGATCTTGATAACACATCCCACTTCATTCAATCATTGTGGATTTAACTGGTGATTTGTGTGGTTGCATATTGGACTACACATCAAGGTCATTAAAGAACCTGTATTTTATTTTGGGATTATACCTTTTGGTAAGCAGATTAATACGTAAGCTTAATGAACCAATTTACCAGCATAATACGCATTTAGTTTCATTTCATTCATTAATTTTGAGATATTGATCAAAAGTCCACCATTTTTGCTATTTTGAAATTTACAAGCATTGCGTTTTGGTTGTTTATATCTTCTTACACCTTCACCCTTTTTATACACATTCTTGAAGACTTTGTACATCATTAATTAATCTGTAAAATTGTCAGATTTTTGTTCATGCTTTTGTGCAAAACTCTTACTCTTTTGGGTTCTACCCAAATGTTGCCCTACATCAGCAGCTTTTACCTTTTAATCTTGTAATTTTTGAGGGGTTATGTCGTAGAATTTTGAGGGTCTTATCTATTCGTATTTATTTATAATTTCATTATATTTATCAAATCAGTTTTCAATACGGAAAACTGTTAGGTTTTTTTTTCATCTTCTGGATTGTATTCTATTTAAGGCAGGTCGTGCTGTAACGTAGGTATATGTCTATTTGAGTCAATGATGTATTGAATTCCTTTTGGTAAAATTGATTGTTCTCAAGTTGTTAAATCAGTTTATCTTGTTTTTTATTTATTTAGGTCTCTTGTTTTAATCAATGGCTCTCGTAATATCTTAAAATAATCGCTCATTACAATATCACGCCATTGTTCCTCAGTTTTTATTTCATTTTTCACTTCAGTAATTTTCGCTATTTTATATCTGTCATATTCTGAATCAGCATGTTACATAAGCTATCTGTCGAGGCGACACTTATCTTGGTAATAGTAACAAATCCGATCCAACCAACATGTTGGTGAATGTGTCGGCCGATATCTTGGCCAACATGTCACCAACGTATCACCAATGTGTTATCCAACATGCTAACAATGGTTTGGCCGACACTCAACAAACATGGATGTATGAATAACTTTGAAAATACAGCAGGGTATTCAGAATAAGCACTTACTTTTTATTAACATGTCATCTAACACACTTCCAATGTGTTGGGCAGCGTACAACCAACACATCAGCCGACACACTAACAACATGTCGGCCGACATTCAATGAAATAACTTTGAAAATACAGCCAGGTATTCAGAATACGCACTTACTTTTTATACCAAGCCCAATTTAGGGAAAAACCTTCCCTTTTTTTCATTAGTACGGCTGATTAACATACTAAGAATGGTCAAAAGTAGTCATACACTTTTGGGTTCGACTGTAGGGTTGTTACTGACTCTCATGTAGTGTTTAATGAACTTCATGGTTTCTGTGGGGTGGTAGGTGCTTCAATTTGATATGAGCAACAGTGACAGTCAAGTTAACTTAAGTTCAAGTCCTTACTACTCAAGTCATAGTTGTCGATACACCTAAGGGAATGTTAAAAAACAAAAAATTCAACGGCACTGCCATACTTGGCGTACTAAGGGAAAGGAAAAAACGACAAATTCAACGGCACTGCTGTACTAGCCATACTTGGCTTACTAAGGGAATGTTGAAAACGAAAAATACAATGACGCTGTCGTACTGTGTAAAAAGCGATAAATTCAACGGCAATGCCGTATTAGCCGTATTTGGCGTTCTAAGGGAAAGTTAAAAACCACAAATTAAATGGCACTGCAATACTAGCCGTACTTGTCGTACTAAGGGATATTAAAAACCATAAATTCAATGGCATTGCCGTACTAGCCATACTTGACATACTAAGAGAATGTAAAAGCCATAAATTCAATGGCATTGCCGTACTAGCCGTACCTGGCGTACTAAGGGAAAGTTAAAAACCACAAATTCAAAGGCACTGCCGTACTAGCCGAACATGGCGGACTAAGGGAATGTTAAAAACCATGAATTCAATGGCACTGCTGTACTAGCCATACTTGGCGTACTAAGGGAATGTTGAAAACAAAAAATACAATGGCACTGTCGTATTAGCCATACTTGGCATGCTAAGGGAAAGTTTAAGACCATAAATTCAATGGCACTGCCCTACCAGCTGTACTTGGCGTACTATGGGAATGTTGAAAACGAAAAATTTAACGTCAGTGTCGTACTTGGCGTACTAAGGCAATGTAAAAAACCATAAATTCAATGGCACTGCCGTACTAGCCACGCACCACCATCTTGGATTGTGTAGTGCACCAAAGCAAGGTTGGGGTGTGATAATAATAATAATAATAATAATAATTGAAACTTATATAGCGCAATTTTCATGCCGAACATGATCAAATGCGCTTTACAATTTAATAAATGATTAAAAATAAATGAAATTTACAAGCAATTATGATTAAAAATAAATTAATGTATAAATAATAATAATAATAACAATAATTACAAGGTAAACAATAAATATTTGACGAATTAAAATGTATAAGATTTACAAGTTAAAAGCTTGTTTAAAAAGATACGTTTTGAGGTGACACTTAAAACTTGAAAGAGAGTCAAGGCTAGATATTTTACAGGGCAGATTGTTCCAAAGCTTTGGGGCTGCATAACAAAAAGCTCTTCCTCCAAGTGTTGACAGTATCTTGCCACTAGGAATCTCAAGCATAATTCTTTGGCTAGATCTGAGTAAATATCTAGTTGATGATTTTCGACTGATCAATTTACAGATATAATCAGGTGCCATGCCGTGAAAAGCCTTAAAGGTAAAGAGCAGAATTTTAAACTCAATGCGGTACTTAATTGGAAGCCAGTGAAGCTGATATAAGACTGGTGTGATATGACTGAACTTCGGTTCCTTAAAAATTAGTCTTGCAGCTGCATTCTGAACTCTTTGTAACTTTTCAATTTGTACTTGTGGAAGTCCATAGTGTAAGCTGTTGCAGTAATCTAATCGGCTTGACACAAACGCATGAATTAAGGTCTCGGTGGATTTACGCGATAAATGTTTTCTTATTCGCATAATGTTATGAAGATAATAGAATGATGTATTACAAATTTTGTTCACTTGGGAGTTCATCGACAGCTTGTCATCAATAAAAACACCGAGATTTTTCACAACTGACGATCTCATTACATCAGAGTTGCCCACGGTAATCGAAGAAATATTAACTTTAGTTAACTGTTGTCGGGTTCCTACGATAAGAAATTCCGTTTTTTCATCGTTGAGAAGGAGTTTGTCGTGTTCCATCCACAAGCGTATGTCCTTTATACAATTTTGCATGGCAAATGTACCGTCTTGTTGGCTAGACAACACGTCAGGCTTGAAGGAAAGATATAATTGTGAATCATCCGCATAGCAATGAGAGTCTGGAAGATGTCGTTCAATTTTATGGAATAGTTTTGAAGAGTAGATGATATATAATAGGGGACCTAGACAGGATCCTTGTGGAACACCCCAATCAACAGAGCAACTGTCAGAGAGGGCGCCGGGAATAGAAACACGTTGTCTTCTGGCCATCAAGTACGAGGTGAACCAATCTAATGGTGCTCCAGAAATTCCAAATGAAGTTTGAAGTCTACGCAGAAGTAAACCGTGATCAACGGTATCGAAGGCTGCGCTCAAGTCTAATAAGACAAGTAGAACAGCACGCTGAGAATTCATTTTCATCAGAATATCGTTAGTAACTTTCAAGAGTGCCGTTTCTGTACCATGGTTCTTTCTGTACGCAGATTGTAGCGGCGGGTAAAGATCGTGTTTTTTCATGTGATTGTCAATTTGAATAAAAACAGCTCTTTCAGTTACTTTTGAAATGAAGGAAAGATTACTTACAGGCCGGTAATTCTTGAAAACAGTGTCGAGACCAGCCTTCTTAAGAGTTGGCAAAACTAAGGCTTCTCTCCGTGCCGAGGGAAAATAACCGCTATCAAGTGAAATGTTTATCATTTTAGTTATCACTGGTAGAAGGACATCAATACATTTGATGACCAGAGGTGTGGGTATCGGGTCAAGAGCAGACGATTTCTTAGCCAGATTCATAATAATGCTGTGAGCTTCTTCTTCGGTGATTGCTTGGAAACTGCTAAATGACGGAGATTGTAGATCCATAATGGGAGCACAATCTCGACAATCTTCATTTGTGCACTCTTTGAATTTGGATCTTATATTACTGATCTTTTCGACGAAGAAGTTAGCCATCTCATTTGCAAGCATCGTTTTACTAAAATGAGGAGGAAGTGGAACATCACAGTTTTGATTTAATAATTGTTTTGAGACCCTGAAGAGCTTTCCTTGATCCGAACTGTTTTCTTGTATGAGGTTCTGATAAAAATCAAAGCGCGCCTTTTTAATCAAATTTGTAGCGAAGTTTCTTGCAGATTTATATGCAGCTAGGTCGTGTGTGGAGTTTGATTAACGCCATTTCTTTTCTGCTTTTCTTTGCATCCTTTTCGCGGCTAAAATCTGATCGTTATACCACGGGATGCGTCGCCTTTGGGGAATGATTTTGTGCTGAAGCGGAGCATGTTTGTCAAGAACAGATGTTAAAGTTCTATTGTAACAATCTACAAGCTCATCCAACTCCCCTGGGGTGTCTTGACAGACTTTGGAAGCTGCTAGATCACTGCAGAAAGAGTCCAAGTCAATTGATTTAATTTTCCTGTAAACTCTTTCCTTCAATATGATTTTCGGTTTAGTTGCTCTTAGCGTAGTTAATACGGATAAATGATCTGAGAAAAGATGATCCGTGACCGGCGAGCCGCAGATGATGGAATCTGATTGACGCGTGATAATTAAGTCAATTGTGTGCCCAAGTTCATGTGTTGGATGAGTAACATGCTGACAAAGACCCATTGAATCTAACAGGTCTAATAGTCTTGTTGCATCGGGATTAGTTGAGTCATCAACGTGAACGTTGAAATCGCCAGTAATAAGTAATGGTTCAGTTGAGAGAATTAAAGTTTCCAGGTAGTCTGCAAAGTCAGCAAAAAAGGTGCTTGTGGTGACAGGGTGCGAAGGCGAATAAGGTGGGCGGTAAAGGATGACAAGTCGAACTTTAAACATGCCAGATGAAACAATGAGTTCTAAATATTCAAATGAACGAAGTTCCTTCGCTGCAATTTTTTGAACATTCAAATTTCCTCTGAATAAAAGTGCAGTTCCTCCCCCGCGACGATTATTTCGCGAATGATCGATAAGCTTGAAGCCAGTAGGTGTAATTTCTGCCCTGTGAGCATCGTCATTTTCGCTGAGCCATGTTTCTGTGAGAGCAAATAAATCTGCTTTGCAGGTAGTGACATAGTCAACAAACTCGGCAGATTTGTTTTTGATTGATCGAACGTTCATAGTACAAAGGTGAAGCGAAAGCTGGCTCAGAGTGGATACCTCAGAACATGTCGAGGTTGCAGATATATTTATGCAGTTAAGAGGGTTGTGGCCAAGTTGACGTTGATAATAAAGATGGTTCATATGGGCATACCTTCCATTGTTGATACACACTGGAATAGTCGTTGAACGCGAAGCGTTGACAATCCTGGGTGTGTCGGTTCGGTTCGACGTAGCATTAAGATACTGATGATCCAGGGATGTTAAGGATGGTCCTGGATTAGTTTCAATATTGAATTCAGCGTCAGTGTTTGAATAATAGCGAAATTTCGCGTTCAGGTACTTTCGCTTACATCGGTAAGGATTGTAAACCTTCGTCAAGTCGAAACCAAGATGGCAGACACTTCTGTTAACATTTGAAGTCATCGAACAGACCATGATATATTGTGGTGTTCTGCCGTACATTGTTTCATTTGATGTTGGGGTTGCTGACTTACCATTTCACAGAAAAGACAGACTACTTTGACCAGCAAATGATGTGACTAACAGAACCAACAGCAACTTAAACACGGAGCTCGAGTTTACACGCCCATCCGCCATGTTCTTAGGGGAGGGTTGTGTTAGAATGTTTTGAGTGGAGATACAAGCAATCATGACCCACGATCATTGCGTGTGGTAGCTGAGTCTTAAATCAAAGGAAAAAGTCGACCACTACTCTTCACATTCACCCCAAAAAGCGGCCCTCCATCTCGCTTTCTTGTGGCAATCCACTGCAATTTCTTTGAGGGAGTTGAGGGAAAGTTGAAAAACAACATATTATCCGCACTCTAGTTTCACTTGTCATTATTACTTGGGCTAGGAACGCCGCCGGAATCTGAAAATGAGCTCCATTTTTCTTCATGTCTCATCTGCAAAGCACATTTTCGGCATTTCTGTGCAAGCTCTAACTAAAGTAGTTATTTTGGAATAAGTACACTATTTTGACCTCATAAAATATGCTGAATGACGTTGGCCTAGTGGTCATCGTCACCACTTCTGATACAGATGTTCCTGGTTCGACTCCTACTGTTGGCACCATTTTTTTGCGTGTCTATTTTTCTTCTTTCTTTTTAATATTCTTGACAAGTGTTATAATTATTGTGAATGATATATGAAATAAATCATACACAATCATACAGTGGTTGAGCTGTAGAACAATTTTGCAATTTTAAAGGGATATATGTTGATGAGGGTAGACACAAACACAAGCACAATGCACTCGATGTACAGTACCACTCTAAACTATCTGCCCATTAGCACGTGGTAAAACCTCATCTTTGCCGATGTTGTTTGCAGCGAATCCACTGCGGAATCACGGCAGCCGAGACCGCAGCAATACCGAAAGCAACCAAAAGCCACGGTGAATTTCCCACGGTAATGCCTTGGTAAAAGACAATAGCAACTAATTACTGTTGTGAATGTATTGTTAAAATTTTGTCTCACAGTTCTCCCCCAAGGATTCAGCGAACAAAACACAGTGAAAACAAATAGAAGCTTTTACTTTGTGGAAAGCCAAATGACGGGAGTCATTACATGTAAATCTGAAAGTGTCTGATTTAAAAAATAAAACATCTCTTAGACAGTTTGAATCACACTAATTTTTAAAGTTTCTTGTAGTAACAGAAGTTCTTGTCTTATCTTTCCTGCTTTCTGTTCAACGTGATAAGCTTCTTCCTCAAAGATATGTCGGCGCGATAAAAAACAATTGGTACAGCTGTAGATCGTTTTTAATGGCGAGGAAACTTAAAATAAAATATTGCTCTTTATCTGCATTCTTCCATGATCAAGTGATGATTTGAAAACTTGTTTCATTAGTTTGCTTTAATTTACAAGACAATCACTATTACAGCTACAGTTGATTACTGGGCGCAAAGTTTCGCAAAAGTAACAACAATCGGTGTTTTATGATTTTAATATCTGATAAGAATAGCATTTCCACATGCGTTGAGACGGCAAAGTGAGAAAGATCCAGACAGCCGTTGTGGGAATCCTCATGTGCTTGAAGCCTTTTCGTGGTTGCTGTGTAAAAGGCTTTGCTTTCGTTCTCCAACTTTTACGTTTTGACTCAACCAGATGCTTAGGTAACAAATTTATCGTGGTGCGAGGGTACCTTTCAACGAACCGTATCAGGCGGCGAGAAGTACGATAATCATCTCCCGTGAAATACACCTCTGATGATTTTCAAGGTCAAAAGATTTTGGATCTTCCACAGTCTCTGAAAAATATAGCTCGTTTATTTTGTCTTCGTTCTGAGCAGCTACACATCAAGCAAAATAATTTCAAACCGCAAACTTCGACTGACAAAATGTGCGTTGCGTATATATACAAATACGTAAATATCTTCTTTTGAGGTATGCAACTTTTTGGCGTGAACTCTCGATTCATCCAGCAAACAGATCATGGTTTCTGTGTCCTTTAATAAAGTGATCTGTGCCCGTTTTTAAATGTAAGCATTTAGTGTGCAATTGCTTGTTTGTGTTCTTTGAAATTCCAGTTATTTTCCATTCGTTAAAATTTTATGTATCGCGACTGTTTACCTGTGAGCTAGCAAGGGAGCCCGGCGACGGAGATACACGTAATTAATGCAGTATTCGACAACAGGTTCACAATCAAGTTTCCGCTTTTGAAGCTGTTCATATGGCGTTAACATTACACCAAGAAAATTAGCAAAAGTTATAAACTCATTTTAGATTTTTTTCATTTGTCGATCGAAAAATAAGTCTAAAAACATGTAAATATTTTACTCATGTTTCATGCTGCTAAATCGTCGGAATCAAATCCCTCTGTAATTAACCAATGTATAAGACATACATGTAAGCTTAAATGAAAACGTTTTCCCGCACAAGTTTATTACTACTTTATGTTTCCAAATACACACATGTTTCACTTGTCCTTCCTTTCCTTAGCTAAACTACTTAAGTGTTCGTCCAATTGCCCACTTCGAATTTCTTCAAATAATGAAATATGACCCGTGTAAAATTTTCGACACCTCACTGTGAAAGTTTGCTCTTTGTCGGTATGAAAAGACCGTAGAACAAAGCATACAATAGCCTTTTCAGTTCTGCCATGTGCTTTCATTACCACGAGTCTACTGCGGCATAAGTCAACCACAAAAAACCGAGGCAAAACCGAGGTTTTCGAATTGGTTAGATGAGGTTTTGCCTAGGTGGAACCGAGGCATGCAGCCGCGAATCCGCCAAGGCAAAGTCACGGTAAATGGGGCAATAGTTAAGAGCGGTACTGTAAAAAGGACAGACTTCTCGCTTTTCTTTTGTTTAGCACTAAATTAGGTATTTTTGCACGCCCGAGTTTAACATGTATGGAATATGTATGGAATTTTGGATCAGGTCACATATACAGTGAGGGTTTCAAAATGCACTGCAATCTAAATATGTGGAATGACAGCTACCCTACCCCACCTCCACCCCCCCCCCAAAAAAAATTTACCTTGTATGGTATTTTCAAATCTGTCAATTTCTTTCCATTATGTTTCGTTGTATGCTTCAGCAAACCCACTGAACGACACCCAGCTGTGGTTGCTGATATGAAAATAACCCATCCATTAGTCTGCAAAGTGGAACCAGTATTGTAGGCATTATAGATGCAGAATAAATAGCGACTGTTTCATGCTTTCATACGTGAACGCACGTATGAAGAGCTATTAAGTTGTATTAATCACCCTACATTATTTAATAGAAGAATACATAACATTTTAATTCTTATATAGAAGGCATTACATGGTTTAAGCCCTGAATACATTTCAAAGCTATTTACTTTTCGAAATTGTAATAAGGATTCCCTAGCTATGGGCTTCATTCTCTCTCCTATCATGGTTCCAATCTATGGAATTCCCTTCGTAACAATATTAAGTAAATTTAAATTGGCCATTTCTGATCTCAAATTTGATTCTGACTGCTGCATCGTATTAAATTTATCTTAATATTATTAGTTAGTTGATCTATTACTATTTTCATATTCTGTACCAATACTATTGAAATTTATTTTTTATTAATATTTATTTTAATTAATTTATTTTTGCCATTTCTCCTCTGAGATATTGGCATCTTATTCACTCTTCAATTCGAGTATAAATAAAGGTTATTGAAAAATTAAAAATTGATACCTGAGTGATGGCAACCAATTGTACAACTTAGATTTTATATGGAACTATAAACCACCTAAGATAAAATTCTCAACACTAATTAAAACTAAAAAGGAAGGCGGCTTAGAGATGAAAGACTTTTCTTTGCTTAATAAAGCTTTAAAGCTAAATTGGGTCAAACGACTTCACTCAGATTCTGGTGCTCCTTGGCAACTCATCCCAAAGTCGCTTCTTGCTAACGTTGGAGGGCTGGAGCTTTTCACATGCAACTATGACATAGATCGTCTCAATCTAAATAGTCAACGTTCTGAATTCTATCTCAGGATGATGACATTCTGGCAAGATTGAATAGCTTCCAATCCAAAGAGTAGAGATGAAGTCCTCGAACAAATTCTTTGGAATACTAAGTTTATTACCTCGGAGATGAAAGCAATATACTTTCCGCAGTGGCATCAGTTAGGAATTCTGAAGATTAAAGATATCTTCGACACCCAGCGAAGTTAACTCTATGCCGCAAAGTTGGAAAAAGCTTCTTTGTTGTGCCGGTGACCAAAGTTTCACAACACAAATCAAAATAGAAGAAATGACATTTAAAAAATTGTACACCAAACTGTTATCTCTCCAGCGTTCCTCTCCACCAACTTGTGAAAAAAGACTGCTAACTCAAGGTTACCAAAAAGATGACTTAGGCAAGTTGTATGTTCTGCCTTTCCAAGCAACGAAAGAAGTGAAGCTATCATTGTTTCAGTATAAATTATTCATAACATTCTGTGTACAAAGAGTTTACTATTCAAAATGAAGAAAGAAGACTCTCCACGCTGACCTTTTTGTCCAGCTGATGGCACTATTATTCATTTATTCACTGAATGCACACAAGCCATTTCGTTTTCGAAGGAATTCATTGATTGGTCCTCAAGCGTTGTTGATTTAAGACTTTCCCTTTCAAAAAATGAAATCCTGTTTGGCATTATAAATAAAGATTCGACACTCTGTTTAGCCCTCAATCACTTAGTTATTATTGGCAAGTATTTTCTGTATGTAAATGCCCTTAACAGTAAGTTATATGTTTTTAATGAATTTGTTTCCATCGTTTATGAAACAATTAAAATAGAAAAATACATCTTTTTTTCTTCTGGTTGTGAAAAAGAAATTAAAGCAAAATGGTCTGTTATTTCTTCTTTCAACCTCTTATGGAGTTTTTTTTCCCATTCTGCGTAACTATGAAGTATAGCTTTCTCTAATGTATTTTTGTAATATATTTTGCTCTGTGTTTTTCCTGTAAAGTTTGTTATATATTTTGATTGTTGTAAATTTTGCAAATTTTCATGTAAGACAAGTACTGCATTGTAATTGGTGGCAGTGATAGTGATAGTGATAGTGATAGAGCATACTGTGTTGTAAACAAATTGTACCGTGTAGTTAAAACTTACTGTCTAATTAAAAAAAAAACAATTGTACAACTGTGGACTTGCTTACTTCAATTACTTTGCCCTTAAATCGCTTAGGGTAATAGTGACTTGATCCCTCTGAATCCTTGTTACGGGCTTTGCCGTATGTTATTTTACAAGGCTTGCATTCCAAGCAGACTTTTGTGGCAGAAACTGGACCCTCATGGGTAAACAACCTCGCACTTGAAGGCGCGTTGTGACTTGTCAATTTGTGTCGCACGCCAAGCACGTTGACATTGGAGGTGCCAAAAACTTGGTGAAGCGATAGGGACTTCCCTTACTTAACTCCCAAAGCTGCTCCTTGCTCCAACACTGTATGCCATGAAACGAGAACAGTGATCCTTGAGAAATTTTATGAAATCCTCTGTCTCATGATAAGAACCTAACCCTTGAACGCTTTCACAGCAAGCATAGACGATGTTGTGTACCAACATTGTACAGAGAGTAACATCGGAATCACAACATTTTATGGCGTATCTACGTGGGACATGGTCGATTGCACGCTTTAAAGCAATTAGCGCATTCAAAGCAACTTTTGCTGAGACAACAACCAGTGCTGCATCTTCAGTCAGCTGATAAAGGTGAGACATCGACCTGACGCAGAAATTCAATATGACTGGCGAGCTCGTTCTGAAAATTTTTCTTTTTTGTTAATCAACTGTGATGCCACAGCGAAATGGAAGTCCCACCATCAGCAATTTCTAGATTTTTTATAAGTGTTGAGCCACTCGGACGTACTAGCGAAATATTGTAAACATTGTGTTCTTTGCAAGTCAAATCTCGCCAAAATTGCCTTGCTAGGTCCAATAATCTATCACAGAACAGCGAGAGAAACAACTTCAAGTTCTGAGCCACCATGCTTCGACTTGAACACTTTTGGCGTCCCAGTCGGCATGAAATTATCCCTCCTCCCTGGTTTTGTTCAGAGGTTTGCCGCTGCTCTCCATTCCAGCTTAATGATGCCAGACTGGGAGCTTCTGTAGTGGAAAATGGCTCGAAAATACACTTATAAACCGAGTACTTACCTAGTAAATGTTGCTACGCTCGCGAGAAAAACAACAACAGTTGAAATTGGTGAAGTGCCAATAAAATTGGACTCCTCAGTATTCTAGAGCAGCAGACCTCTTAAGGTAGCCCTTCATGTAGGGCAGCTTAATCCCGTCTAATTACCTGCATTGAGAAAATTGCCTCAAGATCTTAAGGAATTTGCCAATTAAAGGGTTAAGGCAAAATAGCTACTGAAATGTGTATTTTTCTGTATCATTTTTTCTTCATGTCATATCTTCTTTTTAAATCACCTTTGACTGCGTTTTCTTTTTTGAATTATTTTTATTGCATTCCAATTTGTTGTAATCACAGACCATCATGTTTTTCTGTTTGCTAAAAGTGTTCTTTCCTTTAATACAGAGCTGGAAGCAATAGCTTTGCATCGAGGAGAAAGTAAAGGTAAGCCTTTGCAAAATTGATGTGAATTAGAACAAAATTAATTAGTTGTTGAAGTTTAATGCTAGTCATGTTTTTTGTTGATTTTTCAACTGCTTAGATTCTGGGTCATCCATCAACTGTATAGATGCTGTTGAAGATACCTTAAAATTATGTGCAGGAATGAGCCATCTCTGTGATGCAAATGCTACAAGTTTTCAAGGTGATTCTTTCAGTTAACCTTTAATTTTTAAGTTGACCAATTCGTTCTCTTTTTCCCCTTAGTTTTACCTGACTGAACAAGAATTTTTTAACGATGTTATATCTTGTATTAGCGAGCTGTGTCTTTTTCTGTCTGTTAAACTAAATCTGCAAATTTTACTTTCCCAGTTTTTAATGACCCCTGCTAACTTTGTACTTCAAAGAATAAAACTGATGTATTGAATGAATTGAACTTCTGGCATGATGGAATTGTGACAGGCATGATGGAATTGTGACAGGTTTCACAAAAAAAAATTAGAAATTTGCTACATAGGAACAGCAAACTTTTTGCAATCTCATCCTGGGTTTATTGATACGGAGGAACTTGAAGTGCATGTAACTTGTAACAAGGATGCTGGAGGATGCAAGTCACTTCAATGTTGGTCCAGGAGGATATTTTTTATTGTTAGTGGAGGAGAACACATCCACTTCTGGCAGCCACTGTATCGGTATTGTATTTGATGGCATCATTACAATTTATTCCTTGCATTTGTATGTACACCACTAGCCTGTGAATTGCTGAGTGCTGTTTCCCTCCACTACTCTAAATGATCTGGTCTGGGAGGTTGGCAACCAAAATGTATTATTCATTATTTGCATGTATGAATTTAACTTTTAAGCTTAGAGTCCCCAACACAAGCCTACCTTATTATAGCGACATGGCTGTATAGGAAGTTTAAGGCCATGCAAGATGCAAGTGAAACTGAAGCCAACATAGCTGCAGCTATGAGCTCTACAACAATGGCATAGGACAATATGTGCCATGTTGACAGCCTAAAGATTGCAAAGAAGGATCTTCCCTTCCTGGCACCAATGGATAAAGCATGGTTTAGTGTGAACAAAGTAATTGACCGCTTACATCTCAGGAATTACAAAGACAGCAGGTGTAAGCGGCTGTACAGCGCAGACAGAATTCCACCAGAATACAACACTATGGCATGTGAACGAACATTTGTTTGGGTGAGTCGCCTTAAGAAGATTGTTTGTGCAATGGGAAGACTTCATCAGTTTTTTTTACATCGTTCAGTGAAATGCCCAAACAAGTACACAGAATTATGTTATCCAAAAACAGGACTCCACTTTTGCCAAATTAGTGCATTTATCATCCCAGATTGTTTCTTGGAGGACCACGAATTGCACAAGTCAAGAGAGCCTTGAGATTTGGCCTTTCTCTTTCCAACTCTGGCTGTAAACAAGGATAGTATCACTGATTAGTGGCTGTATGATATGATCAGTTAAAGTAACAAATACATTTCATAAAATGTTAGCAATGACGAAAGTTTGCAAATTTTCATCTAAAAGACCACAACGTCATTTATGATTGCATATAATTTCCACGGGCCCTCTTTCCATGAGCATGTGTTTAAATGCACAGCCTCCTTCCAGTTTTGATCTATATTTGGCAGTGGAATTAAGGATAGGTATTACCCGCCAATAGATTTTTCTGATTACAGTTATTTGTTTTAAACCATAAATTAAAATAATTACATGTATTGTTCAATGTTGTATCAGTTAATTAAAGTACTGTACGTAGTTCTTATTATGTACCTAGTTCTTTAGTGT
Source organism: Pachyseris speciosa (assembly GCA_016490735.1). NCBI lineage: Eukaryota > Metazoa > Cnidaria > Anthozoa > Scleractinia > Pachyseridae > Pachyseris > Pachyseris speciosa. Next base: position 1,845,942 of record JAEMWC010000028.1, read on the forward strand.
TTTTGGGATTGCAAATTGCTTTTAATGTAAAATGTTCTCATAGCCCCATTTTTGAAGTTTGCTTGTGCTCTTAGGTATTTGCTCCTATTCATTTGTTGTTTGAAATAATGTAGTTGAAACTGTTTTTTTTCTTTGCTTCTGCTAGTAGCTGATTAAAAGTAATAGGTGTACCAGTTTTCTCTTTGCGTATTTTGAGAACATATGTTTGGGTTCACATGATTCACTTTTTCTCTTTTCCTGATTCTTAACGCTCCAATTTGACTACTGTAATTTAATTTACAAGAACTGTCTTTCTTGGAGGTGTCAAGGTACTGCCTGACACTGACTCACTTGGACGTATGCATTATAGGCAGTATTCTCCTGTACTTAAGAGTACATATGCACATTTGCCTGAATTTCCTTTCCCTGGTTTGGATGATAATGGCGTGCCTGCAATATAAAAAAAAACTATTTTAAGGTACTGATGTTTCTATGCAGCATCCCTACATGAAAAATAATTAATTTAGCAAGAAAGAGCTGTGCTAACATGGGAGATTTTTGTTAGTGAGAAACATTTACAAATAACATACAAGAAATGGACAGGTAGTATGTGGTACTATCTTTTAGTAAGCTTTATCTCATGCTATATTATCAAACAATTATAATAACTTACTTGAAGTTGTTGGTGTTACATCCAGTACTCGATCGGTCAGTTACAGTACATACACTAACATTATCAAACTTACAGTTCATATACTTACATTATTGACTTACAGTTCATACACTAACATTATTACCTAACAATGCATAAACTTATGAACAAAGCTAAAAACCTTGGTTAAAAAATAACAAACAAACAAAACGAAACGAAACGAAAAGGCCACCTTAAGTGGAGAGAGAAGAATATATTTGTGGCAAGTGTTTCATTCTTGATAGTATTTGGAGAAAGGATTCGAGAGATACCAGAAATAGAAGAATCCCATTTGACATAATGCTTTGAGAGAACATAATTTGTTCTAACGATATAAAGCTCAAATTTACAAGTATCTGTTAATTTATCCTTAAAAACATCAAATAATGGAAATATTCTATCTAATTTGCACCTATAGAGAATTTTGCAAGTAATAAAATATGATTAATTACCGTGAAATCTTTATCATTATCAAACTTACCAAAAACTAATTCCAGAAAAGAAATGTCCTTTACTTCATTACTATAAATCGCAATCCAAGATAAAACTTCTTTCCAGAACATATCTACCACGTTGCAAAAGTAAAATAAATCCTCTGTGGATTCAACTTCATTTTTACAAAACGTACAGTACGGGGTATCAGCAATTTTGAAAGCAAACAGTTTCTCATTAGTGTATATTATACGATTCAAAAACTTGTATTGAAACGCTCTTAATTTAGTATCTAAAGTGACATTGAAAGGCAGAGTATAAATTTTTGTCCATTCACCCGAGAGACTTGGGTATTTACCTTCCAGTTTGGCTTGAGCAGTGGGCGAGGCTGTTTTATAGGAAGAGAATTTTTTGAGCGGATGCTTAAAATATCTGCCATCTCATCTTCAATTTTCAAATAGTAAGAGTTTTCATTGAACGGGGGTGGTGAAAATGAAACCAATTTTCATTTATAACAGAATGCCACTGACTAGTTATAGCATTAACTGCACCCATCAAAACAAAAAGCTGACTCGAAGATAATTGAGCTTTTAAAACTTTCTGACCTTTAAGAAATGCACGATCGTTACAAATCAGGTCCATCGCGCAGAATGCCTATTGTTCTCAGGACATTTACTTACAGTTCAAGAAACTTCCCAGGACTTTCATATTGCTCGTTATTATTCATAGACGCGTAAGAAGCACGTATTTGATTGGTTGTTATGCACGTGCAGCAATGCTCATTAGTATGGAGTAGGCGGGTAAAAGAAACAATAGACACTGCCTGCTATTGTTTTATCTTTTCAAATGAAGAATGATCCTCACAGTTGTGAACGCAATTTATGCAATTGCGAAAAGAAGCCTGAAAAGAATTCAGGACTTCAACGGGGTTTGAACCCGGGAACATATGAACCTACGATTGACCTGCTCCCAACGTCAGTGGCTTCATAGCTCAGTTGGTTAGAGCATCGCACCGATAATCGCGAGGTCACGGGTTCAAACCCCGTTGAAGTCCTGAATTCTTTTCAGGCTTCTTTTCGCAATTGCATAAATTGCGTTCACAACTGTGAGGATCATTCTTCGTTTGATTTCATTTCCGCAGTTCATATATGATTTATTTCATATATCATTCACACTCATTTCTTTCACGGGAACATATGAACCTACGATTGACCTGCTCCCAACGTCAGTGGCTTCATAGCTCAGTTGGTTAGAGCATCGCACCGGTAATCGCGAGGTCACGGGTTCAAACCCCGTTGAAGTCCTGAATTCTTTTCAGGCTTCTTTTCGCAATTGCATAAATTGCGTTCACAACTGTGAGGATCATTCTTCATTTGATTTCATTTCCGCAGTTCATATATGATTTATTTCATATATCATTCACACTCGTTTTATCTTTTGTTTACTAAAATCACACATTCGCGCGTAATACCTGTAAACGAACCAAAAAGTTGTAAGGTTTGCTAGTTTAATTATTTAATTGCATAGGTTTAGTTTGATTTCATTCAGGGACACTTAACATGTTGCGATCGGGCAACAAAGAAAAAATGCCGTCCTTTCATGCGTCCTGTATACTGCATTTCAGTTTTAACTTCTCAAACTCACTTTGTGCGAGCGAGGGTTTGTGATGACTGTGGGTTAATATTGACAGTTGTTCGCGCGAGCATAGAGAGGCCAAGGAATTGGGAAGTGACAAGTGAAAAAGACTGAAAACTATTTTCTCATGTTCATAGTGTTTTTGGGTACTTTGGACTTTTCAGTTTTCCGTCATTCGCGAATCTTTTCAGAGCTTAAAAGCAAGGCCATTGATTAATATTAATCATTTGTCGAAGCTGATTGTTAGCCATTGGTGTATTTCGATCCGCCGGCAAACCTTTGTCGCATCGTTTAGCATCATAAATACTCCATTGACCTTCAAATTGCAACCACACTCAGTGCTGTTAACATGGAGAAGCGTTGTCGTCCACCACTGGGCTATTACAAGAGCCTTGATAGCGTCGTAATTCCATGCGCCAGGGCAATATGTGATCCAAAACCCGACGTTCTTGGTGTATTTCAAGCTGAACGTATTGTCGCCAAAAGGATCCAAAATGGCAAGCCTGTATTCATGGTTAAGTGGCAGGGATACTCTTCCAGTCAGAACACTTGGGAACCAAATGCCCACTTGCCAGCCGAGATGATCGAGGCCTTTGAAAGTCCTGATCCAGACCCGATTCACGTAGAGGAAGCCCGAGAAAGAATCAGTCTGGTCTTTGAAAGGGGAATGAAAATCCCTCTTCAATACAAAGAATCAATAGAAATTCGCCACGATGTGATCCGGTTCTTGTTTCCAAACCTTCCAGCAGAGATCCAGCAAACACCAACCGACATCTGCGACCAAGATCTCAAGGACACCGGCCTTGCGCCTTACCTGGAACGAGCAATCAACGCAAATGGGAACCGATGCCGAATAGTGCGGTTAACCCTACGCCTGTTGCTGTCCAAGTCCCCGTCGTTTTATCAAGATGGCAAAAAAGTATCCCGTCCAGTCGAACGACTATGCTTGGTCTTCAGGAAAAGATATCTTTCAGGAGCTCTCTGAGAGTCTAGTAAGACTTCTCAGACATAAGAACAAAAACGGCTTCTTTAGAAGCCAACCAAATAAAAAGAAAGTTCATAACCAACTAAAAGTTTATGATAAGTAGTCATTAGTCTGTTGCTTTTCAAATTTCTTTTCAATCCACGCACCCTTATTTTCCTCCCCATTCTTTATTTTACCGATGTAAAAGCAAAATCAAACTTTCCTGCCCTCTACTCCAGAACTTTGGGTCAGGGTTACTACTTAAACAGAATCATGCGCAGTTGTTTTCGAGGAGAAAAAGAAAAAGGGCCACTCGTGCGTGCCCGTTTCTTCCTTCTTGTTCGTTTATTCATATGAACTGAAGTTGGACGAAAATAAAACGTGGTGATGGAAATCACAGATGCACAACAATTGTTAACTAAGGAATGTTCGGGAAGGTAAGGGATGGTCTTTTAAATTTTAATTACCTTCGTGTTTGTTTTTGGCCCCAAAACTTAGCTTGTATGTTGATTCTATCTTGAACTCAACCAACATTCTTTCTGACAGACAGTACTAATTTCTTGTTTCAAATCCTGAATTCAAAAAATTATTTATTTCTTAAAAAAAGATTTGCTGTATTCTGAATTCAGACAATAATAATCTCTTGTATTAAGTAGAACAAAAATTTATACAGATTTGCTATATTCTGAAAACAAACACTAAATAGTTATTTCAAAAACAAATTAAACAATGACACACATTTCCATATACCATGATTTATTAATTCTAAATGAATGATAGAATCTACACTCTGTACTATACTATATATCTAGACTAGAATCTGATTTATTACAAGAGATAACCTAATAAAAATATTAATTGTTTATTATTCTGCAATATAATATTCTACTAATCCTTAACTTTGTTTGTTGTAAGTACTTAGCAAATCTTGCTATGAGATTTTAATACTATAATGACAATTAATGCTTACTTTTAAACATGATTTATTACATTTTCTTGAAACTTGTGTTTATAAGCTTACAAGCTATTCAGACCTTAAAATGGCTATCTCATTTATTTTTGAAATAAGTTCGGGCTTTCTTGTTTTTTTTGGAAGACTGGGTTGATGCCCTGTGATATCTGCAAGGAGTTGCACTAGGTCAGTAATTTTTAGCTTTTTCAAGTCATTGGCTGACTGTGTTATGGCTTTCTTCTGCTGAGGATATCCAGCTTCAGGGGCTTCTACAACTTCATCTTTTTCCTGCTCCACAGCTGAAATGCGAGGTACTTTCCTAGCTGAGTCCTGTTTCCCTCCTTCGTACCAAAAACTGGAATTCCTTTTGACATAATTACGTGGTTGTCTTTCACAGGATATTAGTGCCTCTTGGCGCTTTTCAACTAAAAGGAGACTGGTACAGGCATCCCATCGATTTATCTTCCGATGGAAAAATCGTCTGAAGTCATCATTCTTTTTCTCGACTCCTGATAAGAGAAGACAGAAATAAATTATAGGTAAGAGGCACACAAAGTTTTGTTTCAATTTTTATTCTTGGTACAGTAACAGACAACTTCTCTGACTTCAATATTATACAATGATAGAGAGAAAGAATAATTACCTTGACCTCTGAAGTACTTTAGTGAACCATGGTTGTGCATCATGGTGGGGACATGGTAAACCATGGTGTGTATGTAAGGCGTGATTATGGTTTCTGCTGTGTAGCCTGGTCCACTTCCAGCCATTTTTGACAGATTTCCTCCCCAGTTCCTTGCCTGTTGAAAACAAACAGATATAATAATTATTTTGTGTAAGTAGTCTTGAGCCAGGATTATTGAATACACACAGACCTTGTCTTGTAATTTGTCAACGTCATCATCAGTGTGAGTCTCTTTGTTTATAACATCAAGTATCTCCTGAAAGTCCTGAAAAAAAGTTTTGATTTTAGCATTTGAGCAATTTTTCTAAGTTTATCCAACAACATGATTAGCTGACAAGAAAAAGTTGTTAGTTCAACATCACATGCATTGTAAGCGGTATTTTACTCACTGTCCACAGTTTTTGAATCACTGGTGTTCTTTCTGGTGGTAAAAGCTTTGTAAAGTGACATGGAAGTTTTCTGAGAAGCAGCCGCTTCTCTCTGCCCAGTAGGAATGTCCACTCAAGTTTCTTTGCAGAATCGTTTGGCCTCCACACATTAAGGGAAATTCCAAGTGAGTGCACTGTTGTGAGGAGAGCATCCAGATGGGTAGACGTCCTTGCTGAAGGGGGTTTTCCTTTGTTTTCTGCCTGTATTGACAAGATATAAATATATCAAACTACTGTTTTTAACTGGACAAACAAAATTACCTTTTACTCAAAATGGTGTTACTTGAAAAAGTAAAAAACATACCTCATCCCTATCTACAACTTCAAAAATAAGGCCAGTTTCTAGGCGGTCCATCACTCTCAGCATTAAATGGAGCTCATCAATTATGACATTGTCTAGAGGGATGTTGAAAATTGGCTGGTGCTGGCATCCAGGCTGCTTGTGCCAATCTGGACCCAGTTTTCTTTTCATGTTAGATGTTTCATAATAAGTGCAGGGAACATCCATGTTGTACCTTAAGTTGAAAACAGAGACATTATAGATCAGAATAAGATATCATACGCATATTTTTTCTGTTTATAACATAACCAAGTAAATTCTGAATTTAACCCCACAAATTGATGAACACTTCAAGGTAGTACCTGTCTTTTTTATGAATCAAGCACCAAATGCATGAGTTGTTTGATATGGCTCCTTTCATGCCCATTGCAAGAAGTAGAAACTATTGAAATAAAAATATTCAAGTTTATTATCATCCAGTATAGTTTGGTTATACTTAAACTATGTTGCAACTTCATCAACATTGAATTTAAACAATCATATCAAATTTCACTTACTTTGTAATCGCCCCCCAAGAAGAATTGCAATTTGACTTTCTTTCCATTGATTGAGATGAAGCCATCATTAATCAACCTGTTAACAGTTTCTGTTACATTTGCTAGGCCATTTCGCAGATTGTTGTAATCTTCAGATGTCTTTAATAGAGCAACAGTGTGGTTTCCTGCAATAACACAAGAAGCCAGGTTAGTTTTTTTAGGATTAGATTTTGCCACTGTATGTTGTTGTACTTGTTGTTTGGTACAGTGTATATTTTTGATTTCCAATAATTATTGGGCTTGTGATTTTGTGGAAATTCATGGTGAAGTTAGATAACTTGCAGTACACTCTACCTGCACTGGAGAGAACATGTTGACCTTCTTCCAGAAGGGAGAAAGAACAAACAAAGAGAGAACTGGAAGGCGACATTCTGGCTCCATCGCCAGAAATTTTAATTTTCACTGTTGGAGGTTCCTCCTCTTCTACATGGTTTGACTTCATCAGCTGCAAGATAGGACATGTAAACATCACACAATGTTAGAGATTTCAGAAACGTACACTCTTGGGTTCAATCAGTTATGATTTCTGTCTTTACTACTAGTGTTTTCTTTGTCAATATCAAGTTTTCTGTCTTGACTATTACTTTTAATTAGCTCAGTATTCATATTTTATTAAGTCAACACATGTGTGTAGTACAGCACACATTTACATCAAATTCAATAAGTCATTTTTGCTTACATGTTCCTCTATTTTCTGCTTAAGTAAATCTTCTAGAGGTAACTCGGCGCCTGGTTGGTCACCTGGGGTTTTTCTTATGCTCCATGTTTCATCCAATGTGGCTTGACAACCTTCCACCAGGTATGATCTGGGCAATGCTTGGTCCTGTTGCGTAAGATCATGATAAGCTTCCCATGAAATGGAAAACTTATGCATGATGAACAAGATTGCTCTGATTTTTTCTTTGTCACTTTCAGGCAGCCTTTCATATGCACACTTTTTCTTGGCTATTGAGAGAAGGAAACAAATAATTTTTTAATTACAAATTATGTTTACTACAAGTAACCAATTGAAAGTTGTTTTGATCAGAAATGAGAGAAAAAATGTTTTACCCAACCATTGTATAACTTGAATGTTAGAATTATAGTGGTTTGAAACTTACACCCACTTGTGAATTTCAGGTGTTGCTCATATCATCCATGTGCCTTTTAGGATTGCTGTCCTACAGTAGTTGTATGATTTGTTTAATAAATTAATATTTATTTATCCAAAGCTCACCCTTGCAGCTCTCTCCTTCATTTGTGTCATTCTGGCAGTCCCTCAGTAGAGTTGAACTCTCTTGACTTGTGGCAGTGTTTTCTTTTTCAGCATCATCTGTCAATTAAGAAAAATAGGGCATTGATATTACAGTTCTACTATGATTGCTTTTAAGAACACCGAGAAAAATCATCAAGTGTGGTCTTAAAGAAAGACCAAACTAATTAAGAGCAATTTAAGAGCAAAGTTTGCTTTCTCATAGGCAAGTCTTTTCTTGTCTGTGTGGAGAGAGAACAATCATTACATTACCAGATACCAGTAATTTCAAATGTGTATGATGAATTAGACACGTGGTTGTGATTGAGTAATATTGTAGTTTTCTGTATGTACACGTGAGGATAAAATACAGAAAGTGTTTTATAACAGAGTATGAGTTGTGTCTTCTTGGATCTCAAAGTAGAGTGTAGGACATATCATATTGTTCTGGGACTCTTGGCTAAGTGAGGGTATCTTTTCTTTTCAGCGTCATCTGTCAAGCAAGAGGAAACATGACAGATATAGTTTTATAGTCAAGTTGCTTTGATGCAGAATACAGGAGTTCAACGTTTTAGTACCTTTTGGAGTTTCCAAGTTTATATGATGACACAATCCTCTCTTGTCCCGGAGCATTAGTGACTTGGGCACTAAGCCGTACGTTTCTCCAAACCAAAACGCATCTTGAGTTTTCTTCCTGCCAAAAGAACACAATAGATCTGAGAATTTAACCGAGTTCTACTTAAACCATCATTTTGAATTTCACGGACATAATGTTCACGTAGAATTTCCTAAGCAACCAAATTGTTTACATTAGTAATAAGCGGGGATTAAAAGCTGACTTACTTTATTTGTGACAAGTGCCTGTTCTGCTGCTTCTTTCCAACCTCAGTGAAGTCTTTGCCAGTGTGGGCAAGTCTCTGAGTCATCGCATCATACAAATCGGCGGCCTTGTCTTCCACTGTGGCACGGAGGTTGTTGTTTTCTTCCGTCAGGTGAGCAAGTATATCGGTTGGCGACTGTTCAATCTCTTCGGGATTGATCGTAATGTTAATCCAGGTCTCCGTTCGTATTTTTTTTCTCTTTTTTCCGTTAGTTATCGCCTCTATCCTTCTTCTAAATCGCCTCACGTTTTCGCCAACTGTGCGTCCAACACGATCACAGGAGGATTCATTAAGCCTGTAGCCAAGAGGCAGGATGCTTGTTTGGAGTTGATCAAATACTTTTCGGGATGGCCAATAAACTTCTCTCCATCTCCAAGCTGCTTCACCGTTCAGTTGTAGTGTATACACCGGATTATTTTGTCCAATAAAGGGTGGTACTATATGTATTAATAGTGGATGGATCGGGTGTTCTAAGAACTCTGAAAAGAGCTCCCGATCATCGTTATCTTCGCTTCACTTGTTCATCGCGTGGACAGGTGTTGAATAAATCAGCTGGTGTACCAAGATCAGTTTTAAAATTCGCGGCAAATCATGCATTTTATGAATGAGTGGTTTTCTTGAATAGGCCATTGTTTCATCTAGGCAACCATTGTTATTCAATCTTGGGCTGAAAACAATGGCGTCAGACTCGAAACACGCCATTTTCGAACGGAACTTCGACTTAAAGTTTTAAAACTGAAAGGGATATTGGTTCTTTTTCACCAATTTTCAAAATTAAAACGGATTCTGTTTCAGAAAAGATCAATCTTCCTTTTCCCGCGCTTGGGTTTTTGGCAGCTAATTTGAGTTTCAAAACATTCGCTCTTGAAATCGGCTTCCATACGCAAAATGCCTTTGAAGGTTAAAGGGATAGGCTTTATACTTAATAAAACTTTTTATTTTTATGCGCAAATGAAAGATAAACCTTTCCTCTTCAAAAGCTCGCTCATGGGTTTTTTACTTATCGCTTCTCAAAGTCTGGAAAGCGAGTATTATCAACGCTACTTTGCTAACATCGGCCCTTTCTTCTCTTGTTCTGGGCTTCCCAATGCGCGCTCGCATTCAAATTTGCCCACTTCGCTGGTTATGAATAATTAATGATGTCCAGGCATTCTGCCCGATGTCCGACTTTAATTATCCCGCATTTATGAAAGAAGGATTGGTATATAGATTTTCCTTGACTAAGTATATGTTTATTATTCCAAATAACCTCGTTCATTATATCATCATAAGTGAAATCATCTTTTTTAGCAAGACAGGACCATGCGTCAAGACATTCCTTATAAAACACTGGGAGAAAAAGGGGTAATTTACGAGTATCAAACTGACATTTCAAAATAAACTTATCACCCACATTGCCTAAGTAGTAATCCAGCACAATTTTCCAGACTGACATAGTTTTTAACATACTTCTTTAAGCACATAATTTTCTGAGCTTTAATCAGACATTCTACATCCAACATTCGTAATCCACCTTGTTCAATATCATTGGTTAATGCAGAACGCTTAACTTTATCCTTGCCATTCCAGATGAAGCTATACAACTCTTTGTTTACATCTTGAATAAGATCATTAGAAACATGTATAAGAGCTGCTTTTCACATAAACGTTGGAATGGCGAAAGATTTAACTATTTGAATTTTCCCTAAAAGCGTTAGTCCTCGCCATTTCCACATTTGTAATGTTTTCTAACGGCTTTTGAAATTCCCTCAAAATTATCTTTTTTTCTCAATGCCTGGTTGTAACTGAAATACACACCTAGGATTTTTAAGGACGTTTTAAATTCGTGAGGAAATGGTTCTGGTTTCTTTAAACTTGAACGAATTCAGTCTTTTCTGAATTGACTTTGAGACCAGAAATAGCCCTAAAATCTTATTCATAAGAAGGCTTATCTTTTACGAAACAAGACAAATCATCGGAAAATAAAGCAAGTTTAACATCTTCCTTTCCAATTTTTATCCCTTGAATATTTTTATTTTGCCTAATGCTGCACGCAAGAACTTCAAGACTCAGAATGAATAATAGCGGAGACAAAGGGTCACCTTGCCTCACCCCTCTTTCAATCGTAAAATAATTTGAAGTAAAGCCATTATTCATCACACAACTAGAAACTCTTGAATAAAACGTGCGTATCCATTTACCTAAAGATGGGCCAAAATTAAATTCTTGAAGAATTCTGAATAAAAACCTATACGTTAATGAATGAAAAGCTTTTTCAAAATCTATTGTAATCAGGATTCCTGCAGTATTAAGCTGTTTGGTGTATTCTATTATATCTTCAATTGTTCTTACAGTGTCAAAAATCGATCTTCCCTGTACATAGGCATTTTGATTACAATGGATCAAGTATGGTAGGATTCGTTCCAAATGCTTAGCCAGTGCTTTGGATGCGATTTTTGTGTCAACATTGATGAGTGATATTGGTCTCCAGTTCTTAATGAATCTTTTGTCCCTACCTTTGTTTCCAGCAAAGTGATAACTGCTTACTTCTGGGAATTTGATAGTTCTCTGCGCTCATGTACATAATTAAATGAGGCAACCAAATGCTTACCAAGTATTTGCCAGAATGCTAAATAAGACTCTGCGGTAAGACCGTCATTACCAGGCGTAATAACTTTATTTTATTTTATTTCTTTAATTTGCCACACCACAAATAACATTATTATAATAAAACAAAAAAAGATAGAATGAATAGAAGTAACAATGGCGCGGAGGCCTAAAGGAAACTATGTAGGTTATGTTAATTAGGCCTCCTCAGTTACAATTGTTTTACAAGATGAAAGTAAAAAAGAAGAACATGATGACAGATACAATTACAAGCTGCAAATAAAGAGAATACATTTATGTAAAACTACTAATAATTATTACAAATAGATGCCTTTAAGTGCTTCTTTAGAGGGGACAGGGGAGGACGAGTTGACGATCTCGGTATTGAGGAGTTATACAATTTAGGTCCTTGGTAAAAAACGGAAAATTGTTTGATGTTAGTGCAACAGAAAGGCAAACGATATGAATAAGAGTTTCTTGTATGATACAGATGGATTTGTCTCTGTGAGGTAAATTTACAATCAAATTTTAAACGAAGAGTACGGTTTTATAGGAGTACATGAATAAACCTAGTTGTAATAGGTGTATGTCATGAAATTTAAAATACCAAGATTTTTAAAGATTGGATCAGTATGTGCATAGAAATGGGTTTTAGCTACAGTTCTCACCACTCGTTTCTGTAGAATTAAAAGACGCTTACAGTACGTTTTTGCTCACATTTAAGTCTTTGCGCATCAGAAAGTTTAGGCATAGATATTCCTGTCAAAAAAGAATCTGTATGGGTCTCGCTGTAAGACTCGGAATTTTCCTGGTACAGGTTTTAGTAAAATCTAGAAAGTTCATCTAAAATTGCTTTGGGATTTGTTGATGGCACTTGATCCTTTGTGGAATGTTTTCGTATGGCACTTTTTCTTCCTCTTGAATTTTCTAAATTAAAAAAAAGTAAGTGATCTTCAGCATCTGACTCTTCAGTAAAACCTAAATATAGGGGGGGGAGTGATGCTAATTAGTTAAAATGGTGGACAAGATAAAAAATTTGTTCGTCTATGATAACATTTATGTTAATTTTTAATTTCCAATATACAATTGACAATGACATTTGTATAAGGATGTTCACACCTTTTGTATCCTTTAATTGTTACATGCTGTTAAAAAAGCCAAAAAGTGTACTGGTCTATTGCTACTGGTGTTTTAATCATCAGGTAACTTCAAACTGTATTGTAGTCTTAGCTAGAATTCTCATACTTTCAGCTGATAAGTCCTAAATATGTTCTCTTTTTGTGATGCAACATTTTACCAGTATGCATGGGCAAACAATAAAGGAATCAGTGTTTCAAATTAACATCTCCAACTAGTGAATGCCATTTACCTGATTCTTGTAGTGCTTCACGATTGTCTCCTTGGTCTGAAACCAAAAGAGAGGGTAGCAGTTTAAGTACAGAACTGTTTTTTGTTATAAATAAAAAGTGCTATTACATTCATATTTGCTTATTGTTGGTACTATTTAAAAACTAGATGCTTTACAACAAAATGTGACTTGAAGATTTGCTGTTATCAATAATTTAAAGTGTAGAGTATGTCGGATTTACACTTTAAGGTTGTCCTTAACTTTTCGAGTTGAATATGGATTAAACCCTTTCCAAGACCCTCAACAGTTTTCATACCTTTTAACACATTCATCAGGGCCTGAGTAACAGCTGACCCTTCCTTTGGGGGTACTGTACGTGTACCTTGCCTCAGCTCCACAATCTCTCCTTGCAAGTCAGCAATCATTTCCCTTGCATTAGTTAGTTCATCCTCTGCCTCGCTGCATCTCTTGTGTTCTTCCTTCAACCTGTCTTGCAGTGCAGACAGTTTTTTCGTGGGCTTTTAAGGTGGTACATGAGGCTAATTTAACAATTTCGGATTGCATCTATTTCTTGTTGATTGCAAGATTACCTAACAAGAAAGGTCTGTGCTAAATTTGAAGTCTTGAGAGTGAATCGTTTTCAAGATAGAAGCGAGAGAAGTTTTGTTTCCAAGGTCAGTTTCCCGCGAAAATGAGGACTACATACTGTGTTGGGTGCGGCTTCATCGTGGTGTAAAATTTCGAGAAGAATACATTGCTGACAGATGTATCAAAGAAATGTTTGTAATCTGTAAAATGAAACCACCTTTTGCAGACTAATAAAAGTCATGCTTCTGGCCTGTAAACCCTCTCGTTCCTGGTGATACAAGCACCCGCGCAAGCTAGACCAGCCAAACTGATTTCATTTTTCCTTCATCAAGTATGGACCACCTCAACGATGCTATCGTCGAACTCGGGTAAAACTTATTATGTTTGCTTCGATTGTCAATTATTACGGTCAACATTTTGATAAAGTATTGTAACCTACCGGCTATAATTTCTTTCCAGTTACAGCGGTACACCTCGCGGCCTAGCGAATATCCTCCATCGAGTAGAAATAAGAGCAAACGAAACCGCCGAGCAATGCAGACGTCGAGTGTACCGGCGATTATTTGGAATTCTTTGGGTAGGTATACTCCATCAATATTTTCCAGCAAATGCTTTTGTCCGTTCAAGTGTGCACGAAGGCCGAATTTCTGATGACCAAGAATGTACAGCCGAACCTTGCTGCGCATTGACTGAATAATTTAATCTCCTCGAGCTTTACGTTTTCTCCTTTCTTGTTTCAGTTTGGAAACAAAGTCGGACAGGGAAGGTTCCGAGGGAAAGCCGTCCCCACCTACGTTTATCCCTAAGAAATAAAGGATGCCATCAGGGAATGCATTAACGTGAACGTGCGGGACTACGACAACCCACAAGGACCCGCGGTAAGAACTGATTTCTGTTTGAACGTACATACACTTCCCCCAATATATGCAAAACTTTATACTTAGGGACGGACCAAGTTATCGGTGGGGGAGTGGGTAAAAAAAATATTCATGCAAGGGAAGATTAAGTGAAAAAAAAATTCATGCATGCCGAGTAGCCCGGAAAAACTTAAAACAATGGAAAGGTTGACGAAAAAATTCATGCGGCTCGAGAATCCCCCTATAACTTTCCAATGGTTCCTCTCTTAGCCCATGGCATACAGCAAGGAGATGGATCGGAGGGGGGAGGGCGATTTTCAGGACAATTTTTTTTTCAGTGTGATCACTTGTGAAACAATTTTTATGGCTGCATTTTTGCATTTGACATGCAAACAATTATTTAGGGCTTTTGTTTTTCTTATGGAAAAAATGGAGTTTTGATCCCACCAGCCCCCTCCCCCCTCCATTTCAGAAACATTATGGTTATCTTTGTGTTTTGTATTTCAGGTATACAGTGTCACCCTGAGGGACATAGCCGAGGCGAAGTGGCCTTCAAATTAAACAACAACAAAATATCCCTTTTACTATTATTATTATTAAATTTATTTTGATTGTTTGTGTTTTTGGAATAAAGAAATCAATTTTATTAATTTACATATACCCTTTTTACTCCATTGAAAAAACAAAATATTTTCCATGACCTATTGAAATCAATGCAACATTAAAACCATTTATAAATAGAATACTCTAACTAATTTTTTTTATTTCACACACCCTTTTGATACTACTCAAAAGTAAGATATTTTCAATAAAATATTGATATTACAAAATGAAAAATTAGAACCTCAAACTAAGATAATACTTATTACCATATGAACTTGTTTGTACGTACTTTTCAATATGAACAGATCTATAACTATAAGTAAATAAATTTATCCTATTTTGTTACTGTCTTATATGCGTACTTTCAATGGTTGCAGCTTGACAATTCCCCACCCCTTATCCCGTAACATTTCTTATAGTCCTTCCCTTAGAGAATTAGTGTAAATCTATTGCAAACTCCACTTAATAGAAAAGTTTTTACTCCGGAAATCAACTGACAATCAGGATAGGCAAATTTTGAGAACAACATAATTTCAAAGGAAGAAAAACTATAAAAGGTGACACCTGAGGGACAATGTTCCATTCATGTCCATGTAGATTACCAAAAATTCAAGAAGTAATAAACTAGCTTTTCAACTACGTGTGGAATTGTAGGGACAGTCTCTGTGGCTCTTTCGAAGGTGAGAGGAGCTGCCACACCATTTACACCTTTTCCCGCCAATTTCAACTTGAGCTCCATTTGGGGCTGGGACATTCACTAACACTGGAAGTGCAGGTGCTGTTCCATCAGCTAATGCTGCTTGGGTGACATGTACAGCGGTTTCCTCACTCAAGGGTTCTTCTTCATCATCATTGTCACCATAGGAATGCCGGATTTGCAACCTTTGGACATATTTCTTCCTAAAAAGTAAGCATATATTTAGGAGGATTGATGTCTGAAGTAGTTGATCAGAACAATATTGTTTAACAAATCTACAAAAATCTAAGATCAAATGAAGAATGATTCTCACAGTTGTGAGCTCAATTTATGCAATTGCGAAAAGAAGCCTGTAAACAATTCAGGACTTCAACGGGGTTTGAACCTGTGAACTCATGATACCAGTGCAATGTTCTAACCAACTGAGCTATGAAGCCACTGACATTAGGAGCAGGTCAATTGTGCCCATCACGGGAACATATAACCCACAACTGACCTGCTCCTAATGTCAGTGGCTTCATAGATCAGTTGGTTGGGGCATTGAACCAGTATCGCGAGGTCATGGGTTCAAACCCCATTGAAGTCCTGAATTTTTTTTAGGTTTCTTTTCGCAATTGCATAAATTGCACTCACAACTGCAAGGATCATTCTTCATTTGATTTCATCTCCGCAGTTCATATGAAATTATGATTTATTTCATATACATCATTTGAAATCTAAGATTTTCAAAGCTACTTGCATGCTGCTTCTTTTCTTGAAAGCATTAGCCATCAACACTTTACCATTGGCAGTCCCTAATTCACTCCTGATAAGATAGCAAGGTAGCTCAAAAAGTGGTTTTTCTGCATATAACAGAAAGAATACCTCAGGGTTTGTTCCTCTGTCCTATTAATCTTGTGCTGTACTCTTTTTCGCTTGCCAGCCTCTGTCTTCTTCCTCTCTAGACGTTTCATACGGTCTTCACTATCTGCTTCACACTGGAAAATAACAAAAAAAATTTTAGCTTACAGAAAGCCTCCTCAACA
This sequence comes from Pachyseris speciosa, assembly GCA_016490735.1. Classification (NCBI taxonomy): domain Eukaryota; kingdom Metazoa; phylum Cnidaria; class Anthozoa; order Scleractinia; family Pachyseridae; genus Pachyseris; species Pachyseris speciosa. Next base: position 1,862,397 of record JAEMWC010000028.1, read on the forward strand.
TTTCTCAGCATTGTTCCAACCTGAAAAGCATTATTTTAGTGACTTTTTATCACGCATCTAGCCCCAGAGTCAAATTTACCAGCTAAATACACATGTAGGTGTGTTATGGACTGAAAATTTGACTCACCATATCTCTGATTCCATCAAGAATTGGCAAACCCATTCTGGAGTACAACTCTATTATCCAGTGGTATTGAGGACCTTTGCTTTTGTAGCACCAGGTCATATTTGCCTGTATTAGGCCCAGATTCGTGGCAGCTTCATAGTGTTCCTTATGAAGATTGATGTCCTTAGCCCTGAATTTGGTCAGTACACTAAATGTGGACTCGGGCAGGTTTGAATGACCCTTCCCTAATTCCGGGGAAATGACCTTTTCAGCATCCTTTGCCCTCTCATGGCACTCGATTTCATATGCTAATGCATGAAATTCACATTTCAAAACATTAGCAGAATGGTAAGGCTCCCCAGCACACTTCAACTCTTCAACAAACCCATCCACGTCAGGGTTGCATCCCTTGCAAGAGCACTTTTTTAGTGGATGAAAATTACAGGACCCTCCCTCCACTCATGAATGTCCCTGCAGTGGTAACTACCCAAGGCAAGCATAACGTTCCTATATACTTCAGGGTCTGTCCCAGCTTGTACAAGTGCACAGTAATGATTTCGTTTTGCACCTTGTATAAATGCATTCCCCATACACCCACAAGATGGTTTGTTTCGAGTAGCAACATAATTGTGCTTCTTCCCACTGCATATACATTTTACAGAACCATCTGTGGGAATTTTTCTTTGTGCAGACTGATAAAGGTTTGGGAAAATGAACTTTTCCCCTGAAGCTCTTGGAGCTTTTTACCGTGTGCCCTTCCCACATGCCCACCACACAACATTATCTTTGCCTCCTGCTCATTGGCAAAGGAATAACGAAAACCCTTAGCAGAGGATGAATCAGCATCCTGCCAACTGACCTCTACTTTCATCCCTTCCTCCTTGGCCTTTGCCCACAAAACCTGTGCCAAGTGACCCTCAGCAGCCTTAGCTGTCCCCTGCCAGAGTTCCTCACTACTAATGTTTTCAGAACCCCTCATGGACAGGTGTCCATAATACAATAAGGCACCTGTCAAGTAATTTTTAATGATAAAAGTGCAGTTTTGGCTAAAATGCCCTCTGATTTGCCAACACCCATCGGAAGTGGTGACAGCTCTCCCCCAGCTGCCCAATTCCTCATTAGAGATGCTACACATTTGCTCTTTAGCGTCTTCGCACATCTCATCCAATATTTCTTTAATATGTGGTAAGGCTAAACCCACAATTTGCAAATAAGGATTTTCTGTTACCACCCCTAACCCAAGACCCTTTCCCAAAGTTTTGCGGTAGGCTGCAAACCCATGCCCACTTATGAAAAAAGCCAAACACAAGGCTAAGGACACCATCTGGCGTCTTGATTCGGAAGCAAGCTGGCTGCTCTGGTAGGACAATTCTTCAATCCAGCATCCACTGCATCTAAAAAAGAACTTCATTGCACCTCCAAGCCCTTTTTTTTTCTGTGGCGACAAGGACAAGTTTTCCTACCAAAAGAAAAAAAAAAGACAAAAAAGAACATATTTAGACCATAGGGCCCCAGAAATCTTACTGCTAGAATCATGGGCTGAGTGGCAAGTCTTTGCCAATATTGGGAAGCTACCCAACCTTGTGAATACATTGTATATTCCAAAGTCAGTGTGGGGGAAGGAGGGTTTGTAAAAAAAATTGTCATGGAATGTTAAGAATCTGTTTAGCTTGCACCCAAAAAAATCTTTGACACACGTAATGTGGCCACTGACTCAGGGGTATGAAAATATTTTTTGAAGTCAACAACATTCAAGCCATGTGATTCAGGTGGTAAAAATGTGCGAATCTGAAGAATCAGCAAGGCAGAAATCTCTTCCAATGTTAGAAATTTGACTTGCCAGTTCATTTCATCACCTGAATGCAAACCCACTGATACACAAGGTAGAGCTGTGGTATAAGCCTCCCTTTTACAAGGCATTTTGACTGACTGATGAGCAGTGAGACTACAACAGAGCAATTTATGTTACGTGAAACTCAACTTATCTATGAAGCTATTTTGTAGGCTCATCCTGCACCCACACTCGCATCTTAACCGAAAAAATGTCACTTTTGGTAAAACACAGCGGGTACATGGATATGAAAATCTGGTAAATACCTTGAGTGTGTCACAGTCTGACCCTCCTCTGAAAAAACGTAGCTACACCACTGTGATAATTTGTATAGCAATAAACTATACTCTTTAGATAAAGTTCACATAAAAACAATGACCAAGTTGCTTTTTCTTTTCTTCCCAAAAATAAGTAACTGTTTGCTGAACCAAATTGTGAATAAACTCTAAAATTAGCTATAATGTTTCACGTTGTTATTAGAACTTGAAACCAGAGTATAAATTAATACTAGCTTACATCCATTTCTTGGTTCCAGAAACACACGTACCTTTACACTTTCCACTATTTGATGGGCATCTAAAATATCGGTTGAACTCCCCAACAAATTTCACAACACTTGAGGTCGTCCCAACAAAAAGGCCTTCGGTAACTTCAATGCTAAAATTTCAACAGCAAACCAAAGAGCCACGTAAGCTATGCAAATATTTTTTTAGACGCCTGATACAGATAGTAAAGAAAGAAAGTAACACTTCAAACTCGAGAAAATTCTTACATGAGAAATAAAAGCGAGGAAATCGATTACCATTTCTTTGCGTCCTCAGCTTGACTCATTTTCATTTCTTTTCTTGGAGGCGGTTCATAGTCCGGATCATCAGGATCAGTATCCTGTAACATTGATCGGCTTGATGATGGCTTCCGCGAATCAATTTCTCTTTTGTCTATGCTATGCATTTCATCTTCCTTTAGAAACTGTTCCAATACCCCTTGTTTGCGAAGTTTTCGTTCGACATCCTTCCCACTTTTGAGCGTTTTCGCCTCAGGAGTGACATATTTGAAATGTGTTTTGTTCAAACCATCTTTACGTTCCGTGATAACCCAACCCGCGTTGCGCAGCTTATGAAAATCAAGCAAAATCCTTGACGAGGGGCCAGCTCTGCGTAAAACGTTTAAGTGTTTTGCAACATTGTTGCCTTTTTCCTCCGCCGAATTACTGTTTGAAGCCATGATCACGAGCTACAAATTCTCGAAGATTACACGGCAGGAATGCGTTACACAGCTGTCAACGCCATGCTGATTTCACACGATTGCGGTCGGGCGAGGCGTCGTTGCTATGTAATTAATGCTTTGTTTGGAATGGAGACTTATGATTGGTTTCGCAGGAAAAATAGGGTCACGAATAAGGTCAAAATAACCAAATTTGGGGCTGTTTTCGTGTGTTTTTCCGCTGAAAGCTGTATTGCAGATGCCAAACAACATGGCGGCTGGTGTTTTGAGACAAAATCTGATGTAAATGACCGTTTTTCTACGAGTTACGCACAAAAATAAACGGAAAAAGGCTATTATATCAACACATAGACACACAAATACTTCGAAATCTTTAAGCAGATGTATCATACGGAAAAGAAATTTGGAGAGAAGAAACTACATACAGTAATGAAACTTTTCACCGGAGTGCGCCATTTTCGCGGGAGATCGTGGCCATGGCAAGCTGACAAGGTTCACATAAAGGCAAGGTTTTATTTTTGTGCAAAAATTGTTTATCTTCGTTCTTATGTGACGCACTCCACTGAAAATGTTCGGCAGCGGGTGCTAAATCTTTAAGAACATTTCCATTACAAACAATTAAAATCGCTTCCGATAGTGATAGGTTCCTCTCAACGGGGCCGCCAAAGGGCCCCCTTTAATTCCTCACATTCCACGAATTCTAAAATCTTAGACAAAAAATTGATATGATCTTTGAAATCTATAAGGAATTCTGTCTCAGCTCTGAAAATTTGAGCCATTTTGGATATATTGCTGAACCGTTTCATTCGTTGTCAAACAGAGCAAAAAACGCCTCTAGCCTCATGTACCACCTTAATAGGGCACTTTCTTTGTCCCTTCACTGAGAGCTGTTTTTATAGCTAATTCCTCAGCTACTTCTTGTCAGTTACAGGACCCATCTTTCTCTTTCATGTCTTCATCTATGGAGTCCTCAGCCGCAATAGCAAACCCTGAGAAAAAGAGACTGTTCTATCAAACACTATTAAAAATACTTATGAAAAGAGTAACTAGTAACATTCAAAATCAATGCAGACACCATAGTAGCTTCCTTTTGACATGTTTAATATGAAAACAGAGGGATAAAATTGTGTACTTACAACTGTCAATTTGTTTTAACTGCTCTTCATTGACAGCTAGGCGGGGAATTTTAATAGAAATCTACCTATGTCCATTACCAAAGTCACTTTCGAAGTCTGCGCTTGCGCCATCAACTTCACTACAAATTTTAATAAAGTTGTTAGCAGAATAGGGCGTTCCTACCTTTGCCAGGATACAGGAGAGCTCTGCCTTCAGGACATGGATTGCAGAGCCCTGTGATGACATTCTCAGCCTTACAAAAGGCTTCAACCATTTTTGCACATAGCCATCTATGAGTAGTGTTTATACTTATTTTCCAATTACAATTTAACTACCTGAAGCTAACCTGAAACTGTTACATATTTTTTGGATAAAATCACACAAATTCGTGTATGTCAGTACAGTCTGATCTGACGTACAGTCCCTTCTCTTTTTCTTTAGCCCTCTCTACAGCAGATATCAAATCTGCAATCAACTGGTGCAAGGTGGCATGAACTTTTCTTGTTTCTCTCATACTGACTTGTAACATATGGTATCAGCGCCTCTGTCAAATGCTGATCAACTTATTCTTTACAAATAACAGATGGGTCTGTAACTTGGGCAATGACCTACAGGTACAGGAAATATCTTAATAAGGATCTCAAAGCTATTAAATGAGTATTCCTAATTCTAATACAAGGAATCAACAAGGGGTGGTAATGATGTTCATGTGTCATCTTGGTCACTGTGGCACATGTTCAAATAATTGCAGAAATTCAATACTCACTTCATTGGCAAAGTAGCGAAAGCAGCTGTAGATGCAGGGTAGTCGACTAGGTAAACCAACCAACTTGTCCTGGACGAATTTGACATGTTCTTGTAGATTTCTCTCTGTAAGGCCATTTCCCATTCGGATCACAGATGGCAGGCAGAACAAAGAAGCTATGTCAAACATGTTCTTCTACTCCTCCATAAAGGTATCATAGGATTTCCCTTATTTGGTAACTATTTTCTCAAATGGTATGGGAGTTGTACGTTCAAAAGACCTGAAAATTAAAGTAGTAACTGATCAGTTCATATCTTTTTTCTAACCCGTTGGTGGTCTCTTTTCTACATCAGGCAAAAATTCTCCTGTGGCGTATGTGTCATCCATAGAAGACAAGCAGACCTAGTACCGGGTACATATTCAGCTTTTAATTAAAACCAAAATACTATTTAAAAGTATGTTTTCCGATTGCATTAACAAATGTTACTTAAGCGAGAAATACAACACGATAGAAATTCATGGAACCCCAAATAGAAACTCGAAAAAAAATCCGAGTTCCAGATGGGATTTGAACCCATGACCCTCCGCGATCTAGACGGACACTCTAACCACTAAGCTACTGGAGACTCTATGGTGAGCAAGGGTGAAATGTGGGCTTTGACTGGAACCGCATCACACAGTCACACAGCCAAATAACGACTAACACACTCATAACTGCATCACGCAGTCACATTAAAGCATATCAAAGATGCAACCATCCAATACCTCCAAAGTGAGTGAAATAAGAAATACAACATGATAGAAATGCGTGGAACCCCAAATAGAAACTCGAAAAAAAAAATCTGTGTGACCGCGTAATGTGGTTCCAGTCAAAGCCCACATTTCACCCTTGCTCACCATGGAGTCTCCAGTAGCTCAGTGGTTAGAGCGTCTGTCTAGATCGCGGAAGGTCGTGGGTTCAAATTCCATCTGGAACTCGGATTTATGTGTACAGTGAACTCCTCTAAATTTAAACTGAATTTTGGGGACTGATCTTTTAAAAGTTACTTGTTTGAAAAACTTTCAACAAAAGTTAAGTCCAGCATACCTCATGTCATCATCCAGAGTAAAGTTTACAGTCATCAAAAAAGTGGTCATGGGCACTTCATTACTACCTCCTTGAAATGTTGACAGAAGAACCTTTTTAAGAGTGTTGGGATCAGTTGGGTCATCCCAGTACACAGGGAAAGTATTATTATGACTGTGCATGTATAGTTATGTTAATTATCTGCAGCTGCAATACCAGCTAGTGTGAATGAAGTTAGGATACATGTGTGAGTGAAAAAGACAACATTTAATGTGCTACACTAACCCACAACAGCAAGCACTTTCTGGTAGTGAAATGCTGACAATCCTCCCGATAAAAGCATGATAAACTGGAAGACATTTGCCCCCATGAAATTTTTTCTTGCCCCTATGAAGCCTGTCCAGTCAAATGGTTGGAGGGGTAAGTTCAAGCTAAGTGGACTGATCTTCACGTATTCCTTCAGACACGTCTTCTCACTGATTGAGACTGGTACTCCATTTAATCATGGTACCATCCATATTATGTCCTGCTGTTCCTCAGGAATTAGCACCCCATATGTGGGGCGTGTTTAAACACGAAATGGTAAATGACAAAACGGTACTTTCTTCTCTTCATTTAATTTGGAGGAAAGTTTTTTGGAAATACCCTGCCAATAAAGTGAGGACAAACTTCAAATATAAGCAAAACAAGGGAAACATGAACAGGAACATAATTACCACCAAAACATTTATAGATCCTTTGAACTCACATTACACTTCCTTTGTTTCTGCAACAGCGTGGCTAGGCTGGGAAAGATTTGCATCTGCAACGTTACAATGTTCGTGCTAGTTTAGCCAGGCGCTCACATGTGAGTGTTACCTCCATGTCTGTCTGCACTTCAGACATTACACCGTTGCATGAGCTAGCATTTTTCCTGCACATCTATACCTTTTAATTAACTATCATAAAGTGGTTTCAGTAGGAACACAGTGAACATGTGCAGAGAAATTGAAATTTACTTTATTTAACATTTCAACAGTTTTGGAAGGAAATTTGGATCAAAAACTAGCACAAGTAAACCACAAATCCTGGAAATCAAAGCTTACAAACAGGAGCATATTGAAATCTTGCGGAACCGATGTGTTACAAATACTAGAACGATAGCTCCTTTGTTCAAAATTTTTTTTTTTAAGTAGAAATTCACAACTTCTATGCAAATCTTTATGACAAGGACTCTGAAAGCATTCAGAGCGATGAATTCCTACATGGTATAAACTCAAAAATGTTGACAGACGAACAGTGAGAAAAACTTGATACCAAAATAACAGTGACTGAATATTTTGAAGCATTGAAGTCCTTTGTTCAAAATTTTTTTTTTTAAGTAGAAATTCACAACTTCTATGCAAATCTTTATGACAAGGACTCTGAAAGCATTCAGAGCGATGAATTCCTACATGGTATAAACTCAAAAATGTTGACAGACGAACAGTGAGAAAAACTTGATACCAAAATAACAGTGACTGAATATTTTGAAGCATTGAAGTCCTTTGAGAAAAACAAAACGCCTGACAATGATGGATTGACTGTTGAATTTTATCTCGGTTTTTGGGATCTTGTGGGAGAATGTCTTGTTGTCTTGACTTTATATAAATAACAATCTACTCGTTTTGGACACAAAGACGTAGCTAGTCGAATTGTTTGTTTGTTGTTTTGGTTGCAAGCAAACAAGTGTTTTTTCTCTGCTTGGCTGACTGTATGTTTTTCGACGTCTGTCTTTCTATAGTGTTAAGAACTGAAAGAAACGTTTACCCTTATGTTATTAAAACGTAATCGCAATGAGTCCGCGTAAAGTATCACTTATGTTTTGCACGACAAGGGCAATTTCAGCAACTTTCTGAAAACACAAGTCATATTAATTGTTAATTCTACTCGGCCCATGTGATTACCTATCCAGACTATCAGAATTCTACGACATTTAAGCTTATGTCTAAACTAAATTTACTACGAAATATGTTTCTTAAGCCTCGGCTAACAGATAAAAAAGATTTCATCCAATATTGTGTTTGTCACACATAACGTTTGGAGGCTAAATGCATAACAACGAAATATGTTTCTTGTTCTTGCAAACAGGTCAACTATTCAAGGTTAAGTCATCGTTTCTTACTTTAAACACGTTTAATGGACCGACAAAACACTAACTGGTTCGTGACAACAAAAACATGGCCGATCAGAAAACCTCGTGCTCCTTCTGATCCTACACTGCGCATGTCTAGTTCCTAGTCCTTCTGAACATTCTCCCTTCCTTGATATGACAATATCAACAATGCAAAAATGATAAATACAAAAGACTTGCATGTAAAACACACTTTCATCGTCTTTGAGCAAAATCTTAAGTTCATCTCCTAATCACAATGTTCTAGAGGACAAAGTTTCACTACTGGTCTTCTCATGACACTCTTCCCAACTTGCACGTCCACCACTCGAACTTTTCCGTCTTGACCAGGGTGCACTTTGGTGATGCGCCCCAATGGCCATCACCCCCTAGGGGTGTCCAGTGACATCACTATGACTACATCTCCCTCTTGAAAGTTCTTCTGTTCTCGAAACCACTTCTTTCTAGCATTCAAGCTGGGCAACCATTCTCTTAACCAGCGATGCCAAAAATGACGAACGAGTTCTTGGACCCTCCTCCAACGTCTTCGAGTATTGACGGCTGTACTATCCACTGTGTCTGGTGCAAACTGACCCCCTAACTGCCCATGCAGAAAGTGGTTGGGGGTAAGAGGGACTGGGTCCTGTGGGTTCACTGATTGATAAGTCAATGGACGAGAATTTATCAGTCCTTCGGCTCCAACAACTGCACTGAGAAGCTCCTCATCTGTGACGTCTGCACTGCTTAAGATGGCATAGATGGCCTTTTTGGCAGCTTTTATCATCACTTCATGGACACCACTGAAGTGAGGGGTAAGAGGTGGGTTGAAGTGCCATTTAATGCCATAACACGCTGTTTTCTCCTGGATCTTCTCTCTGTTTAAGACTGCTAACTCTTCTAATTCATTATTTGCTCCGACAAAATTTGTGCCATTATCTGAAAGGACATCTTTTGGGAGGCCACGTCGTGACACCATTCGGAAGAATGCGTTCAGAAAGGAGTCTGTATCAAGGCCATATGCCACCTCCAAATGTACTGCCCTCGTACCTAAACATGTAAACAGGCACAAATATCTCTTATGACGGGTTTTCCCTCTTCCCTGCTTGGTGTAGAACGGTCCAGCAAAGTCAGTAGACGTCTGACTGAAAGCACGCAAGGACTTCTGGGTTTGAAGCTCTGGTAAGGGGGCCATAACTTGTTTGGCAGGGGGGACCTTTCTCCGTCTGCACATCAAACATTCTTTCTCCCACTCTCTGATGGCTTCCCGGGCTGAGACTATCCAGTATCTGCTTGAGAGTTTAGCAAGGACTTGGTTTGTACCTCCGTGTTGGTTCTTCTCGTGACTGTCCTTTATGATCAGCTTAGTTATCTGGTGATTTCTGGGAAGAATTATGGGATAGCGAGTTTCCCATGGTAAGCAGTCTGCGAATTTGAGCCTCCCGTCACACCTAAGTACACCTTCTTTATCCAATACCAGCTTCAGGGGCAACAACTTTGACTTTCCAGGTAGCCCTTTTCCTGACTTCAGTGCTTGGATTTCGTCCTGAAATTCTTCTTGTTGAGCAAGTCTAAAAAATGCATTTCTGAAGCGACAATTTCTTCTGGCCCTAGAGCTGCTTTCTTGCGTAACGTTGATGGCAGGTGGCAGTTTTCTAGGAAACGATTCACTGTTGCGGACACTCTTGTAAGCCTAGTCCAGCTGGAGTATCTGGTTGGATCCAAGCGGTCTTCCGTCACTGTGGAAAGAAATGAGCGTTCCTGTGCATGTTCTTGGTGTTGCTTGCGGACTTCTATGTCGGCTTCCTTTTTGGTTCCAATCTTCTTTTCTGGCCATTCTGTTTCCTCTTGCATGAAGAACACTGGACCCTTCCACCAGCTTTCTTCATCAATAAGTGCAGAGACACTTAGTCCTCTTGTCGACAGGTCAGCTGGATTCTGCTTGGTTGGCACATGCCTCCACTGTTCTGGGTCTGTCAGTGACTGTATTTCCCCGACACGGTTCGCTACAAAGGGTTTGAATTTTCGGCTACAGCCACGGATCCAGTACAATACATCCACACTATCTGACCAAAATAACCATTCATGTTTGGGAACATTCAGAACGTCTCCGACGGCCTCAGCAAGACGGTGTCCAACCACTGCAGCCATTAATTCAAGACGAGGGATGCTAAGAGCTTGAAGGGGTGCAACTCTCGATTTTGAAGCTACCAGACGACAAGTGACAGATCCATCTTCATACAGATGTCTTGCATGCGTAGCCGCACCATGTGCCTGCTGAGACGCGTCAGTGAAGGTGTGCAAGGTAATCACCTTGACTCCCAATCCAATCCGCAAGCATCTAGGTACACAAAGACGGGGAAGTTCAGAAAGTTCTTCAAACCATTGCTGGGCCTTCTTTGACAAGTTTTCTTCCACCAGGTCATCCCAGTCAACCCCACTTTCCCACATCTCTTGAAGAATTATCTTGGCTCGAATGACATATGGCGTCAACAACCCAAGGGGGTCAAACAAGGTGGCGATTCCCTTCAAGAACGCATGCTTGGTACTGCAGTGATCTCTGTTGGGCGGATGCACTTGGTACTTGAACTCATCTTCATTTGGGGTCCACAACACACCCAGTGTCTTCACAACAGGCAGTTCTCCTCTATCAAGATCCACCTCTGTAACGCAATCAGCATGTGGGATGTGCTCCAACACCTCCGGAACATTAGACAGCCACTTCCTCGCATGCATTCCAGCTGAAGCCCACAACTGTGAAAGCTGCTTGTACAATTCAATCCCAGCCTCCTTATCTGGAACGGAGTCCATGCTATCATCCATGTAAGTGCTATTCAAAACGGTCTCTGCCCCAAGGGGAAACTGTGATTGGTGCCTCCGAGCGTGTTCTTGGATGACTAACTGCGCCAGAAACAGTGATGGATTTACTCCAAATACAACCTGTTCAAATTCAAACACACTGGGATTTTCTTTAGCTTCCATGTTTCGCCACAAGAAACGATGATAAGGCCGGTCAGATGGGTTCAGTTTAATTTGCAAGTACATTTCCCTAATGTCACACATTAAGGCAACTGGGTCACGCCGGAATCGAAGCAATACAGCGAACAGGTCATTTTGGAGCTTTGGACCTTGCAGCAGAAAATCATTGAGAGAAACTTCTTCACATTTTGCAGATGCGTCAAATACAACTCGGACCATTGTTGTGGATTTATCTGGCCTCAGAATTGGAAAGTGTGGTAGATACCATACTTGATCCGGTCTTTCTTCATTTGGTAAGACCTTGCGGATGTAACCTTTGTCTTCATATGTCTCAAGTACATCACTGTAAGCTTTGGCAAGTTCTGGGGATTTCTGAAGTCGTTTCTCTGTGTGTTGTAGACGATGCGTGGCTATTGTGAAATTATCTGGTAAGTCATGGTCCTTGGTCTTCCAGGGTAACCCGACACTGTAGTGGCCATCCTCAAAGGTCTCAGCAACCACATCTCTGGCTCTCTTCTCCTCTGGTTTGACAATCTGGATTTCTTTGGAATCATCAACGTCCCAGAATGGTCGGACAAGATTGTTAAGTTCGTGTGAGTCAGTCACCAGAAACGTGAAATTTGTTTGAGCTTGGCCTGCTTGTAATTCAGGGTTCCCAATGCAGGTCCACCCCAGTGGCGTCAGTCTAGCAATGGGCTCTCCCGGTCTTCCTCTAACATCTTCCAATGAATACAACAGATCAGCCTGATCCACCCCAATGAGCAGGTCAACAATGGGTGTGGGCCCCACTTGTGGGAACTTTATACGCTCTAAGTGCTACCGCTTGGTTTTGTACAAGTTCCAATTCACAACTTGCATGTTGCCAGTGACTCGTTCAGTTGTGTAAGCGGATGCTTGTTTGTGTACTCTTCCATCCAAACTATTGATCGTGAACTCTACAACTGATTGTCATTAAGCACCTTCACAGTCAACTCATGTGGTCTCCCTTCCAGTCCCAATTCTGCAGCAACATCACTGTTCAAGTAAGACCTACTGCTTCCTTCATCCAGGAGGGCATTCACTTTCGCTTGTCTTCCTCCACTGGCCAGATACACAGAAACGGTCCATAGGGCCACAAACTCAGAAGGAACAGTGAGTTTCATTGTAGTCGTCGTCATATGGGTTCTCTCATTTGTCTCTCCTTCTTCAGCTGATCCATTTACAGATATGGGCAGCAGGTCTGACCTAATTGTGGAATCATTCTGAGGGGTCTTGACTTTGAGAACACCGCTTATGGTCTCTGAAGCTGTGGTCAGGAACTCGGATTCTCTGTCGATAAACTCTCTCAATGTACTCACGTTCTCTGTTCGGTGGTTGTCTGTAACCCACTGCTTGTACTTAGACAGAAGCTCTTTATTAAACTTCCGCTGGAGACTGATGTACAATGATCAATTTCCAAGCTCTGCCTCCTGGTCAGCATCCTTCAAGTTCACAATAATCCCATCAAGCAGCTCTGAAAACTTCTCCAGGTCTCTCTCATTACCTTCTCTCACTGGTTTAAAGGCGTTCAGCTCTTCAAGTCTTAGTATTAGGGCCCTTCTTTTTCCTCCATACTTTCGTTCTAGACGGGACTTGGCTGCTTCATACGCTGCTGCTGAGTGTCCCAGGTTCTCAATGACTCTTAGAGGTTCACCCTGCAGGCATTCCCGCAATCGTAAAAGCTTGTACTCTGGTGTAGCTACAGTACAGTCCACACAGGAATAAAATGCCGCTTTCCAAGCTTCCTAATTTTTCTTTTCACCAAAGAACTTAGGAACACTTACTCTTTTTAGTAGAGCAGAGCAGTCTGCACTATTCTGGTCTGCAGTGGACAGTGAAGATGGCTGGTTTCTTCCAATGGGCATGAACTGACCTTGACCTCCACTGAAGGGTAGTTGTTGTGCTAGTGATGGTACACAAACGCTCGACGATGAAGTGGAGTCGACGTATAAACATCTCCAGGGAACGAAGGCGGAGGCAGTCCGGTCACCCTTCCAATTGTGGTCGAAGCTTTTGGAATTTGAGTGCACTAAGATACAACAGGCTACGTTTGAGCACCAAAATCTTGTTTCCTTAACGGCTCTCTTGACAACGGGGTCTCTTTAAAACCTTCTTATTGACTTGTCGTTTCTCGTTCTCGGTCGCGTAATTCACTAGGGCTAGTTTCTTTTGTGCCTAGTTCTGGTCCTGGCGCTGGTTTCTTGTTATGACGGTTTCGTGCAAGTTGCTTTTCATATTCAGCAACAGTTCGCTCGATTTCCTGTTCGACTCGCATGAGCTCTTCTTCCTGTTTCGTTATTTCTTCTCTTACTCATTCCGTTTGGTCTTTGCTTGTGCAGCTCAGATATCCTTTCACAACTGCTTCGACTTCGGTGAAATCTTCCTCAATTGCATCCAGTTCCTTCGAAACAGCACAGAGTTTCTTCGAATCCCTTGTGGTCTCGTAGTAAGCTTCTAACTCTTCGCACTCTCGTAAGCGTCCGTAAAAACACTCAGGTTCTCCATAACCTGCATTCTCGACGACAGTCCTCCTTCCATCACCATCATAAGCTTGTTTCGGTTCTTCGTGTATGAGCACTTCGATCTCATTTTTTCCTTCTTCAGACATTCCATGTTCAAAATTCTCTTCGGAACCTCGCTCTGCTACCAGATGTTCTTGCGAACGGGTCAACTATTCAAGGTTGTCATCGTTTCTTACTTTAAACACGTTTAATGAACCGACAAAACACTAACTGGTTCGTGACAACAAAAACATGGCCGATCAGAAAACCTCGTGCTCCTTCTGATCCTACACTGCACATGTCTAGTTCCTAGTCCTTCTGAACATTTCATAAGCCTCGGCTAACAGATAAAAAAGATTTCATCCAATATTGTGTTTGTCACACATAATGTTTGGAGGCTAAATGCATAACAATGTTTGACCAAACATTGGACCAAGTGAGTCCAAAAAATGATTCTTGCATATTATCGCTGAAATTTTCAATGTTATGTGGTTCATTTGGTTGCTTTTAACCGTTTGTGCACGATTTGTTTGTTGGGATGGCTAAACGATGAAACGTTTGTAATGCCAAATTTTGGATCAACATATTTCAACTACTGGTAGATCAAACATGGAAAGCCATTTAATGCACTATTGTGAGAGGTGGCTAAACCTTCAAACGTGCTCCTCCAACAATGTTGGATGAAAATATTTGATCGTTCTTTGAATGCAAATTTTGTTTACGAACAAATACACGTGTAGACTGTGCTCACAGTGTGGGTGGCTCCTCCTAAAATGTTCTACAATTGGTATAGGATTTGATGGAGCCGAAACCAATTGTGGAATTGCACATATTTTAGGTATCCTTCTGATGAACAGTTATTACATGCAGACATTTTTAGAAGCAACATTTGTTTGCGGTCTGTCACCTTTGATTTGTAATGTTTTGAGGTTTTTGAACTGCAGTCAATTCCTGTTAACTGCTCTAAACATAAAATATTGGCACAAGGAAAGCCATGTGGTGTTGCTCAATACCAGTAAAAAGGTAATTAGCGTGGAGCTCCGCTTTTAGGCTTGGCTAAATCTATATATTACTATCTGGTATAAGTGGAGTAAGTGGGTGTCCAGAGAGCAGGATTCCCCCTCTATTTTCGGTAGCCTCGCAGCTCCTTTATGCTCTAAATTTCAGTGGTGGAATAGTGTCGCAGCCCAATTGTTTTAGGGCTAGGGTCCATTGTTTGTGTTGTTTGTTCTTTTGTCTCACCTGAAGGGCGGTCTCCAATCAGGTGAGACCTTGTAAGAGCTGCGAGGTGACCTGCTGTTTTTGTTTTGTTTTGTTTTTTTGCGAAGATAAGGTCAATGTGTTGATGACAATGCAGAAAGGACTATTAAGGAATCTGTTTGTGTTGATGTTTTTCCCGCACTTGCAAATTCTATCGCCTGTGAGTTGACAAAGTGAAAAAATAAAACTTATCCTGTTTAGAATTTTTCTTTTTGCTTAATAACAACAGAAAGAAATATATATATATATAAAAAAGAATAAACTTTCAACAGTATTCAAACCTCACATAGATATTACAATTCCTACCAGCTGTATATCTGTCAACATTTCTTTCTCAGTGCATGCGCTCATTGTATGGTGTGCCTCCATTCTGGACCCCCGGTTTCTTCCCTTTTGCACATGTTTAACGGGCCCGAGGGCTGGAAGAGAAACTCTGTGCAAGCCTAGCCAAAATCTAGCTATTGAGGTCTCACAGCACACACTCGAGGTTTCAAACCAAAATGGCATCGCTGTTAAAAAAAATCCTTCCAGTATTCCTTAGCAAAAGGTGGTAAAGACTCTAAATTTCGCTTAGAGGTAGAGCAGAAATCCATTATTGAAGCTGTTTGTTGTCCAAGGAAGGTTTCACTAATGTTCATTTTGTGAACTTTTTTTTCAAAGCCAGTTCGCTTCGCAAGAGTAACCTGTGCGCTGAAAGTTAAGTTTTTCACGTGTGTAGAGTTGCCCAGTGCTCTTCCTGCCATCACTCCCATCAGACATGTGCAAAAGGGAAGAGCTCTGGGGAATGGATATACCTCACAAGGAGTGAATTGCGCAGTAGGTACAAACACAAATAATAGGCGTGAACGTCCTTTCACTGGAACCAACAAAAGCGTTTGTTCTTTTCTAAAAAGACCCAGAATTATTCTGCTTCTGACCGGTTTTTACGAAAGACAATAGTAGAAATCATAGGTTGGTTATCTCAAAACCTCAACAACTGAGAGTAAATCATTGTTTTTGATTTGTTATCAGACTTGAAATGAATACAAAGAATGAAGTAGTAGACTGGCGTCAAACGAATACGGATTTTGACTTGAGTAAATAAGCCTCCTTTTCCATTTTTTAACCCTAAAAACATTAACTTTCCAAAACTCAAGTTAATGTTTTTAGGGTTAAAAAAGTGAAAAGGAGGCCTATTTACTCAAGTCAAAATCCGTATTCGTTACTTGACGCCAGTCTACTACTAGGGCCCCAACCAGATTTGACTGGTCCAAACCACCCACAACCAGTGAAACCAGTTTTTGAAAACGAACTATCCAAAACCGGATTGACGAGTCACCTAATTAGAGAAAGGGGGAAAGGGAATCTATTTGTGTTGAGAAAAGACACAAAGGATGAACGGAGAAAAAAATGTTTCCAGCGAAAATTTTTCCAGCAATAATATAGGGATGAGAAGAATGACAACCACTGAAGAGGTGGATCCACTATATGCAGAAGGAGACAGGGCAGACAGCAACCAACCCCTGTTCTTGAACCACAACCAGCTTTTGGAGAAATTTCTCGCGCACCAAGGTGTGCTGTCTTTTGCCCCAGTTGAATTTGATGGTGTGGAACAGGAAACTGGGAGGCGTAAAATTTTGTGGTATATTCCCAGTCAAGACATCACAGACAATCGTGATCACACACAAGAAATGATGCAACTTCTTCATCAAAATGTAAACACTTCTTTCTTCTTGCGTTGCACAACTTCCAATGTTCTTCGTAACATTGATGCCGGTGAACAAATGGAGTTTCAACACAGTCAAGACACCCTCTCCCCATGGTTTACAAAAATTGCAGATGCAGAAGCATGGTTGAGGAAACAGGAAAGAAAACGTTTGGAAAAGCAAGCTCCTCGCCCCAACACAAAATGGATTTTTGAAAGGCCCCATCATCTTGAGTTGAAAGTTTTACAGGATCGACAACCACTTCTTGGACGGGCCCACTTCCAATTTGGCTACAAAACCTTGCAAGGGGGAACCATGGAATGATTTGTCGTGATAAATTTAAAGATAATCTTTGCTTGTGGCGCTGCTTGGCAGTACACAGAGGAAAAAGACCAGATGCCTGTGAAACAGTTGCAAAACATTTTGCAAAAAGTTATATTATTCTTTCCAAACCCACAAAAGACATTCCCAAAACTTTTCTTGATGAATTGGGTGATATAGAAAGGCATTTCAACAAGGATCTTCCTCCAAGTAAATGGCTTGGCATTCGAGTTGATGAGCCTGAGCAAACAAATGAAAAACCTATTTGGCATTTGCGCCAAAACCCAAACCCAAAGTTGAAAGATATCGTGACAGTTGGTATTTACGAAGGGCACGCCTTTTATATTCGGGATGTTTCAAAACTTGCACAAGCGTATTATTGTTCCCAATGTGACCAAAGGCTTACAAGACTTGGAGATCTTCACCGACATGCAAATGGAAGGTGTAGTAATGGGGAAACAAAAATTCGCTGCTGGTCGAAACCAGTTGAAAAACCTTCTTTCCAAGAAACTCAAAGTTTCAGAAACAAGCTGTTGTTGGTTAGAACAAGAAGCAGAAAATTGTGGAACTCATATTCACCACGCACTTTGTGGACATGGTGGTGAAAGACATATCGAGAACAGTTTTGTGGATGGTTATGAACCTTCAACCCAAACAATCTTTCAATTTCATGGTTGTCTTTACCACGGTTGTCGAAAATGTTTCCCTGAAGAAAGAGATGAACCTTTTTCAGGATGAGGACACACTTGAAAACCGATGGAGAAGAACCCTTAAACAAACTCAACAACTTCGAAAGGCTGGTTACAAAGTTGTTGAGAAGTGGGGTTGTGAAGTTGGAACCATTTCAAGAAAATATCACAAAGAGGCTTTCTCATCAAGCTATCCTCACGCAATAATTTACGACTTTGAAGCTTTTGGAGATTCCAACTGCAGAGAAGAACAGACACCTTGTTTGACAATTGAAAATGTACACACGCCAATTTCTGTTTCTATTGCCGACACTTTCAACTGAGTGCCCACCCATATTTGTAACAAAGACCCTCAAGTTTTAGTTTCTTTGTTTTTAGACGAGCTTCACAAGCGGGGAGATGAAATTCGAAAAAAAACGTTTTACCCACCCGATATGGCTTTTCTTCCTAAAACACAACGCGAGCGGATTGAAGATTGGTGAAACCAAGTTCCCACCCTGGGTTTTAACTCAGGGAAATACGACTTGAATTTGATTAAAAATCATTTTGTGGAAAAGCTTTGTGAAAATGATACAAACGTGAAAGTTGGAAAACAAGCCAATAAGGTTATGTTTCTTCTTGAACCAAATTCTAGATTCCTTGACATTCTTAATTATGTTGGTCCTGGAACCAGCTACGATAAATGGTTGAAAGCGTTTGAATGTGAAGGAGAGAAGTCGCAGTTTCCTTATGATTGGTTTGATTTTCCAGACAAGCTTGATTAGCCCGGTCTTCCCCCATATTCCGAATGGTATTCCAAATTATGCAATGAAAGCTTGCTTTTGGAAACAGAGTATGTAAAATGTGTCCAATTATTTCAAGAAAAAGGAATGGAAACGTTTGCAGATTGGTTGAAATATTACAACAATTTGGATGTTGTTCCAGGCTTGGAAGCATTGGAAAAAATGCGAGCCTTTTACACCGATAAAGGAATTGACATCTTAAAAGACGCGATGTCAATCCCCGGGGTAAGCATGCACTATCCTCTTCGTGGTGCAATCGAACGAGGGGCAGACATTTGGACACCAAGGAAAGAAGCCTTTGAAATGTTGAAAGGAGCAGTTGTCGGAGGGCCAAGTATTGTTTTCACAAGGTACCACGAAGCAGAAAAAAACAAAAATTCGAGACCACCAATATGAAAACCCACATCTTTGTCAGAAAATTCTTGGTTATGACGCCAATGCTTTATATCTTTCAACAATGGCGCATGACATGCCTTGTGGACAGGAAAGAATTCAAACTTACCAAAATCTAACAGCTGCTGCATGAGGTTTTGCGTACAGGCTTCAAAGAGGTTTTTGGTTTGGTTTTGCAGAGGTTGACATCGAGATTCCCAAGCATTTATGGGCGAAGTTTGAGGAAATGTCTCCTTTCTTTTTCAACACAGAAGTTCCAGCTGAAGCCGTTCCTAAACATATGACAGACTATCTTGAAAAAACTGGAAGGACTCATGGTGATGGAAAGAAGCTGGTGCACTTTTTGCAAAGAAAATTCTTCTCTTTGCTCCATTATTACGTTGGTATATTGATCATGGGGCATGGATTTCTGCCATCTATCGAACAATTGATTACAGACCAGAAAAACCTTTTGTTTGGTTTGTGGAAGAAGTCACAACAGCCAGACGAACCGGGGATGTTGACAAAAGCAAAGCCCTTCTTGCTGACATGTTTAAACTGCTTGGAAACAGTGCGTACGGGAAATGATTGAGGCAGTCGAACATCAGACAAATGTAACTTATACAAAAAACGAGAAGGCTGTTGATCGGGCAATGTGCAGCCCCTTCTTCGAAGATCTTGACGAAATTGGCAGTGCATACGAAGTGGAAAAAAGAAAGACAAAAGTGACAATTGATCGCCCCTTTCAAATTGGAATCACAGTTTATCAACTTTCAAAGCTGTCGATGCTGGAAATTACGACTTGACAAATATGTAGACGAAAAGACTTCGAGTTAATGCAAATGGACACCGACAGTAACTATTTGGCAATAGCAGGAGAGAAGCTGGAGGATATTGTGCGTCATCACATGCGAGAGAAAGAAGAACAAAAAGAATTGGTTGGCATGGGACAAGTGGAGTGGGCGAACACCAGGATTGTTTAAACTTGAATGACAGGAGAGCGAATGATTGCACTTTGCTCAAAATATTACTTTGTTGATGTTGATGGTAAATATGCAAAATTTTCTTCAAAAGGAGTGTCAAAAAGACAAAATGAAATGAAATTGCCATCGTTTGCGAGACAGCACCAATGAATTCTCTCCCAGGGTCGACTTGCAACATCTTCGGCCATTGCAAAAGACCACGTTTGTAAATTTTCTTGAAAGCCGCAGCAACTTCCTCCGCACTTTTTGTGGCCAAAGGCTCAGCCTCTTTGTATCTGCTCGCCACATCAACAACAGTCAGTGCGTATTTCCAACGTTTGCCCCCAGCCCTATCGTGCAGCATAAAAAGCAGGTCAGCCTGGTGCACTACGTTCGGAATGGGCACGTCAAACTTTGGGCTTCAGAATTTTCGAAGGCAGGGGGAAAAGATTTGCCAAACAGCCTGTCTGTGCAACAATCTCCTCGCAACTGCTTCCGGGATTCTGGCTTTTTTTGCCGCATCCCACCCTTTCCAATATCCTTCTGGGCTGTAATAAATTCGTGAAAGCCGCCGTTCTTCCCTTTTCAAAGGAACGTTTGTCATTCATTTGCACATATATTTCTGAAAGAAAAAAATATATTTGAAAGAAAAAGTCAACCACTACAGCGAAGCTGTAATGTTTGGAATCGAGATTGGAGAAGAAGAGAAACAAAAAGCTTGGCAGGCGTTCGAAGATTTTGGAAAACCGCCACCCCCCATCCACAAGAAAAAAAGGAGATGGCATTGCGAAGAGAAAATGGAGGAAAAATTGGAAGCTTGCGAGCTTGTTCGCCGAAAATGTGGGTTGGTGCAGAAGCTCAACACAATTCTTCACCCCCGTAGAGAAGAGAAAGGTTGGCAGCCGGTTGTGATTTCTCTGGTCCACATCCGCAAAATTCTGCAAAAATACAATATTTTCAACGAAGACAACACCTGTATGTTGCCAGGAGGGCGGCATGGTACGGTGGGTGTTTCTGGGAAATATTGTACACGATTTCGCGAACTTTGAAAAGAAGTCAGTCAATTACGTTTGTTTTCTCCACAACTATTTCAATACGGTTCCAAAGGAATCTTGGCCACGGAAAAAAGAAATTCCCGAAAAAGTTTTCCCAACTTTCAAAAAAATTAAACCGAAGACACAGCGAAAAGCACAAGAAAGATTTGAAAGGTGGTGGGATATTGTGATTTCGGAAAAGTCAACCCACGATGAACTTTTTGGAGTATTTTCTTTGTAGTTTTTCAGGGATTTCCATGCAGTGGTCGGAAACGAAGTCGTCGATCATTTTCAGCTTGTCAAGAAAGGCTTGCTTTTCAAGCGGTTGACCCCTGAGATGGAACCGGATTGTGTCCAGAATTTTCTTGTATTCCACCCGCCTGGTGTCGGCCTTTTCGGTTTTTCTATCGTATTTTTGGGAGGTCGCAAAATTTTTCGCGACCTCATCCAAAGCATTCAAGCCGCAACGGCACCAGGAATGAGAGAAAAAATCGCAGCAACCACATCGCAAAGCTGTTTTTTGCGGTGAAACGTTCGGCGAAGCTTTTCATAGCCCCAATGTTTCTTGTGGTAAAAAGTGTAGAGCCACTTCAACATATCGACAGTGTCCTTCAGAAGGGACTGGTTGATGTGGTTGAAGTAAAAAGTGTTGAGAGTGGGCGGCGGAGGTTTTCTTTTCAACAACCATGACTGTATAAAAAAAAATCAGATGATAGTGTCGTAAGAAGAACCTTTCAGATGTGCGGCAAGCATGACTGTGTGCATTCTTTCTCGCTCTTGGGTTTGGATATCTGCAAGGGCAGACAAGACAACATTGGTCGCGCCAATCGCACCAGGTATATGTGCAAAGAAAACTTTCGATGTGGTTGGACATTGTCTTATAAAGGGAATGAGCAAAAGAGATAAATCAAAAGGGTTTGAATTTGGATGTGAGTAGTCGATATAAAAGAAACCTTTGAACAATTGCCTGTTCACCTTGACGGTTGTCACACTCGATTTTTTTTGTGATTGTGTGTTGAAAATTCGTTGCGGCTCGTGGGTTGTTTTCCTGTCTGTTAACGAAAACCAACGTTCCAGCTTCAGCATTCTGTATTATGTGAAAGCGTTTGAAATAAAAATTGTTCAAAAGAACCATCTGAACCCCTCCATCGAGCAAAACGCTTTTCAACACATTTTGGTTATGGTTTTTTTCTTCTTGAACGAAGGCATTGATGAAAAGTGTGTGACCGAGGATTCGATTGCCACTCAAATTAAAATTTTTCAGCAACACGATTTGCCCCCCTTGGAAACGAAGAACCTCGTGAATCCCATGCCCGTTCAGATCCAAATCGCCATGCATTTTTGTTCTACCATTATCATCTATTTCAAACCACCCCCATTTTTTCCAACCAACCAGTAACCATTCAAATTCATATCATCACCCAATTTTGGCTGACGAATAGGGAACCCACCCATGTCAATCGGGACACCCATCAACATTTTTCTGCTGTCCATTTTGAATAACACCACAGAACCGTCTTGGACCATCTTGTCATTCAAATCGAAGTCACCACCAAGTTTCGCCCCGAGAAGGGGAAACCCTTTCAGGTCAATTGAACCTCTCATTACAATTCCACCAACAACCCCCTCAAACAACTTCTGACTACCATTTTTGACTTCTTGACCATTCAAATCCAAGGCAGCTTGCAACACCATTCGCCCGTCCTGTGCAAAGAAAATTTGATCAAAAATTGTTGAAGGCACTTTTGACACTGATTCATTCAAACCGTAGACAACCATATGCCC
>JAEMWC010000028.1:1895000-1905000 GCA_016490735.1 Pachyseris speciosa
ACGAACTACCTAGCATTAATCAGTAGGAGTTGTTCTACAAGAATCCGTTGTCAAACCTTTTCTAACTCATGGGTTGAACAAAACTGCCCTGCTCGACTAGCTCCACATAGTTTTTGTTGACGGCGTTTTCAGCAGGGGTGCTGGAATCAACGTCTTTCAAATCTTCAATGGCATACCCGCCTACATTCAAATCACCCAGTGCCGGGTCGCTTCCGTCCCATTTCAAACAAAGCGCGATTTCAGAGTTGACATAGCTTTTGTTTGTGGCATCGAGGTCGTCCACAGCGTAAACCATGTTGGTGATCAGGTTACGCCCCATGTCGAGGTTACCCATCATTGTGATGCTGCCATCTCTTTTGAAGTCACCCGAGACTCCTGGCCCCGCTGGCCCTGCCAGTCTTTGAATTCCTTGAGGGCCGATGGTGCCGTGAGGGCCTGCAAGTCCCCACAGGCCTTGCATACCTTGCAGACCTTGTGGACCTGTCTGACCGGGATCACCTTTTTGACCGTACGGACCTCGCGGACCTTGAGAGCCTGGTGGGCCTTGTGTGCCTTGCAAACCTTGTGGACCTGTCGGCCCGATATCACCTTGTTGCCCTAGCGTCCCGTGTGGACCACGTGGGCCTTGCACGCCGGTTGGTCCTGCGGGGCCGCAATCTCCCTTTTCCCCACGTAAGCCACATGGACCGGGTGGACCACGAGGACCAGGGGTTCCTTCTCCTGCTCTTCAGAAAAAACTTCCAAAGCGTTCATTCAACCACCCCATATCTTTTCTATATTCTCTCGTAGAAATTTTTTTCATCTCTTTTTTCGGTTTGTCATAATAAAAGAAAGAACATTTTTTTCTGTTGCACGGTCAAGCAGGTGAGGTGGCTTCACCCCCAGATCTGCAGCGATCCGTTTGTTCTCTCTTTCAGGGAAAGCAAAAACACAGAAATGACTACAGTTGTCGCAGATAATTTTGGGGTTCTAGAAAAGTCCTGTGAAAGATACATCACTGCGCAGTTGTGGTGATGTCCACCAACGAAATATTCCACAATGTCGTTTTGGTTTTTTTCAGAAACCAAGTCGTCCAACACAACAATCTTCTGGTTGTCAGGCCCATCCTCAGGGAGGGGAAGTTCGTTGAGAGGAATAATGTCATCCCCTCCAAACGCTTCAATAACTTCGTAACCCACTTTGGGGTTAATTCTTTCAGCAAAGTCCTGCAAAAGAATCTGGTACTTGTTCTGGTGAAGGTTCTTCGAAAAAAGCAGAACCTTGTCGTACAACAGCAGCTTGTAAGGCATGTGAAGCAGTATGTTTGTTTTACCGGAACCGCTTGGGCCACAAATCAACATGCGGAAAATGTCCTCAGGCATGGATGGATGACCCTGCATCCAATTTTTCACTGAGATGGGTTCATGGTTCGGAATTTTCATTCTCCATATATTATCCCTTCTGAAAACCTATGTCTCTGAAGAAGTTTCGCGAGCGGGCAGAGGCAGAAGCCGTGCTCGAACAACAGGAATGAGAAATCCGTCAGAAATTTAAGAAACAAAAAATTGTTGATGCATTGGGGGAAGCAGCTGCGGGAAAACTTTTCAAACCGGACACAAAACGGTTGGACAAAATGCCCCACTGTACCAGCCAAGGAAGAAGGACCGAACTATGCAATGGATGAGTTCGACCGACCCCTTAGATTGCCAGGATTTCCAACAAGAGGCTCCAACGCCCCCATCAATCCCCCCATCAACCCCCCTCCTTTACCAGTCGATGACGTCAATAACGTTGAAGACGTTGGGGAAGAATTCGAGTTTCCTCCACCCCCCACCGGAGGTTGAAACTCCACCGAGGCAAGCGTGGGAAAAGGCTGAGGCAATGAAGTTCCTTGAAAACTACAACGAATCCAACGATTTGTGGTCACTCAGCAGTATGATTACACAAATGGAGAGAAGCGGACAAGAAATGGTGAAGAGTGGAAGATACAAAGGCTGATCTTTGGCAGACATCAAAAGGCAGAAAGAAGCGATTATTGCTGGAAGAAAAGTTGACCGCCCACTGCCACCATTGGAAGGGCAGCTTCAAGAGGGGAGAAAAAGGTTGAAAAAAAGTCCCGCAAGAAAAAAACCTGCCTGTACTTGAAAGAAACCCTGTTCCCCAGTCAACCCCAACGACAGGTCTGTGGACAATGGACGTTCACCCCAGGAGTTCGAAACGCAAAACATGTGTTTGCTTTCTTCCAACAATCATGCAAACAAAACGCTTTGCAATACAAAGGAATACAATTTGGACGACCCCGTTCGAGACATTCTTTACCACAGTTTCCTCCACCACCACAAAGTGGAAGAGGAAGAGGAAAAGGCCTGCAAATAAATCCACCATGGTATCAACCCCCACCTGTTTGGGGGAAGTTGGGAAGATTGGAAAACTAAAATAAAATTTAAAGATGTTCCACTTTCAAACATTGATTTGACTGATTGGTGTGAATATCTCAACATTCCCATCAATGGAATTTTTTCAAGAAATGAAGTTAAACCACTTCACCACTCACCCTGCATTTTGAACTTGGATGATTTTGGAAGTTTGGGAACACACTGGGTCGCTTGCTGGCGATCTTCGCCTTTGGGTGAAAGGGAAGATGTTGAATATTTTGACTCTTTTGGGCAACACCCTCCTTTGGAATGGGAAAAAGAAATGTTGAAAACTGGACACAAAACCTTCCTCCACAATGATGATCAAATCCAAGCAATTGACAGTGTGCGTTGTGGGTACTATTGTTTGTTCTTAAATGAGTGCAACAAAGGAACAAGCTACCCAGATATCCTCCACATGCATGTTTTCCACAGATGTGCAGGAGAGTGAGAAAGTTGTGAAAAATTATTTGAAAATATACCGTGATGATGGACATCTATTGTGTAAGAGAGAAGCAAAAAACTCTGAATGTCGCAGGGAAAGAAAAAGTTGTAACAACAAAAAACGGACGAAAAATGTTGAAAGTAAAATGTGCAAGCTGTGGAATAACAAAAACACGTTTTTCACCAAAGTTGGGAAACTAGTGGGCCCTCTCTTGCAGGGGGCAAAGAAATCGGCAAAGACATTGCTGGAACTGCTATGAATTTATTATGCTATTGCGATGCAACATGATGTGGATTACAGCAGTTGCGGGCGCCGGGCAAAAAAATATGGTGAGGATGAAAAAAAAAATGCAAGCATGCTGCTGATAGGAAAATGGTGAAAGCTTTAGATGCTGTCCCATGGAAAAAAAGACAATGGGAACATGCTTTGGTGCGCAATGCAATTAACACAAAAAAGAAGTTGGGACTTGGGTTTTAACAACCTTAATTTTTCTTTCTTCAACATGGGGTTCCGTATCTCGCAAAGAAAGGGGTGGAAATGGGGCGGTACTATGCATCGGAAGCGATGAGAGATCCCAAGCTCCAACGAAAGGCAATCGATTGGGCTGTAGAGAAGGGCAAGCCTATGTTTCGAAAAGTTGGGAGCACCATGTTAGATGAGCTTTCCACAAAAGTCCGGCCCAACATCCGGTACAAAACTGACAGGCCTGATCTTGACAAGGTGGGGTGGGGGATTCCCATCCCAAACTGAGGAGTGTTATCTCTGACCCCAAACTTTTCAAAGACCCTGAAGTTTCTGAAAAAGAAGGAAGAGCAATGGTGGCTGAATACAAACGGCAATACAAAGAATACGAAGATAAAGGAGGTTCCCGTAGTTATGGCTCCTGGATAAAATGGAAAGGTTATGGAAGAGGTATTGGAAGTTTGTTTGATCCCCGATTTGTTTCACAGGGTGTGTTGGTTCCCAAGTTTGCAACTGACACAAAGTTTTTGAAAGCTTTCGGGAAAGCCATCCCTGAGCATCATGGTTGTATGGACGTTTTCAAGAAAACCTTGCGTAATCACTATGGATCTGGTGTTGATGTCCATAAATTAATTGGAAAACTACCTGCGTCAAAGGGAGGTAGGACCCGTCCTTGGCATAATTACACTGGACCTTATAACCCCCTTCATCATCAATTAAGTTTTGACCCTGAAACTGGTGAGATCTTGGAAGTATTACAAAAACCGACTGGCACAACAGATGCTATTGTGATGCAACATGATGTGGATTACAGCAGTTGCGGGCGCCGGGCAAAAAAATATGGTGAGGATGAAAAAAAATGCAAGCATGCTGCTGACAGGAAAATGGTGAAAGCTTTAGATGCTGTCCCATGGAAAAAAAGACAATGGGGACAAGCTTTGGTGCGCAATGCAATTAACACAAAAGAGAAGTTGGGACTTGGGTTTTAACCTTAATTTTCTGCTGCTTTTTTGATATTTTCTAACATTTTAAATATCACCCAAACATCGCCTATAAAAAAATTATCCCTCCACATAAAGTTTTGAGATATAAAAAAAATTGCATAAATGTTCGTTTAAAAAATTTGATTCAATTCAT
Source organism: Pachyseris speciosa (assembly GCA_016490735.1). NCBI lineage: Eukaryota > Metazoa > Cnidaria > Anthozoa > Scleractinia > Pachyseridae > Pachyseris > Pachyseris speciosa. Next base: position 1,899,438 of record JAEMWC010000028.1, read on the forward strand.
CTATCGCATCTTCCAAAATATCAATTTTTCCTTCGAATGTTTGAAAAAAAAGAAAATGTCTGTATTTAAAAACACCAAACTCGTATTCAAAATTAAACAAAAAATGTTTGGTTTCCTTCACAAAATTACTAAGTTCTGAAGAATAATATTCAACCTCATTTCCAAAAATAAGTGGAGGGTCAAGATAAAACATGACAACTAACTGGTCACATATTTCCAACAATTTTTCAGCCGCTTCAAAAAGTTCGGCTTTATTTTGTTTTCCCATCAAAATAACACAATATCTCCTTATCTTTAAATGGGAGTACTTTCCAAAGAATAAAAATCAAGCACATCCATTATTTCTTTTTTTTACCTCGTCAACAATTGGATGTGCAACTTTGTCTTGCACAAAATAAAAAAGAATAGCAAACAAACCAACAATCATATTCATGAAGAAAACATTTGTTCAATTCAATGTTTGTCAATACAATAATTTGGAAAAATAAAATTACGAAGAGGCAACAAAAGCTCTTCCAAAATATTTCCCCACCCCATTTTTTTCTTTCTTTAAGTTGTTTTTTGGTATAATAACGACAAATGTTTACACGTAACTCTGGTGAAAGTGAAGAAATCCTTTGTGAAACGTCACTTTGTAAAACGTCCATTTATATTTCATCATAAAACTTAAAATAAAAATTAAAAAAATCAAGAAAATAAGTTTTAAAAATTTCATAACGAAAATCATCATCATAAAACATGTCTTCCCATATATTGTGAATAAGATTAGACTTCCTCAAACAAAGAAAACACATATAATTAAGATGACAAAATCTATTACATTTTACACATTGAGTAATCTTTGTAATTCTTTCAAAATGTTTGCCTTATGGGACCTTCTTAATAAGATTCAAAATAGAGTCCCAACCTAAATCTGAACGTTTTTTCAATTTAATTTTAATAAATTCCTTCAAAATCTTTTCCCGCAACTTAGGAGGAAGAATTTCAACATAATCCAACACATCCAAATATAAAAAATAAGAGTTATTAATTAATGGTGTCGTAAAATCCTTCATCAGTCAACCATTTTTTCATAAAATCTCTTTCTTCAGTTGTAAGAGAGTGAATAACATTAAATGAAATAAGCGCGCATTCATCAATAAAATGTTTCCCCTGTTTTCTTAATATATCGCCAAGGAGACATATCAGTAAATAATAAATGATGCACATGACGCATAAATGGTTTATCCATGATATCTTTATTTTCCATTTCTCCCAACCAATTGTCAATTTCTGTAATCAACGCCTGCCTGACATTGTAACGCAAAAGGTCTGCTTTTTCGCTGGAAAACATTTTTTCTCTGTTCATCCTTTGTGTCTTTTCTAAACACAAATAGATTCCCTTTCCCCCTTTCTCTAATTGGGTGACTCGTCAATCCGGTTTTGGATAGTTAGTTGGTTTTCAAAAACTGGTTTAACTGGTTGTGGGTGGTTCAGACCGTTCAAATCTGGTTGGGGCCCTAGTAGTGGACTGGCGTCAATTAACGAATACGGATTTTGACTTGAGTAAATAAGCCTCCTTTTCACTTTTTTTAACCCTAAAAACATTTACTTAGTTTTCGAAAGTTAATGTTTTTAGGGTTAAAAAAGTGAAAAGGAGGCTTATTTACTCAAGGGAAAATCCGTATTCATTTGACGCCAGTCTACTACTAATGAAATCAACACAAAAAACGCAGAAAACATTACAAAATGACCTGTGGTTTGACAGCAAAATGGTTTGAGAAATGTGGAGGAATAGTTTTGCGGCAATGTAGTGAGAAGAAGAAGAAACGGTAGGTGGGTTGATTTAGCGATTTTATGACAAGTTGCAAAATTGGAAAATTTGGTTGATATTTTTGCAGTTTCTCTGGCTGAGAATAGTGGTCAAAATTCACATGTTAGGCCACACTGAATCTCAATGCAGGCTAAACTGTATTGTTTGTAGTAAAAAAGACGCATTATCGTTGTAGACACTTTTTAGGCGGGGTTCTAAAAATATATTTGGACTAGTGCCCATGGCCCACGCAGTATCCAAAATAGCAACGGTTGTCAATTTGTATTAAGCAAAAGATTAATAAAATGGATATGGAGACATCTACACACCCTGGGGAGGTTTTAAACCCTTTGCAACGATGTTCAGGTATGTGCTTTCTGTTTTAAGCAGTTTTAAGAGGCCGGCGGCTCCATAGGTTCCGTTCAGGGTTTTGTTGTTTCCGTCAATTAGACATGCATGGCAGCATGCATCCATATTAAACTCTGTAATTTTAAGTGGTTCATTTTGCGTACGAGTTATCGCACAACCCTAAGAAAATTTTGACATGTTATTTACTTATAACTCTTCCACAAATTTCGTGACGTGCAAACCAAGAATTGTTTATTGATCAGCATAAAGATAAGAGTAAAATCTGTTCAGAAAGTTGACGACAAGAAGCGATTTACCACAATAATATGCTGGACTTTTCACAGCAGAGGTACGAATTGTCTTTACATGCCATCGTTTTGAAGTTTCATTTCGTTTCAGAGGCGTCCTGAAGCATAGTAGGTAGGTTATTTCCAGCCTCCTTGATGACCTTTGGAGGTCAGACATACGCGATTTCCATCAACTTTGGTGTGGCATAGCATCACACACAAACATTTGCCCAGAGATGTGTTTCGATCATTTGAAACGGTATTTATCCGCCATTGAATGACTAGAGTTTCAAGCGATTCTAAGGTCTAGCACATTCATAAATAGACTTTTTGTAAGGAGTACTTTTTCGATTAAGAAGTATAGCCCTAAAGAAAAAATTATTTTGCGAGGACATATTTAAACAATCAAGCTCAAAGTCATGCAAACAGCAAAGGGAAGGTCACTTGAACCGTTTTACTGGTTGTTACAGCGATTAAACGTATTAATTGCCGATGAGAGTCCACAAAACTTGGGTTTAATTTGATTGTGTAGAAGGCCATTTCCGGAGGGTCGTCAAAGTTTACATATTTAACGAAAATAAAAAGATATCTGAGCAAAGCAACTACAGAGCGATTTTTCGAGGTTTGCCGCGAATTTACGAATTTGTTTGATCCTTGCTGACATTCACTCTTAATTTCTCAAAAAGTTGAACACTGTCAGAGGTTAGGCATATGACAAAATACATACCTGTTTAATTTCTACTAAAAAAGTCACTACCATAAAGATGAATTATTTCAGTGCATGAATTATTGTAGAACCAAACATCAAATTGTAGTCCAGCCTAATAAAAGAGTGTACGTTGTAGGAGATTTGCTCTTTTCTACAGTATTTGCTCTATTTCTCTGAGGATTGTACCTTGAATCATGTGATATCTATAACGTAAGTTTTTTTCTTCTGGAAAGGGTGTGAACTTTATTTTACAGAGTTACGCAAGATAGAACTAATTCTTTAATAAAAGCTTAGGTTGATTTTATACATACTTGAGCTTGTGTCTTCTTTCTTTTACGTTTTATTTGGCTGTTATGTGATAGAGCAAACACTTTCTTCACTGCTTTCCCGAGACAACAACACCCATACTTATGCCAGCATATGGATCAATTAATTATTACTTTTTTATACACTTACAATGGACAGCCTTCAATACTAGTTTAGCGACATAAGTAACTGAGCTGAACATTAAAGATAATAGTGTTTACATACTCTTATAAAGAAATTAATTGTTGTCCATATACTCATTATATCTGGGGCATCATGCTCCTCATCTAAGCTGATGAAGATTGGTGACCTTGACATTTTATTTCTAAACTCCATTTTAGCATGTGGACTCTGGAAAGGTTTTGTCTTCACATCTTCTAACTATTCAAAGAAAGGATCGAATTATTTCTATTTTTATGAGAATGAATATATAAAAATCATATATTTGAACTGCAGTCCATTTCATAGCCACCATTTTGAGCCTCATGTTGTTTAAAGTCGCTCGAATTTCTCTTTGCTTGCATAAATACACAAAGTTAAACTAATAATGAAAAAATACAGGGTAACAGCCATTTTTGGAAGGAATAGCGATCAAAGCAAAGTTCGTGACTGATCGAGACAACGTTAATTTGTTTGCTGTTTCATCTCGCATTTGATTGGTGGCTACGCAATGGAACTGTCAAAATCACAACAAAGTGTTCACGGTTTTTTTACTTTCACAGTACAACTATGAATTGACCTGTCTGGAACTCTGCCAGTTCATTTCCTTATGAAGAAAACAGGAAATTTTACCTGAAACAGAAGGCGAGCTCTTGTCTACACCAAGACTTCCTTTTATTCTTTGATTGCACTCACGTGACAAGACGGCCATGTTGGTGCCATAACAATAGAAAAATGTAGCTCACATTTTGCATAATAATAGAGTCAAATTCCCAAAAGACTTTCCACCAACATCGCCGCCGTGACGTCAGGTGCAATCAAAGAACAGCTGACAACATGTAGTGTGCTCCAGTATAAACGCATTTGATCATATATTACGTGTATTTTGCGCAAAAGAAATATTAAATTATTATTATCCAGTATATGCCATATAGACATCATCCTTGCCTTACCCATTGAAAAGAGCTGTTAATGTCTCTCTCTTTAATGGGAGAAAGTAAAAGTGTGTCTACATAATGCTCGAACATTTATTTTCACTTGTTGCTATGCAAAGCACAGAGATAAGTTATTGCAAGGTTGTCGTTCTTTTGTTGGCATCGTCACTGTTAGCTAAACCTTACTCCTATCTGAGGATAGAATGAGGTCGCCAGTGTATAATACCATCAGTCTGGACACCCAAGCGGACTTTTATATTAAATCCAAAGAATCATTAATTATTATTAATTATTATTATAAATGGCATTGATAAAATATATATGGAAAAAGGTTCTTGGGTAATATGTGCACTATAAAATAAGTTTTCATCTAGTGACAAGCACAGTTGTCTCGTGCTCTTGTAGCTACTCACTTAGATCTGCCAAGCAAGCTTACCCGGTGGTAGTCAATACACACCAATTTCGTAATTTTGTGACTGTTCAATATAGCTTTGGAATTCTCGTATAATGATTTGTTATATCAATAGTACTTATGTTTATTGTATTTATATTATTTATTGCTGACGAACCTGTAATTCAGCCCATTGTTTTATAGACACCTTCTTTTGGCTGTAGAAGAAAAAAATAATGGGGGTGTTGTGTAGTCCCTGTGTAGAACAGCATCTGAAATGAGTGCTAGTCTTCTACACTGCAACCAGATAAGGAAATGAAGCCTCATTTGTATTCATAGTGATAAAACTGCAACATTTTGTAGGGTTGGGAGGGATTGGCCTGCTGTAATAGTGAAAATTACAGTGTGTGGACTATTTTGACATACCCAAATGTAAGGAAGTGATTTGAAATCATATGCATACAGTTACAGTTTTCAGGTATGTTTTACTTGATTTATTACATACCATTGCATAGAGAGAACACACATGGATCATCTGAACATCAAAAAATTTAATCTAAATTAACATTTTAACAATTTTAGAGTGACAGTGGTTTAAGATCATGTTTCACTCATCATGACTCAGACAAGATCATA
>JAEMWC010000028.1:1910000-1937500 GCA_016490735.1 Pachyseris speciosa
GAAGAATGACACACTCACCATCATCAAATCAAGTCAAACCAATTTATTTAAGCTTGACAGCGTGGGGTGTGGTTGCCCAATCTCCAGAGCAGGGGGCTCATGTACTAAACGTCCAAGCATTCCGGATCGAATTGGAATTTATTGGTGTTGGTTATGGGTATGATAACATTGTTTGTGAGGAAGAGTATACCCCCTGGGTACAAATTGTTGGGTGTCGTTTTATGTAAGGTTAAAAAATTGTTGCAAATCTTGTAAGACAATAAATTAAAACTTCATTTTCATAAAATCTCTACGTTTTATACCTGACTAGGTACTGGTGTTTGAGAAGAATGACGCACTCACCATCATCAGGAAACGCCTTCCAGGACCCTGTTCCTAGTCAGTGGAAAACAATATAATGTAATCTGTAAGACCAAAAATTTAATGATACTGAAATCCAAAAGGTAATGCATGTAAACCTTCATTATGGACATTTTCCACTTCTCTAAAACTCCATACAAATAGAAATTCCACCAACCTGTGACCCACTTTCAGGAAGACCTATCAACGTTCTCTTCATAAGTGCTGCTGTGAATAACTTGCAAGCCTTTGGAGGTATTACGATAAACCGTGACTAGCACAATAGAACTGCATATAAAGAGTTTCAAAACTGCATTTTTTTCTGTAAACTGTATCTTCAAAAAGTATTCATAACTCGTGTCTTCTTTCAACCAAATATCCAATATCCATTCTTTTACTGACTGCCAGCCTTAAGCTTCCCACTGTTTGCATATTGAACACCTCAAAATGCATCTGTCCATTGCTGGTGCGTCCTGTTAGAGAAGCACAGCATCTGCATACATTCATTCAAGACACAGCTCTTGTGAACTCCACGATGGCAAGCAGCATTGACCAACAAGCTTTCAAAGAGTTTATCCAGCAATTCCTCGAGGAAATGGACCCGTCAGAAGAGCAGAAGTTTGTGGAGCTTCTTGCAGGACTTGCACCGCCACTGCCAGGCCCCTCCGCGCGGCCATTCAAAACGCTGTGGCCACAGCCCTTCAAACCGACCCCTTGACCACAGCTGAGAAAGGCCTGCAAGAAAGACAAAAACAGCAAGAGATTCTGAGGCTGTTTGACAGCAGCCCCGTTGTGAGAAGGTGAACGGCCACGAATGTCCTAACAGAGATTCAGAGCCTGATTGACAATCAGGAATATGAGGGGGTGGAGGCTAGAAGGTGGGGCGCCGGTTCATTGTTTAGTGCACAATCCGGGCCTTGGACCAATACACCACACCCAAGTTCATGGCAAATATCAGAGAGAACGTTTGCACACCCTTCTACCTCTGGCACATTTACAGCTATCAACGACGCAACAGTAAAAACGGCGACGTGATTGTGAATTTTACAAATAAAGGCTCCCCATGGTTCAACTCGCTGGCAGACGCCAAAGGCTGGTTGAAGGGCAAAGAGGGGAGTGGCTGGGCATGGATCAAATTGAGAGGCCAAACACGAAATGGGTGTTTCAGAGCTTCTTTAGCCTCAATGTGAAAGCTGTGCTGGACAATCAACCATTGGTGGGAACAGGCCCCCTCCCAGACTGGGAGGGACCACACAGCCAAGCAATGGTGGCGCTGGACACTTTTGGGGCCAATCTCTGTCTCTGGTGCTGTATTACTGTGTACCACGGGGCAAGACCTGCAAAGACTGCCCCAAGACTTCACTTGATGAATTGGACAAGATCGAGCAACACCTCAACTGCGGGAAACCTTTCCTCGAGTGGCTCAGCATCCGTGTCTATGAGCCGGAGCGGGCAGAAGGGGGGGTGGTCTGGCACCTCTGATGAAATGCGCCGGCAAAGCTGAAAAACGTTCTGACAATCAGCGTTTTCAATGGGCACACGTTTCTCATCAGGGACATTGAAAGGCTGGCAAGAGAGTATCCGTGTGCGTACTGCCATGCAAGATTCACACAATCTTGCCACCTTCAGCGCCACACCCGAACGTGAGCTCGAAAGAGTCGAAGCGCTGCAAACAGCCTTCAAGCAAGCCTTCTTTCCCAAGAAAACGGTTGATGCCGGGCCCACCAACTGGCTTGAAAAAGAAGCCAAATGCCAAAAAAATGCGACCAAAGTTCAAGGAGATTTGCCCATTCTTCATCATTAAGCAGGTGCCCACCAAAGCCATGCCCCAACACATGTTGGACTACCTGCGGCGCACAGGCAGAAGCTGCAGAGACAGAAAAAAGTTGGTGGGAGAGTTTTCTGCAGAAAAGATGGTGTACGCCCCCCTTCTGCGGTGGTAGGTGGACCATGGGGAGGAGATCACGGCAGTTCACCGAACAATTGACTACCAACCGAAGAAAATTTTCACCTGGTTCGTTGAGCAGGTGACGGAGGCGTGCCACACAGGAAATGTGGAAAAAAGCAAGGCACTGCTCGCCGAGGTTTTCAAGCCGCTGGGAAACAGCGCGTATGGGAAGATGATTGAAGCCCTGGAGTGGCAAACCGTGGTTTACATGAAAGACGAGAAGGTCGTTGACAAGGCTTTGTGAAGTGCTTATTTCTGTGACCTTGATGAAATCGGGCAAGTGTACGAGGTGGAAAGCTGAAAACCGCAGATCACGAACAGAAGGCCCTTTTGGGTCGGAATCGCGGTGTATAAGCTGGTGAAGCTGCAGATGCTGGAGTTTTATTACGATTTTCTCGACAGGTTTGTCGACAGGAGTGATTTCGAGCTGATCCAGATGGACACTGACAGCAACTACATGGCGATCAGCGGCGAAAGGTTGGAAGACATTGTGAAGCCGGAAATGAGAGCAGAATTTGAGGCGCACAAAAAACAGTGGCTGGCTTGGGTCAAGTGGAGCGTCTGCACGCCGGGGCTCTTCAAACTCGAATGTGTCGGCCAGCGGATGATCGCGTCCTGCTTGAAATGTTATTTCGTGGAGGAGTTCACTCCTGGAGCAATGGGAAAAACAAAGCCAGCACGAAGGGAATGTCAAAGGCGCAGAACGCAGTCACGTGGGGACGTTTCAAAGTGGCGGTTGAAGGGAGCAAGGACATGGCATTAAACAGGGGCTTCCGCATGAGAAATGATGACTTTTGAGCAGCAAAACCTGGGGCTGAGCACGTATTAGGACAAGCAGTGGTTGCTGCCGGACGGGATTCACACAGAGCCCATCAAATATCACTTGCCCCACCCCGAGGTGGGTATTCCCCGCCCCGAGGCGGGGTTAAAGGAAATTAACCAGGGTTGACCTGCGGCAATTCAGTGTTCGGTGGGACAAGCATTAATTCTTCACGAATGAAGCTGCATTTTGGCCCGTCCTGAAGCCAATACAATACAGGTTGATTCGGTTTGATGATGGCTCTTTCGAGCGTGTAAACTTTTAGAGACCAAATTGGATCTGTGGCTCTTTGCACACCACCTTCCAACTCACCAGGTTGAAACAAATACCGGACATTGACACTGGCAAGGGGCCTTTTTTTCGGCCGACCCAACAGGTCTCAAATGAGGCGCTGTCGATGGTTTTGCAGAAACAGATTTTTCTTTGACGGCTTCTGCAGGTTTTTTACCAGTCAACCGTGTGATTTCGTTGTTCAAAGCCAAAACAACTTCGGGAAGCCCTTTCACCCACGTGGTCACCCGCTCGCCAGTTGGCATTCACATTTCCACGGCATACTGGTGGCCAAACAGGCACTCAGCCAGGGTGTGGATGAAACGCTTGACAAAGGGCCTGGTTGCGATGAATTTCAGTGCACCCGCGCCAGATATATGTTTTGTGGTTTTCCATCTCTTTTGTGACAGCACCTGGAGTCAACCTGCAGCATCTCAGGCCATTTGAGAGGCCTGTGCCTGTAAATCTTCTGAAAGGCCTGGTCAACCTCATCAGAGTTTTTCAAGGTCAAAGGTTCAGCCTCTTTGTAGCGGCTGGCCACGTAGGCAACTGTCAGCGCGTATTTGAAACTTTGCACCCGCAGGGGAGTTTGGAATGCGGGAAAAAATGAAGGTCCACCTGGTGCACCGCGTTGGGTGTGGAAATATCTAATTTCAGCCAGGAACACACCACGGTGTGGGGAAGTAAATCTGCCAAAGCGCCTACTTGATCAGCCACTTTTTTGCAGTGTCTTCATGTACCTTGGTGGCTTCAGATAAGTTTCTTCTCACAACAATACCTTTACAGTAGCTCCCGGGGCTGTAATAAACCTTTGCGAGTTTGGTTTCCATATTACAACCTGTGATGAAAGTTCAAAGGAAACGGAAGGCTGCAAAGCCCAGAGCAAAAGTCTCATCGCCCAAAAAGATTACTTCACCTTTTTTCTGCCCCTTGCTTGGCTGATAAAAATCAGAGAATGTGGGCTCTTTGGAGGCATCATTCGTTTGTCTGGGTGCACCTGGTTGTAGAGTTTGAGCGCATAGTCAGTGTTGGTGAAGTTCTGCTTGGCCTTCGTCTTAACCTGCACGTTAGACGCAATTCGGTCAAGAAGTTTGGTGTGGTCGCGCATGTATTTGGCATAAGCTGCTTATAGGCCTCGAGCACTTCATTATGGCACTCTTTTTCTTTTTCCGCAGCTGTGTCACTGCCGCTGAGTGCCTTCTCAAGATTGCCGCCAATGAAAGTCACGGCATTCAACACAGCCCAACCAACCATAATAGCAATACTTGCCATGTTAATTTTTGCTCTGCAACAGAGGTATAAATCCATTTTTCAAATCCCCACTATTCCCACCCCGAGGCAGGGTTTTAGGCGGGAATCATCCAACGTTGTCAGGGAGGATATTTTGGTCCTCGAGATACCGTTGGAGCGCAATGCTGCCCACAAAGACGGCAGTGAACTTCACGTAGTTCATCGCACTGCTGCTGAGGTTGGATGTGAAATTCTCTTTCACCACCTTTTTTGTGACCCAACCGATACCAGCGGCAAGACCGGTGAGAGTCGCAGCATCGATGATCGTTTTCACAAGCTTGTTGTCAGACATGAGTGTCAATTGTTCTGTTGCAGAGTAACAATTAGCAACAGTAGCAGTATATGCAAAGTTCAAAGTCTAAAACGAAAAAATTAATCAAAAATGCAGGAGGTATTCAATCCATGTGGCGGAGGCCTCTTTTTGGTTGTGGAGACGGTGTCGATTGTGGAGGTTGTGAACTCCTGCCCCAAGGCAGGGAATCAATACGTGCAGGTGCATTTTCTTTGCCTGCCCAAAGGCGGCTTCACGTTTGTAATAAAGCCCGATCAATGAGAAACAATGCTGCCTGCAGCAAGCTATTGGGTGGTGCTTAACGTGCCGCTTCCTGTGTCGGGGCGTTTGTCTTCGGCCACCAGGGGGGGGGGGTTGATGCACTCCCGCCCAGAGGCGGGTTAGTGGCTTCTTTCGCTTTGTTGTTTGCAATTACGATAGCAGCCTCCGCTGCGGCTTTTTTCTGCACTTCGTGGGCCACCCGTGTTTTTGCAGCAGCCACTTTGACAACGGCCACTTGCATGGGATTTTTTTTGGCGCTCCATGGTTGGAGCTGGTGAAGACATTTGCTGTGAGATATCCTGCCTCGAGGCAGGGAAATCCTGCCCAGATTCCGCCCAGATTCCCCCACCGAGGCAGGGGTTGCAGGTTCTGTGTTGCCTGTGTTTCGCTGCTCCCCGGGCCATCATGTTGTTCAGTCGACATTTTGTGAAGGGAATATGTTGGCCGAGGTAATATCCTGCCTTGAAGCAGGGAATTTTCAGCTCATGCAGTGGTATGTAACCAAATGATCACGTGCCGCAAACACATCCGCATCAATATATTACGCCTTGCTTTTGATCATGTCTTCGTTTTCTTCCTTACTACCATACAAATTTAGCACGTTGGTTTTGAATTTTTTTATTTATTGATTGATTTATTTTTTTGATGCAATACTTTGAATCGTTGTTTACACGCGAACACATTTAGGGCCTGTTTACATGGAGGGAGGGTGCCTCGGCTAACCGAGTTACCCGGCTAGGAGGGTTAAAAGATAGCCTGCCGTTACATGCAACTCACCTAAGCAGGATAGTCAGTGGCAGGGTCGTAACGAGGTATATGGGATCAGGGATCACAGCCACGGGATATGGGATCACAGCCCAGGGATCTGGGATCAGTAATTTTTTGAGGGACTGACAGTAGCCTTAAACAATATTTAAATAATTGCACATCTGGTGTGGTGAACTTCGACTTGCTGAGAAATGGGATACCTCCGCGTTGTTCTTGACGCCTCTGAGTGTACTCAAGAGTACTTGCTTACATGTGGTCTGTGGTTTCATCATTTTATATACTGTATCGATGCACGGGGAAACTGAAAAAGAAGAGTCGCGATCGACGGTATGGTGATTCTACTGCTACTTTGCCACTGATGTGCTTAAGTTTACTGTATTTCGTATTTGCTGGCTAAATTTCGCGTTTTGGTATCTTTATTCCTGTTCTCCGGAGCGTTCACAGCACCATTCTCGAAGACGCTCCAGCAGTCGGTTGGTACAGTTCATTGCAGTTTTTATTAGGTTGATGGTGGTGTAAGTTCTGTAAGATATCTTTTCGTTCTATTCAGCGTAACATACGGTTTTCGTCTATAATGCAGTGGGACAACTGTATGGTGTGTAATCCCGATGATAATGCGATAATACCCGAGCATAATAATAATAAAATAATGATCTCTCTTATTTATTCCAACAAGAAGAAAAAACACTTTTACAATTAAAACATTTGTCACTAACACTACTAATAATACAATACTTGGACTACTTAAATATTTTAACAGTTACCGCGCTAACAGTACAAATGATACACTAAGTACACTACTACAACAACAATAACACTGACTAACAATACGGCACTAGCTCTACTTATGGTCATAATTCACAAAAAAAAGAAACATCGTGGGAACATTATATTCCCTATATGAAAAGCAAAAAAAAACTAAAAACTATATAAAGGCCGCGCTTGACTGATAATATTCCGATCCGTTTACTAAGAAAGAGAAGCTTCCGAAAAAATAAAGCTAAATGACTCCCATTTAGCTAGATGTTTCAAAAGGTTGCCATTTTCCTTAGCAATAAAATGTTCCAAATCATGAGTTGCTCTTAGTTTAACCTTGAAAACGTCAATCAATGGAATGGTTTTACGTAGTTTACAACAATAAATGAAAAATTTCGCTTCTAGAAGGATATGATTTACAACTAAGAAATCGTTTTGAATATCAAATTTACCAAACAAAACATCTGACAGTGATAATTCGAAGCCCTCCTTAACATTGCGAATTAACCATGATAACACCTCTTTCCAGAAAAGATCGGTTACTTTACACGTAAACAGTAAATGCTCAAGGGATTCTTCTTCGACATCACAAAAATTGCACATTGGTGAATCTACCATTTTAAAAGCAAACAATTTGACGTTTGTGAAAATAATACGATTTAACAGTTTATATTGAAAAGCTCTAAGCCTTGTGTCCAAAGTAACCTTGAAAGCCAATGAGTAAACATCCTTCCAGTCCCTAGAAAGCATAGGGTATTCCACTCGAAATTTGGCTTGAGCAGAGGGGGGAGACCCTTTGCGAGAAGAAAATTCTTTGTAAAGCAGTTTAGAAGTAGCATCAAGAAGATCAATTGTCGCGCCATTAACAGACAAATAAAAAACATTTTCTTTTAGAATAGATGGCTTAGAGAAAACATTCTCCCTCACCATAGAACGCCACTTCATAGGAATTGCATTTGTCACTCCCATCAAAGCAAAAAGTTGACTTGGTACATTTATCCCCAAAACTATATCACTCTTGAGAAAACAGCGATCCTTAGAAACCAAGTCACCAACCTTAACAATTCCCCATTTATGCAGAAAAGAATTATAAAGAGATTTCCCTTCGCTAAGAATATTCCTATGATTCCAAATTACCTGATTCATTATATCCTGATAGGTAATAACATCTCGCTTATTTAGAGAGGACCATGCGTCAAGACACTCCTTGTAAAAAACAGGGAGAGCTAAAGGTAACTTACTAAGATCAAACTGGCACTGCAGAATAAATCTTCCCCCTATTTTATGTAAATAACTGTCCAGAAATAATTTCCAGGAGCTGGGATAATCCTCAATATATTTCTCAAGCACATAACTCTCTGAGTCTTTAACATACTTTCTATGTCAAGCATCTTCAACCCACCGAACTCAATCTCATTAATTAAGGATACACGCTTGACCTTGTCCTTACCCCTCCAAATAAAACTATAAAGTTCCTTATTCACTTCCTGTATCAGGTCTTTAGAAACATGCACCAGAGATGCCTTGGCCATAAATTTGGGGATCGCAAAAGATTTCACAATTTGAATTCTGCCTATCAGTGTGAGCCCCCTCCACCTCCACAAATTTAACGTTCTTTTGATAGATTTCAAGATCTCATCAAAATTTTGTCTTTTCCTCGCCGTCTCATTGGAGCAAAAATAAATGCCAAGAATCTTTAATGAAGTCTTGAAATCATGAAGGAAACCCCCAATTCGTTTTTGACATCCTAGGCTAAAAAATTCTGTCTTTTCTGCATTAACTCGCAAGCCCGAGACACAAGAGAAATAATCAATACACTTTACTAAGTGTTCGTATGACCCTCTGCCTGTCAGAAAACAAGACATATCGTCCGCAAACAGAACAAGTTTGACTTCGTCGTCTCCAACGGTTATACCTTGAATATTATTATTCTGCCGAATACAGCATGCAAGAACTTCTAGACACATAATAAATAGAAGCGGAGACAAAGGATCACCTTGTCTCACCCCTCTGCCCACATTGAAATGGGCTGTAGCGAATCCGTTATTAAGGACACAACTCGATACGTTAGAGTAAAAAGTACGAATCCACTGAACAAATAAGGGTCCAAAATTAAAAGCTTCAAGAACTTTAAATAAGTATTTATGGTTAATAGAGTCAAAGGCTTTTTCAAAATCTATAGTTAACAAAGTACCTGCCTTGTCAAATCGACTGCAGTATTCCAAGACATCGTCGATCGTCCTGACGGCATCGAAAATCGATCTACCTTTGACATATGCACTCTGATTATGATGGATTAAGTCAGGTAAGATAGGTTCTAGTCGCTTAGCCAAGGCTTTAGATCCGATTTTTGTATCTACATTTATTAAAGATATGGGCCTCCAATTTTTTATCAACCTTTGTCTTTATCTTTTTTCTCCAATAAAGTAATCACAGCCTGTTTCTGAGAATTGGACAATTCTCCATGCTTGTGGGCATGGTTGAGACTAGCCACTAAATGTTTTGCAAGAATTGGCCAAAACATCAAATAAAATTCTGCAGTAAGGCCATCATTACCGGGAGATTTGTTTTTTTCAAACGTTTTTAGGCTATTGTAGCATTCGTTGATCGTTAACATTTTCTCGCAAGTTTGTTTTTGCTTATCAGTGAGACTTGGTAGAGAAACTTTACTCAAGAAAGAATCTAATTGCGCATTATTCAAACTTGAATTATCAGTATACAGGTTAGAGTAGAATTTCCTCAGTTCGGCAGTAATAACAGAGGGGTCTGTCGAGAGAGATTCCTCTTCCGTGAAAATCTTCCTAATGGAACTCTTTTTTCCTCTTGAGCTTTCCAAATTTTAAAAATATTTATTGCTCTTTTCCCCATATTCATACCACCTTGCTCTTGAGCGAATTATCGCTCCCCTAGCAATATATTCATATTGGCGATCGTACTCAGATTTCAAAATTTCCAACCTATTCAAATTTTCTATTGTTGGATTTTGATCACAATTCTTGGCCTAACTTTAAATTTTCCTCCAGCTTAGATATTATGGCCCTTCTTTCTTTTGCTTTACATTTACTATATGAGATTGTGTCTTGTCTAATCTTGTATTTCAAAAGATCCCAGAACAGCCTAGGGTCCTGAACGTCCTTAAATTCTTCAATCCAAGTCTGGTATCTATCGTTAATTAGGGCTACGTAGTCTTTGTCATCAAGTAGGCTAGCATTAAATTTCCAGAATGAAGGCCCCCGCGTATAATTCTCGAGACTATTAATAGATAATACGATCGCCGAATGATCCGATTTAATGGAAGGGATAATAAGAACGTCGTCTATCTCTTCTTGAAATGAATCCTGTATCAACCAGAAATCGAGTCTTCTCTGCACCAGAGGTTTTTTTTGCCGCCAAGTAAAACGTTTTGTTTCCGGATTTCTAACTCTCCAAATATCTACTAAATCATGAGCCAGGCAAATATTTTCAATATGTTTTACGGATTCTCGAAATTTAGGATTACCCCCATGACCATCTAGATCAGGGTCAAGCATTACGTTGAAATCGCCGCCGATTATGATTTTACAGTTATCATCTATGAGAATAATATCCAGCTCATCATTAATTTGATCAAAAATTACAATTTGTTCTTCAGTCTTATTTGGAGCGTAAATATTAGTTAGGATGAATCTCTGACCTTGTACTATCGCATCTAACACAATAAACCGCCCCTGGCTGTCTTGATGTACATGATTTAGTTTAAATTCTAACTCATTTTTGACTAGTATTAACACCCCTCTACTGTGCATGGTGCCATGCGAAAAAAACATATCCCCTTGCCATTGAGTTTTCCAAACTTTTTCCACCTCCTTAGTACTATAAGTCTCTTGCAAAAAACAAATATCAACACCTTGCCTTATTAGCCATCCAAACACTGCTTTACGTTTTTCCAAAGATCTCATCCCTCGAGCATTTACCGAAAGCATCTTAAATGTTACATTCATTTACATAATAAAACTGATTGAAACGAAAATTGTCATCCGCACGGAAACAAAAGAAAACAGCGACCTTGTGATACGCATTAATTATTACGAACATTGACATTTCATACATCCGATGATACAATGCCTCCCTTAACAATAAGACATAACAGCAAAGATTTAAAACCACCACAAACAAAAAACGATCAAACACACTTTGGTATTCGACAGCCAGAAAAAACTGTTGTGCTATCGTTGAACGACTCGAGGGAATATATACACCAAACAATAAACACATAAATCCAGAAATACATTTAGGTGCGTAGCGGAGATAAAGAATCTTTCCCAAGAAAAACACAAGCTCTCTGAAATAATTCTCAATTACATTAACACAAAATTTCATTGACTTAAAAACAGAAATGTCCTTTAAAGTTTATTCAGATTGGATCAACGGCCGTCAAAAACATTTATAAAGGAGAAAGAACTTTATCAATATACAACTTATCGGGCTCCGTACGGCTAAAATATGCACTCTTACCCTCCTTCCTTGCATCATATAGTTTCTTTCCTCCGTCAGACAATTTCGTGTGGGAAATCGGCGGACAAGCCGAAACCTGAATCCTTCAGGACTTTAACTTTCGAAAAAACGAGTTCTCTGTCTCTGTAACGAAGGAAGCGGGCTATCACAGGTCTTGGGCCGTCACCTTTAGGTTTGCCAATTCTATGTACTCTTTGAAATTCAATCCCGTCGGACTTAACGCCTAATTTCTGCTCCAAAAAAGCACAAAGAACTGCAGTTGAGTCTTCTCCTTCGCCATGCTCGTCTATGCCGTAAAAACATAAATTTTCCCTCCTTGAATAAACCTCAGCGTACAATAATCTGTCCTCAATTTCCTTACACTTTTCACCACAAACTTTCTGAACATTTTCACTGGCATCTTTGACTTCGTTTAGTTGGGTATTCAGCTCGGCTTGACTCGCCTGTACCTCGGCGACCTTCTTGTCAATTTCTTTCTGGGCGGATTCAAGCTTTAGGACCCTGCTGTCGAGTTTATTGAAATTCTTTTCAAGATTCGTGACAAAACAATTTAACCGTTCGAGCTTCTCATCAATTCCAGACAGCCTCTTCAGCACCAAATCTATTTTCGTATCAAGTTCACGTGCCATGTCTTGAGCAATCATACCTTGGGCGTTCGATGAACCGTCGCTCGAAGAACCTGAACTTGACAGCTGTTCTCTCACTCTTTTCTCGTCGGGAGACCCTAATTCACTATCCAAACTAGAAATACTTGAATTACTTTTACGGTCTTTCCTTTTTAAGGACATAGAAAGATCTAGATAAACATAAAAGCCAAAAAAAACAATGAGAAATTCAGAGAGCGAGCAAAACGTGTCTACACGCTATGCATCCCTCGACCCAGTCGGAGAATACATTGCAATTTTACTATGTAAATTTCATAGTAAATTTCATAGACAAATTAATGCTTTTTGCAGTCAATGTTCAGCAACGTTTTTGATTCTCTATCTTCGGTAGCCTGCGTAGCTCGTGGTTTCTGTTGAGGAGCGCGTGCGAGGAAAATAGGGCGGAGGGCAAAAGATCGCTCAAGCGCTTCCGAACAAAACTGCCAGCTACGCAGGCTAAGATCGCAGAGATCTCAGCACGGGTCCCAATTGTGCTCACCATAAAACCGTCATAACAGGCCTAGGTCACTTAAAAGAAGAAGTTGATGCTTGAATTATGATGGCATGGATGGTATGCTACATAAAAGCTTTTTTATCTGTATATACACGTTTCCTAAATTCAATACTTAACCTGAGAGTCATGCTATCTGATTATGTGCTTCCTAAGTGCCACTGTTTAAGCAATAGAGGACTTTTTCCGTGTTTACATAGCCTCATATAAACACTCGGGGGGTTGGGAGAATTCGAGACAGTTATGCAAACTCGAGACGCAGTCGAGGGTTTGCATAACTTTCGAGAATTCTCCCAACCCCCGAGTGTTTATATGAGGCTATGTAAACACGGAAAAAAGTCCTATTGCTTTTATAAAATATTTCTAAAAAGTAATTCGACAAAAGAAGGGAACATTTGTTTATTTACTTCTTGATTGAAATAGATTTTCTTAATACACGCTTTGAACAATCGTATTTCCCACTAGCCAATCATAACGCGCAACTGACAGCACAAGCACCAATCAGAATTCACGTTATAAAAGTCAAAATCAAGTTGAAATTTTTGGCAAGCCTCATGCAAGCGCCATGTTGGTCAAAGCTTTGATTCCTCTGAAATCGTGCAGAAAAATACTGAACGCTCAGCGAGAACCAGAAGAAATGCCCAAACTATACGAATCAGTAAGGAAAGAACTTCAAGATGAGAAGTTTGTTTTAAGCTGGAAATGAATTGCACTGTGCTTGACCGCTTCTGAAAGTGGCATGAACTTGCCCGAATTGGCAGCCCGAGAACAAGGTTAAGAAGTTGAATCGCTCATCGTGCCTTGTAAAGTTTTGCTGGATAGGAATCGTAGCCCAAGCAGCGGATCCAGGTTGTAGTATATTTTTAAGCTGAGAAGGTCTCAGAGAAAATACATTTTACGCTAATTTGACAGCCAAAACACGGCAACCGATCGGCTGCGCAAAGTTTGTTTTGAAGCATTTACAGTCTGTAGCATATATGCTTAGTTTAGTGTACATTTTCGTGTACATTTTTTAAAATAAAGAATGTCTTATAGAGAATTTTGTGGTAGTGCTTAATGCAAAAATTACCTTGAAAAACGTTTACTGCCTATTTTGTTGCATATTTTGTCCTCTTAGCTTCGCTGTAGGTCGTGTAGCTCACGATCATCGAGGCAGGGAAAGCGCTGTGGTTTTTCTTTTGCTTTGTTTCCTCGTGCTCACGGGGGAAGAGATAGCTAAACCCCAAATCGAAATTTGGCAATTCTTTTTTTTATTTCCTTTATATTTGTACTTGAAATTGCTTTATGAGTCTTGCGAAAGCTTTGAAATGTTTTCAAATTGTACCGGGAAACACAAACAGCGTGACGTCACAACCGTGTTTACATACTCTCATCTAAACACACCTATTGACCAATGAGTGGGCGCCTACTATCTTAAATATTTTATAATTAAGAATGTTGTATATCAAAAACAATAATGAGAAAGCTGCTTCCAGTATTTATAATCCACAATCGAATGTTTTAGAAGGTGGTCTTTTTATACTTATCATGAGAACCGCTGGTCAGTACATGCAAACTATAGGACTTTCTTTGAGAATCGGCGTGGGAGTTGCCTTCCATAATTTTCTGTAAGCCGGGTACACGGCAAAGACTCAGAGTGTCCCTTGAAGAGAACTAGCCTGAAATTTGGGGCCGTATTCCCATTCCTCGCGTGGCAGGCGCTGGTTAAGGAAAAGGGAAGGGGGAAAGCGCACGCACTCGGTGCGTGCTCTCCCCTCACTTCGCTTCCCTTCGCTTCCCGCTTTCCCCCTTCCCATTTGTTTTGTAGCACCTGCTACGCAGGCTATTCCTGAAGTGGCATACCACATTTGCGCCTATTACGCAAGCTAAAAGGAATTCCCACGTGATTGCTCAAAGTGAGAAAACTTATTTTTTAACTTAGACGCCTCCTTCTCTGCTAGCCAGGACCTATGGTACTCAGAAATTAACCACATTTTCATAGGACAGCGAAAAGAAGTTTATTAAGTTATGATTTATAGTTAGCGGCAAGCATAACGTGTCGTAAAAATAACTAGCAGTGTGAATGGTGAAGCGCTAAATAGTCATAGCTGGCGATTCAGAGGACAGTGACAGTGAGGAGTAGGAAGATGAGAATGCGGAAGACAACGGCTTCTCACGCGCAGCCCACAAGCAGAATATGGTTGAAGCTTGAACGCAGTAGATCTGGGAGAAGAGTGATCAGATATCTTTTATAAATCCATATAAACCCTTAAACCTCTTCAATTTAAACTCGAAGCTATTTGAATGTACTTCCTTTCGAACATACTCCTTTAAATTGGATTGATTAGAAATTTACACCAGTTTTTAGTCTTGGATTGAAACTATTTAAACTTAAATTTTGCGCGATCCAGCCAAGACAGTACCGTCATCTTTAACTATGTTCTTACTATCCAAGTTGAAAAAAAGTAAAAACAAAAACCACCAAACAAACCATTGCTTATAAGAAAAGACAATTCTGTCTTCTCCGTGAAGTATGAACGAACAAGATTAGTGCACAAGTGACTGGATGTTGACCAATTTAAATAAAGTTTGCTGTGCAGGAAATTTTTTCGGCCTGTGCCCACACAAGAAGTGCCGCTTCAAGTTCAAAGTAGATGGGTTATAGGGAGCCGAGAGTGAATAGGTTATGGTTTCAAACCTGTGGTTAGAGAGTTTTCACCCTTTATTCCCGGCTTCACGGTGTCTCTTTTTTTCGCTCACGCAGTCTCTACCGGGTCTGTTCACTGTGCCCCTGACGAGAATGAAAGACCTGAACTGAAATATAGTTTTAATGAGCGTATTTTTATATCATGTGTATTTTTATATCATGATGGAAAATCTTATAACCTCAATTGTTGCAGTGGCCATTAAATGGAACGTTGAATGTTTTGTGTGTAACATGAACGGGAAAAACAGATTGTTCCCTCAGAAAACAGATTCTTACCCCCTCCCTAATCAGAAACAAATTCTCCGTCCCCAAATTAAGATCAACTGGTCCGGGAGTGACGAAGGGGAAATTGCATTACACTCACCAGGCCGAGAGTTACTTCATGTGCTTAGGAAATTTTTAGACAAGAAACTAAATGAATATCAAGAAGTTGCTCAAGGAGGTAGATTTGGCGAAGGGTGGGGGGGAGCTGGAAGATATTGAAAAAACGTCCTGTGTGGGTGAAGGCGAAAAAAAAAGTGCAAAGCAAAATAAATTTACAACCGTGTACTTTTACAAAACGCTTCTCACTGGTCAACATCTGTTTCCCTTGCATGCGCAACTGATGCTGGATCGCTTTTTGTCCTAACCGCTCACCTTGGTGACATCTATTTCTCAGTCAGGTACTTCTTTTGCTGGTCCGTAAATCTACTGTCTGCGGAAAGCATTTGAGTTGAGCGCCCAGTCCTTTGATAGCAAGTCTTTAAACATGTATGTTAGTAAGGAAGAAAGTGAAGACAATGATCAAGGCGCAAAACATCCACGTGGATGTATTTGCGGCACATGATCACTTACATGTAAAGATTGCGTGACATCGATCACATCTTTGAGTCTAATATTCAGTTAAATGTTAGTTCCTTCAGTTGTTGCCTCTGCATCACAAATGTTTAATACAAACCTCTATAGATACCCAAGGATTCTTAATATGCAAGACATGGATTCATTTACTGGGAAAATATTGCACAAGACGGGGAAAAAATGCCGCTGCCGTATATAAACGCCAGTTCCTGAGGGCAGTAGCAAGAAAGTTAGGAAATGTTAGCGAGGAACATCGAAATTATTTGCCCTCAAACACCCATTTTGAAGGTAAGCTGTCACCGAAGTATTACTTTAGGTAGGTTTGCTGCATAGTGTTAATGGGAAATGACAGGGCTTTTCAATTGTCTGACTAGAAAGCAAGCGAAAGCGAGTCGAGTTGTTTACATTCCCGGTTAATCAAAATCACTTATGAAGGTCAAATTGGGTCAACTTTCATGGGGTCGCTCGTTGCAGAAGTAATTTTTCCAAAGCAAACAGTTATACCACGTTCAAATACTTCTCTTTTACTTGCTTTAATTGAATTTTGAAAGAATTCTAAGTAATACCAAACATGTTTTGAGATGTTTGAAAACGGTATAGCATTTTTGATTTTCAGGGGTTGGAAATTTTGCTTCTCTTCGCTTGCTCTCCAGGAATTGAGAATTATAATTATCAGCCTAAATTATCATCAAAGCAGCTTAGCAGTACCTCCTAAATGAAACTATAACCTAAGGAAAACCATTATTTGTTATGTGCCTTCACACGAGTTCGATTCTCCGATCAGGAAATTTGACCTCATTTCTGTGATTTTTCGGCTTCACGGGTTGTCAACGGTTTTTCGAAATTTTCTCAAAAATGTAAAAACTATAGAACCTAAAACTTATATCACGATTCGTAGCATACCATAGGTTATCAGTGGAAAAAATATTAAAGGGCCCAATTTTTCAACCTTGTGCCACATTCGTTACAGAGGGTCACTCTTAAGCACTTAAGGGAAACTTACCACAATTACAGAAATGATGTGCTTCACTGTAATTTGTGAAAATTCTTCCTGTTTGAACTTGTTATTTTCAAAAGCATTACATATATGTGTGACAACAGTTACTGTTAATAGTGCTGCTACCACCACTTCTTTTGCTTAGTAGTTTTATTTTGAAAATGTAACCTAACGTGAACAAAGTTTAACATATAATTCAGCTGATAATTCTCAATGTGCTGGTTAAATCAACTTTTATGGCCACATCACTTCCTAGAGGTTGCCACTATTAGGCATACAACTGTATCACACCTTAAAGCAGATGACTCTAAGGCTTTCAGGCGTGGTAAAAGTAAGTCAGTAGTACTACAAAGGCCTGATTAATTCTCTAATTTAAGCCAGAATTAATTAAGAAGAAGGAACATGTCCAACAAATGCCTCAAATTTGGAAGAAGCAGGTGATAACGGAATGCTTAATATTAATAATAATTTATTTGACCCTCTTAATGTGATAAAATAAAGTTATTTACACTATGTTGTCTGGTAGTTCAGAAATACACTACACTCCCACAGTGGGTGGGGATACATACTAGTTCTCCTTAGAATGTGTGGAAGGTTTCACCCAAGAGGTTTAAAGTTCAACATGCGTGTTGAAGAATAAAAAATGGCAGGGGAAATTGAAATTTGCAAACTGAAATGGGCCTTTCCAGTTTTCTTGAACAGACACACCTAATGACTCATTATCCATGTAAAGGATTACTCAACCCCACACTGTAGGAAAACAGTGCAGCATGTCTTCTGTGGGTGCCTATAATGTCTAAAGTGTTACATAGGAGGTAAGGGTTGGACCTCAGGCTGGAGCCTCCACATACACAAATTTGGTTATTACCCCAACCCTACTCACAAACTTCCCAAAGGCACACAAGTTTGGATACTGACTCATATCAGTCCAAAACCAATACAATCTTTTAGTGCTGATGACATCATTTCCATCATGTCTTCAAAGTTGTAGATGTGCACTGGCATCTTCAAGAGCAGATCACATGTTGATGTTGTTGGTCTGCACCTGCAGCCGGCAACACACCCATGTACAAAGGTGATGGAAAACTTCTTGGGGAAACCAAGTACTGGCACTGTTTTTGTTCCAGTCATCCTCTTGATCAAATCATTGATGGTTAAATCTCCTGTTGAATAAACATTTGCATTATCACCCAGTAAATGAATTACAACCACCACAAGTTGAAATAAGAAAAAGGACATACAGCACATAATTCAAGTTTAAACAATAACATAGCTATCTCTGACTTCGATTGCATTCACTGAGTTAATTGCATGTCTCAAAGAATAATTAACAGACCTTCTGCAGGTATAAACTGCACAAAGTCACTGAAGAGTTTAAACACATCAATTTCAAGTTGTTTTTCTGCCTGTGAGTAACTGAATGTTGCAACAAGTTGATCAAGAAAATCATCTGCTGAAAGTGAAAAAGAAGACTCATTGGGTAGAAATACAGCCTTCCACAGTCCTTCTTGTAGCTGCATCAACTGGGGAAGTGTTGTAGCAAACTGACTCTTAATGCAAATGGATCTAAAATCAAAAGAGAAATAATAATAAATCAAGACCAGGGGGGGGGGGGGTCTGGGTCTGTCATGGCCGAGTAAGGACGCACATGAAATTGCTCCCGCTTTATTTGTTTTTTTCTTTGCAATTATTTGTTGTATGGCCGAGTTTCTTGATAGTATATTCAAGCGGAAGACTAGAGGAAGCAGTAGTAGCTCGGAAAGCGGAGTTTCAACGCCGAAAGAAAAAAGAATTTGCAAGACTCCATCGGAACCACCAGACGAAATCAACATGGCGCTCGAGATGGCAGAAGATCTCGCCTCGAAGATACAGCTTGTCCTACACAAACTCAGTAGCTTAGAAAATATGGTCGAAGGAGTCTTAAAGAAATTCAACACCTTGGAATCCTCCGTAAAAAGCATTGAAGGAGAACTTGCCACACTAAACGCCAAAACTAACGCAGTCGAGAAGTCGGTTGGAGCAATGGATAATAGCTTAAAATTTCTAAACGGCGAGATAGAGGAATTGAAGTCAAAAGCCAACGAAAGTGAAAGGAAAATTAAATCTCTTAATGACCGCATCCTCTACCAAGACGTCTACAGCCGTCGTGAGAATTTACGTTTCTTTAATATCCCGGAATCCACCGACCCAACACAAGAGAACGCAAAGGAACTTATTTATCGTTACATGGAGAGAGAGATAGAAGTAGATCGCGCGCGCGAAATTGAGTTCCAACGCGTTCACCGAATCGGAGTTAAAAAGCCAGGATCTCCGCGACCGATTATCGCCCGCTTCCTCCGTTTTCCCGATCGTGAGAGGGTATTTAAACGTGCAATGGAGGTAAAAGATGAAATAGAAGTAAGGGTGTATGCTGACTACCCAAAAGAAATACAGGAGCGGAGAAGGAAACTGTGGCCACGTTTAAAGCAAGCAAGAGAGGATGGACAAAGAGCCTTCTTCGATAAGAAAGAGCCGGATAAGCTTATTGTTGACGGACATTTGGTAACTTAAGACTCTTATCTTATGCGCTAAAAGTAAAATTAGCAAACAAATTTTCTTTCTAGGTTTAAAAAGCGGGAGCAACAGTGGCATATCTGCATAGTAAATAACCTGCCAAAAGCTCCAAATCCCATGGGTTGCGCAAATGATTTAGGTATCAGCAGCCTTTATAATGAACTATTATATTTAGTGTTGTACTTAAGTGTTAAAAATGACCCTTCTGTGTTCAAATCATACTTTATTTGCGATTCGCGTGTTAATTTCGTGCATAAGTTTGCTTGTTCGAATTCGAAAAATCATGTGTAGACTTTAGATTATTGTCTCTGAATGTTCGAGGGATACGGTCGTCTTCAAAGAGGGAAGCTCTATTTTGCTGGTTGAACGAACGAAAATATGACGTAGTTTTTCTACAGGAAACCTATAGCACTATAGACGTCGAGAGTATCTGGAAAACACAGTGGCCAGGTAAGTTATATTTTTCACATGGTTCAAATCACAGCTGTGGAGTAATGATTCTTGTTAAGGATGATTTAGACTTTAAGCT
Organism: Pachyseris speciosa; assembly: GCA_016490735.1. Taxonomy (NCBI): domain Eukaryota; kingdom Metazoa; phylum Cnidaria; class Anthozoa; order Scleractinia; family Pachyseridae; genus Pachyseris; species Pachyseris speciosa. Next base: position 1,929,996 of record JAEMWC010000028.1, read on the forward strand.
AAACTCGCTTAGCTCCGACGCTAAAGGCCGTTATATCATAATGGAAGCTGAAGTTCAGGGGTCTTCGTTCTTATTTGTAAACATCTACGCTCCGAATAATGTCCAGGATCAATGTTGTTTTTACGATAATTTGAATAAGAATATTGAAGAGAACATCATAGACAAAGAAAATAGAATAATAATCGGAGGCGATTTTAATATTACATTAGACCCTGAGTGGGACTGTTCTGGAGGGAACCAGTCAAAGAAAGCCTCAGTCAAACATGTTGAAGACTTGTGCTTAGATTTTGATCTGATAGATATTTGGCGTATAAGAAACCCAGGAATCAAACGTTTCACCTGGAGACAAAAGAAACCTCTTATTCAGAGAAGACTTGACTTTTGGTTATTAAGCGATGTTTGTCAGGAAGATATTGAAAACTCTGATATCATCTCTTCGATAAACTCCGATCATTCGGCGATAACTCTGCATTTCAGTAGCATTGACAAACAAAAAAATGGCCCTTCGTTCTGGAAATTTAACGCTAGTCTTAATGATGACACAAACTTCGTAGCACTATTAAGTGAAAGTGTACCAGAGTGGTTAATTGAATTTAATGCAGTTACAGACAAAAGAGTCCTGTGGGATTTAATTAAATATAGAATTAGACAAATGTCGATAAAATATGGCAAAGAAAGAGCCCGTGAAAAGAGAGAAAGGGTTTCTAAAATTGAAAATTTACTTCGAACATACGAAGAAAACTGTAGCAAATGTCCCTCGAATGAAAATTTCGAAGAGCTCGAAATCCTTAAAATTGAGTATGATAATATTTATGAAGACTTGGCTAAAGGGGCGATTATCCGATCGAAGGCTACTTGGTATGAAAAAGGAGAGAAAAGTAATAAATATTTTCTTAATCTTGAAAGTCACAATAAAATTAAAAGTTCAGTCCGAAAAATCTTCAATGCCGAAGGGACTTTGATTACAGACCCTCAGAAAATCCGGCAAGAAATTGAAAGTTTCTACTCCGATCTTTGTAAAAATGATACTCTCTTGCCGCCTAAGACAATCTTAACTTCTTTTCTTGGAAATCCCGACATACCAAAACTCTCCCAATCTGATGCTCAAGTTTGCGAAGGAAAACTAACAATTTCTGAATGTTTTAAAAGCCTTCAGCTTTTTCAGAATAATAAGTCGCCAGGTAACGACGGATTAACTGTAGAATTCTATAAAGCTTTCTGGCAAGTTGTAGGCAAGATTATGGTAGACAGCTTAAATTACTCCTATGATCATGGCGAATTATCAAATTCTCAGAAGCAAGCTATTATCACTTTAATAGAGAAGAAAGATAAAGATAAAAGGTACCTATCCAACTGGAGACCGATCTCACTCATTAACGTAGATGTTAAAATAGGTTCAAAAGCGATTGCCAAAAGATTAGAGACAGTCCTACCTGGCATTATACATTATAACCAATGTGCGTACGTGAAAGGCAGAACAATCTTTGATGCAATAAGAACTGTAGATGATATTATGGAGTTTACGGAAAGATATAACATTAATGGCACAATGATTTGCATTGATTTTAAGAAAGCCTTTGATACTGTGAGCAGAGATTTCTTGTTTAAAACCCTCCACGTTTACGGGTTTGGATATTCATTTATTCAGTGGATTCATACATTTTATAAAAACGTATCAAGCTGTGTCCTGAACAATGGCTTTTCCACTGCACCCTTCTCAGTTGAACGAGGAGTTCGGCAGGGGGACCCCCTCTCTGCCTACTTGTTTATTATGGTGCTAGAAATTTTATGTATAAGCGTACGCAGAAACAAAGATATTCAAGGAATCACTGTAGATACCGAGGAGATAAAATTGGAGTTGTTCGCAGATGATTTGACCGGCTTCTTAAGGAATGACCATTCACTTAGAAAATTTATGGAATTAGTAGAAGCTTTTGGAGAATGTTCAGGCCTTAGGATAAATCACGAAAAATCTGAGGTAATGTTACTAGGTAACGGTAGGCATTATTCTTTACGAAACGACACCGAAATAGGAGATTTGAAAATTAAACATTCAGTAAAAATCCTGGGAGTTCATTTTACCTACGACTCACGCGCTAAACGAAGGTTGAATTTTGATGAAATTGTTACCTCTATTAAACAAAAATTACACATTTGGAGATGGCGAGATCTCACAATAATGGGCCGAATTCAAATTGTCAAGACATTCATAATTCCGATTTTCTTGTATAGAGCGAGCATGATTTGTTCTGACCAAGAGTTTGTCAAAGAGGTAAATAAAATCATTTTCGATTTTATTTGGAAAGGCAAAGACAAAGTTAAGCGCTCTGTTCTCGTTGGCGATATTGAGGACGGAGGATTAAAGGCTCCACATTTGATGTCCATGATTGAGACACAGAGGATTATTTGTTGTAAGAAATTAGCTTGCGACGAACCGAGTAGCTGGAAGACTATTTTACTCCATTACTTAAAACCCGTTGGAGGTAAACTTATCCTTTGTTGCAATTTCGATGTTAAAATGCTGCCGATAAAACTTCCACCATTTTATGAGGATTGCCTAAAAAGCTTTGCAAAATGCTCAGTGGCAATTAATCATTCCGAAGAAGCTATTGATGACAGAAATGCGATCCTTCAAACCATTCTCTGGAACAACAGACTCATTCGCATCGATGGGAAAGTTGTATTCTTTAAAGCACTAGCAGAAAAGGGAATTCTAAGGATAGGAGACTTAATCTCTGAACACAATGAGTTAATAACTAAATGTAATTTGAGAGAGCTGGACTTTTCCCCTTTAGATTTTTTTAGACTTGTATCTGTGATAAACGCTTTGCCAAACAAGTGGCGAGACTCACTGAGAAGGTCCTCTCACCATGAGAAAAAGGCATTTAATTTACAGGAGCAAATTGTTTTAAATTTAAACGGGCAAAAGACTCCGATCAATAAAGCTGTGTCAAAAACTATTTATAAAGAATTCCGAAATAGAGTTATTACTATTCCTTCTGCTCAAAAGAAATATAGCTGCTGTTTTATAAATGATACTCTTGATTGGAAAGAAATATATGGCTTGCCACATCGTGTCACTTCCGATACAAAGCTGCGTGAATTTCAATTCAAATTACTTAACAGATACCTTGTGACAAACGTCTTTTTAAATAAAATTGGTGTCTTACCCTCCCCAGCATGTTCTCTTTGCGGAAAGGAAAACGAATCCCTCGAACATATTTTAATCTCTTGTAATTATGCCAGAGAATTCTGGGCAGAGGTCATAAAGTGGCTACGCAATTTAAAAGTTAATATAAACAATCTTAACAACAGAGAAATTTTGTTTGGAATGTCAAATTGTGAAGACGAGATATTTGTCAATCATGTACTAATGATCGCAAAACAATATTTGTATTCATGTCGTTGTAAAAAAAAATCTCCTTTAATTAAAGTTTTTAACGCTAGAATAAGAAAGATTGAAATTCTTGAACTAGAGGTTGCAAAGTCAAAGAATAAGCTACCTGATTACACAGCGAAATGGGGCAAATTTCTGAAAAACATCGATCTATAACTCGCGTACCTAATTACCGCGTTTTGCATATCAGTTGTACGCAGTAGGTTTGAACACACCAACACCAGGGTCAGTCGTGTATGGTGTTGTAGCGTTTGTGTGCGCGCGTGTGTGTGTGTATGTCGTGTACGCGTATGCGCGTGTATGAAAGTGTGAATTGTTAATAATAATATTTTTTTTTTCAAAGAGACTGTATGTATTTTGTAAGTAGTTTAATGTAATGTAAACGTGTAAAAAAAACAAAAAACCAAGTTATTGTAATGCGTAAGTATGTATTGTAAGTAGCGTGATGCAAATATTGTACCCAATGTTTTGTAAGTAGTGTAATGCGTTGTAAAAAAAAATAAAACAAATTACAAAAAAAAAAAAAAAAAGAAATGTATACATTTCTTTCACGGACGAACCCACAATTGACCTGCTCTCATCGTCAGTGGCTTCATGGCTTAGTCGGTAGAGCATTGCGCCAGTAATCGCGAGGTCATGGGTTCAAACCCAGTTGAAGTCCTGAATTTGAATTTTTTGTTCCAGCTTCTATACGCAATTGCATAAATTGCGTTCACAACTGCAATGATCATTTCTTATTTCATTTCATTTCTGCAGTTCATATATGATTTATTTCATATATCATTAACAATGTATGCATTGTTTACCTAGAAGATATTTAATTGTATTATTGTAAAGTAACAGACACAAACATCGTACTCACTGAATAATGTTTGAAGAGGTTTTCATGGTTTCCCTCTGAGGGACACCAGTATATCCTATTTCCTTAAGTACTCGAAATATATCATCTGTCATAAGGAGCTGTTGTAATTCTTTGTCATCATGAGCATTCTTAATCTAAATAAAACAATAAATTATAATTATTGTTCATCTCCATGACTGAGCAATTTTGGGGGCCACGGGTAAGTGTACATAAATATAGCTGCATAAATTCAAGCACTTCAAGAACAAAGCAAAAAGTTGTCATTTGCATACTTCAAATTCAAAACATCTTAACTCTGACCTCTCCTCCCTCTTGATCCCTTAAAGGTCCCTGTTGAGCTTACTTAAGTAACAGTATAGTACCTTCAAAGCAGCGTTATACGTTATGATACTTTCTGGTGATAATGGCTGACCAGATATGTAGTCAAAAACATTTGGATCGAAAAATGATGGTGCTGGTCCCCCCTGAAGGATTGACATGGCAATAACCTCGCCTGCAAAGATCAAGTCTCCATTGCTGAGGCAGACAGTGGAATCGATAGGTTTTCCATTCAAAAAGAGTTTTCTTTCAATGTGCTCCAGCATTTCTAGAAAGAAAATTGCATCCAGTCTATGAAATATTTTAACACAGAGTATTACTGTGAATCTACACATTATCACAATATGAATTACTTAACAATTGAAGGCCTCGGAGCATAACCATCCTATGTCGAATTTTGAGTCGTTTTTCGATTTTGCTTGGATTTTTCTGAATTTCTGCATGTGAACTGCAATTCGATGGAAACACATTGTATGGTATTTTTTTGACTGATTCATCCAGAATCCAGAAATGCATTTTTTCTTACGTACACCAAGAAACCAACCTTCCATGGGAGTGGTTTGCAAGTTGCATTACATCTTCTTTCAATCGAATTGCAGTTTACATGCAACAATTCGGGCAAATCCCAGCAAAATCGAAAAACAACCCAAAATTCGACATAGGATGGTTATGCTCCGAGGCCTTCAATTGAAGTGAAGCTCATTTGTATGCGTACCGTATTAATATTCATACGTGAATTATGTGAACATTTGTGAGGAGTACAACTAAAACTGGATGTGAAATGATTGACGGGTAGAAAGGATTGTTTGATAGTGTGACGTAGACTATAAATTTGGCGGTTAAAACATCGATTAAGCTCATCGGATACGAAACTTACGTGAGTGCTGGAGCTGCGGATCGCTACGTATTAACTGCATTATCGGTTTGCCTTCCCGCCTGGTGATCGAAAGACGTCATGAAAAGTCTGGAGATCCACAAGTTCTTAACGCTTCTGAAAGAATCCAGTTAGCGTTTTCTCTGTGCTTACCAAATCACGATGAGATATTAGCGTTTTGGGGTACAGAGTAGAAGCCAGGCGGAAAACGTCTGAAAACAACTCTCGCCTCAAAAGCGGCGCGTCGTTGCTAGTCTTGTTCCATTTCTCAAAGGTTGCGGTGCTAAAAGCTGGAAAGCGAGAGTGGTTTTTGGACTTATAGGCGAAAAGTGTATGTTTGAAGAGTTCTTGTTCTTCGCACTTGGAGCAGACAATGATCCCAGAATTCATTGCGGTCAAACAGGGCGCTGTCTGAAGTCAAAACCTCTTGCGGGGGGGGGGGGGGGTTGGGGCAGATTATTACTTGTTTTCAGTAAAAACTCTACCTTATAAAATAACTTTGAAAACTGTCTAGCTGCTGCACCGAGGTTTCCATTGTTCATTAATTTTGAAGAGCGCATTTTTTGAAACCAATCGTGACATGAAATCGCAGCTTGCTTTTACTGTTAGCCGTGAAATAGTTGGTCGAACTTCGGAAACGCTACCGAAAATTCATTCGGCTCGAAGTGAAGTCTGCCCGTTTTCGATGAGTATCTTGAACACAATCCATGGAAAAGAGTTGCATTGGCGCGCACGGCAAACATTCAAAGCAATATTAAGCGGTACTCCTCGCGATTCGTCTGTGTGAATCAGATGTACGTAAACAACGGATTATAACGTGAACGATCGCCGCAGTTAGGAACACAACTTAAGCAGTAGTGAAACCAAAAAAACAAACAAACAAACAAACAAAAACAAAACAAAACGGAAAAAAAAAACCGCTTGTACGGGATTCGAACCAACAACCTCTGCGAAACCGGTGAATTGCTGTAACATCCGCGCTTGTTGGTTCGTGACATATCCGTGACTGATGAACAAGTGAGAATGAATATTTGGTAAACACGCTGCCGAATTTTAACACAGAAATCACTTTTGCGTTGATCGCCTCGGTTTTTTGCTTCTATGGAGGCTAATAAAGTACAGCAAAAAGTATTCTCACGCGAGATAAACATTTGTGCGCGACTACAGTCATTGTGATGAGACAATTCATCACGCGTGATAAAGGGATTGAATTTCATGCAAATTTTTTTACATTTTGGAGCCAAGTTAATTTCACAAAAGAGTTAAGTATTTCTGTCAAATTCTTTCACTGTCGTCATTTACGTTAATTTTTATAAGATTTTCATTCCATTGTTTTCCACTTGACGATGAAAATGAATCCATCAAAAACGTTTCAACTGACAAAACCACGCGCAAGTTTTAATTTACTACGCAACGCAACGTTCTGAGTAAACGAAACATGACGGAAAACAGCGTACTCTTAGGACTCTTAATTTTTGCTCTAGAACATCTGATTAACTCAAATTTTTGCTGTAGGTCACCAATAGGAGTTGTCTTGGCAAAAAGTTTCTTCAAGTCAAAACAGCCGTCTTTAATATTTTGTGATTTTTCAGCCATCGGCAAGCTTTTTGCGCACTGATTTAGAATCAACCGAGGTTTTTGTACGCTGGATTTAAGATGTACGCTGTATTTAAGACAAACAACCGACTTTAGCGCTGTGTTATATCGGCCAAAGCAACCAAGGCAACTAGGCGCTGTTTTCGACTCGGACGAACCCTTAAGTCAAGCTGATTCGGACTCAAACAACCGCGCTTTAACGCTAGCGTTGACGTTAACATCAACACTAACCCTAACCATGTCCCTAACCCTATCCATAACCCTATCCCTAGCCCTAGCCCTAATGTTAAGTCCAACCTAAACCCAACAATAACCCTGAATCTCTTCGGAGTGAGTGCTGTTTTCAGGTCGGACAAAATCTTTGCGCGCTGACCTGAGATTAACCAAGGCTACTGTGTGCTGTTTTTTTTAAGTCAACCACGAATATTGTGCACTGTTTTCGTGCCAAGCGAGCTTGT
>JAEMWC010000028.1:1942500-1990000 GCA_016490735.1 Pachyseris speciosa
GACAAATAGTACTTCTTTATGCAGGCTGACAATTCACTTGAAATACATTTTGAAACCTATCAGGTTAATTTTTCTTCCTTCACCAAATGAATGAAACTGGCAAGTGTCACCCAGGCCAGTCTCACAAAATACTAATAATTATCAATGTCATGTATAGAGCATTTTGATGCCTGAAAGCCAGACAGGTACTACCCTGAGAGTTTCCACTTTTTCATTTTGATGGAACTGAGTGTTTTTTTTCCCCTGTAAGCATTATACATTTGAGGTTCATTTCTGGTTTCAATACGTTTCTGGCTTTATCATTGAAAGTTCATTTCTTTGTTTTTTTCCCATATTTTTCCAGCTGAAACAATAAAATAAGAAGTTGCATGTTAAAAGTTACAAGGTTTTTATTATGATCTGTTTATCGTTTTTGGGAATTTCTGGAGAATTTGCCCCTTTGAATTTCATTTTTATTTTGTCATAAATCACGAAGTTTAGAGAGAGTTCACAAGAAAAAGGACCTCTTGATTTTTTCACGATTTTTTGGATTGACTATGCATTTACTACATTTTTCTTGTGGTAACAATAAGAAGCATATCAATATACTGAGTTTTTTCCTCTCGAGTTATAACTCGAAATTACTTTTGAAATTACTTTTTCAACACAAGTTACTCTGTGTCATTAACAAACATATTCCTTATTTAAAGGGGGAAGGCTGGTGCAAATAGGGAGAGTGTCACTGATTTTTTATGCAGGGAAAAGGGGGCAGGGGCCACATAAATTCATACATGCACATTAAGGTATGAATCGTGATTTAAAGGAGTGGGTCGGGGGGTGGGGTGTCAACCAAAAATTTGCGGCACAAAGCGGAGGGTCAAGAAAATTCAAACATGAACTCTCTCCAAAACAGGAATGTTTTATAAACTCCCTGATTGGGCTATCCTGATTAATGTATGCATATTTTTCGTATATGTATTTTCTAAATCCCCTTCCTCCTCTAAATAATGAGCAGTCCCTAGAGAAACCTAATCATATTCCAGATAATTGAGTATCGAAAGAAATCCGGTATTTCATTTGGGTTTACTTTGCTGTTGGATTGTTCGAGAAAACTCGCGCCTCCTCCTCAACCAATCATCAATCACGCACGTTTTCCCGTGTTTCAGTTCTTGGATTTCACATTAGCTCCTTGTGATATTTTCTGGCCTTTGTTCTGATTACTCGTTGTGATTAGTTTGGTTTTACGACACTCAATGAAAAAGGCCTCAAAAAATGAATGGTCGGCGCTGTGTTTAATTTTGACATCCCTGCAGGGATTTGTTTTTTGGAATAATATTTGTTTCACTGACAAACGACTTCTCTTTTTCAAGCAAGACACGACTCAAAAAACTTTTTCATCAAACATACATTACCAATTCTAATGTATTTTCTCTGTTAGTGACTACATTCGAACAATTATGCTGCATAAGCTCATGTAGAAAATCACCTATCGTAATTGTCAAAGAATATTGAAAGATTGCTCACGTCAAGACAGCGTTTCTCTCGTCATCCAAAAAACAGGCATAACAAAGGGGGAAAAAGTGTTTCTCACCGCGTATGCATTCAGAAGTTGAGGTTGGCATGTTGTTTAAAACCAGCCACTCCACTAGTTTTTCGCAGTTGTAGCTCTCTTCCTTTAGAGTAGCACTTTGCTTTGCACTTGCCATGATTTCCATGAAATTGCGAGCTTGTCGACTGCAGGAAATGTGCGCTGTAGCTGTGGGGTGTGCCTTTTGAGTACAAGACGTGTATGCCTGTGTGCTGATTGGCTATAGAGTTGACATGTCATATGTCACTTGTTGTTGTCCAATTAGGAAGCTTTGGCAACGTCAACGGCAATGCCTTTCAATAGATACATGTGAGTAAAATTGGCGCCAAAATTATCTTTAGCATCTTTATGCGAAGATATGGGAGCGTGCCCGCTCCAATTCCGTTTAGAAACGTGAAAAATTCGCCATCAGGCTTCACATTCTCGTAATGCCTAAAATTTTGTACCTGTGCATTCTTCCTTTGCAGACAACACCAAGAAATGTTCAATGTTTTTTATGCACGTGCAAATCCATGATGGTCATTAAATCTATTGTTCCTCCACGTTCCTGTTGCACGACGGTGACTGCAATCACAGCGGGACAAAATTGGTTTAATTAGCAAAGGATGCCCTAAAAGAACGTGCAACACTTATGAATGGTTAATTGATACATGCATTCACTCCGAATAATAGGCGTCCAACTGAAATATGTTTACGTGAAAATGTGGGAGCGCAGTACAGTTAAAATAAGAAAGGTGAAAAATTCACCGTTGGGGCTCGCCTTCTCTTTTTTGGACATCGTTGTTTTTGCTGAAATGGTCTCCAAATGTACAAATATTATTGCACATGAACAGCCATTATTCTCGTTAAAATCTAGTTTCACCATGTTCCCGTTGCGATCGTGGTTTGCTAAAATTTGCCAAATAATACCAGAACGGGTGTGATGTACTGACTTAGAATATGAAATAAAACCATGTTAATGTTTGAGAAGCTAATATTGCGATAAAAAGAAAACAATTTAACTTTATTTGCAGATGTAAGCCGTCTACACGATGTCTCTAGTTTTTTAAACTGAGTCACATAATACGCCGCCGCCGCACAGAACCTCGATACTTTTTTTCTCAGTTTTTTTGCTCGCTCGAACAAGGTAGTTTTACCAGCCTCAGATGGTGAATCGTTCTTCTTATTTGACGAGTACCGCTTATCTGATTCCATCTTCTTCGTAGGAACATTAGGTCAGTTTTAAACTAGACGTCTGACCCTCGTTAGAAGAGTTCGTAGAATGAATGTCTCGTGTCCAAGCGATGTAGCGTGTCCGGCTTAAACTGTAGATGGCTAAACCCTTATATCAGATTAAAGTGTAGAGTTGGCTATCCAACTATACTAAGAAGTGTAAAATAAAATGAATTGTCGATTATTTCATAACCACTAAATGCGAATTCCTCAATCACCTTTTGAAAGCCACAAGCCGAAGTAAAAACGAATTTTGTTTTTCGCCAATTCCGTTTCTTCCTCAGTTTCAGAACCCAAAGCACCAATAAACGTGCTTACGTTTTGCCATATTCAGTTGCAATAAAAAGTTACAGAACATTTTCGAAATCAGTGCAGGGAAAGTTTACTACCCCTCCTGGCGAAATTTATGCGTGAATCTCCAAAAAACTCTTGTGTTTCGCAATGCGCTGTAGCTCGGCTTTTCTTGGAGCTGGTCTGGCAAAATGGGGAAGACGAAATTAACGCTACAGTAAGAAATAGCATCAGTGAATTTTCAAAAAGGAGCGTTTGCTGTGTTATATCTCCAGTTTTGCCCCATGGCCGCATGTTTTTCTTTTAGAAATGTGCGTGAGGTGGGATTCACTCTATTTCACTCTATTTCATCGAACATGCGTTAATACTAAGGGGGTACCGAATGGTTAAGCCCACCGCACACGTGAGGAAAGAGCTGAGCAAAATTCCTTCCGAGGCAGTTAGCTCAGCCGTTTCATCACGTGTGCAGCAAATTTTCAGTGAGAAATTTGCCTCGCGAGGCAAATTTTGCGGCAAATGTTCGGTGAGAACTTCGCCTCGCGAGGCGATAAGGAAAATATCAAACATGTTTGATACTTTCCTCACGTGTGCGGCGGGCTTTAATAAGATGTTTACCCACCACCCCACCCTTCTTTCAGAACAGAAGTACGCGTTATTGGTAAACTCAGAAAAATATAACACTAACAACACAAAATGTACTGTATTATATGTTACCAGTATGGATCCAATACAAAGATAAATATACAGTAACTCAACTTAAATTGCAGTGATATTCTGTGTAGTACTACGTTTCCCATGATCAAGATGTAACTAGAATAGCTCCATGATACTTACAAGGGACACAAGGCTCAAGAATATGGTAAATAACTGAATAACAATATTTTTAAACAGTTCTTGTTTCAGTGGTATGGCGACAACGAATAACAATTCAGTGCTAGGGTTCTACTTCCCGGCGGCAACTAGCTATTTATTCTCGAATGGAAACGAAAAAGAACAAATTCACAAAGTGCACCGGAACGAGAAACAATATAAATAACGGCACTTTTTTAAAACTATAGATTCCAGGCATAATTTCTTAGCTAACAAAGATGGAGCTTACTCAATTTTGCATAACCAAATCAACTGAAACATACATACATACATACATACATACATACATACATAAATACTTTATTCATCCCAAATGGGCTTTTCAGAGTAAAGAGATAACTAATGCTATATACAAGTAAATTAATTAACAATTAACTAGTAAATGACATAGTCAAACCGATAAATTATTAATAAAAAATAAATTAATGAAATAAAAAGTGGAACAATTAAGTCACTAAAAAATTCGAGAGAAGGCTTCTCCTCAGGCAACGTTTGAAGTCCTGTAGTGTTGGTTTCAACTTAAGAGTCGAATCTAGTGAGTTCCAGAGTTTGACTGTCCTGAAGTGGAAAGTTCTTTGCCCTGTGGCTGTTTTAAACAAAGGAATGTCTAACATCTGGGAGTTCCTAGTTGTACGCCTGGTGATCGTAGCTCTTTGAATATATTTAGAAAATAAAGAGGCTGGTGCGCACCCTGACATACATTTGAAGGCCATTATTGCGTGTCGATAATACAACTGCTGTCTTACAGGTAGCCACTTTAGATTTTTAAGGATAGGGGAAATATGGTCGTATTTCCTTGAGTTGCTAACGATACGAGCCGCGAAGTTCTGTACAGCTTGGATCCTACTTAAGTTGTACTCAGAGGTGTTGCTCCAAACATTACAACAATAATATAGCTTGCTAAAAACTAAGGCATTAACTATAATAGTTAAGGTGGTTGGGTCAAAAACATGTTTAACTCGATTAATCTGGCCTAGGCGCGCCATGCAACTGGACACTGTTGAAGCTATGTGGTCGTTATATGTCAAGCAGGGATCCAGGATAACTCCCAGGTCCTTAGCAACGGTAGCCGGTGCAATTTCTTTTCCTAACAAATTTAGACGAAATTCCTCTACTTTGCTGACCATCGCTCTGGTGCCAAAGATAATTAAAGTAGTTTTACTAGGGTTTATAAGGAGTTGCTTTATGGCGCACTTCCCCGGGTCACCGACAAAATCAGAGCCAGAAGAATGGGCCTCGCTGGTCACTGTGTCTGCCACCCTGAGCTGGTTGCATCAAATCTCATCCTCTGGGAACCGAAACACGGTACTCGCACCAGGGGAAGACCAGCAACCACTTACATAGACACCCTTAGAAGAGATATTGGACTCAGTAACACTGGCGAGATTCGCGCCCTTATGATCAACAGCGACCTGTGGAGAGCAGCCATCCGTGATTCTCAAGTTGGTGTTGGCTAACACCCTCGACTGTAGTAGTAGTAATAAGGAGTTGATTTCTAAAAGTACGGTTACTAATTCTGCATAAGTCTTCATTTAATTTGGTAATCGCGTTTGCCTGGTCCTGTAGGTTGAAATTTAGTATCAGTTTAGTATCGTCGACATACATTGTAGCACTGGGGGGAACTATGGCGTGGAATGCTCGGAAGATCGTTGGTGTAGATACTAAAGAGCAGCGGTCCCAGAATGCTTCCTTGTGGCACTCCGTAAGTCATAGAAAGTTGGGCTGATGTAGCATTATGAATTTTAACAACTTGGTAGTGTGACTGGAGATAGCTGCGGAACCATTTGATAGCGGTAAGTGACAATCCAATGTCTTGAAGCTTAGACAGAAGGATTCCATGGTTAACACTATCAAAAGCTTTGCTCATGTCGAGCAACACAGTGGCAGTTAACTGTTTGTTATCAATGGCTTCGAGGATTGCATCGGTTGTTTGTAAGATAGATGTCTCAGTAGAGTTCCACTTCTTGTTACCGCACTGCTTGGGTGACAGACGTTGGTTTGCTATTTAAAAGGACGTTAGCTGATCGTGGGTGACTCTCGCAAACCTTTGAGAGCACAGGTAACAGTGAAATAGGCCTGTAATTGTTAGGAATGTCCCGGTTGCCATCCTTCAATGTCACTTCCGCAATTTTCCAAACGTTGGGGAATTGGGCAGAAAGAAAGGTGGCATTAATAATCGATGTGATTGAAGGTAGAATGGCAGGTAGACAGTCCTTAATGACGCGAATTGGTATCTTATCTATTCCAGGGGACTTATTTGTTGCCATAGAGTTGATAATCTTTTGTACTTGGTTGATGTTCACATTAGTGTCGAAAACAAACTGTTCAGACGCAGGATATTCCCAAGGGGTAAACAAGGAATCGTGTTCTTCACACTGGAATTTTTCGGCAAGTGTGCTAATTTTCTGAATTGTATTCTTACCGATGTTTACAAAGAAGTTATTGAATTCGTCGGCCACAGTGTTTACGTCCCCTGAAAAGAAACTCTGCGAAGCAGATTTTTTAGGAATACAACTACGAATGACTTTCCACATGGTATTGGTGTTGTTCCGATTTTCTTTGATTTGTTGTTCCATAAATTCCTTTTCAGTGAGACGAATTTTTCGTTTCACCTGCCAACAATAGCTCTTGTAGCTCAACCAAGCCAATGGATCTTTAGTTTGTTTGAACTTACATTTCCAGCCATCTCTTGTTGTCATTAGATCGCGAATCTATCGGTGATGTAAGGATTCGGTCGTCCTCGCAGGCAAATAGTTTTTAAAGGTGCATGTCTATCCAAAATCTCATTAAACAACAAATTAAAGGCATGAAGTTTATCGTCAGGATCATCAAAGGTTTCCAGAACTGACCAGGGTGCCCTTATGATGTCATTATTAAATCTCTCCAAGGAATAATTTTTGAAACTTCTGATAGTCATAAACGTGGATGGAGTTCGCTGCTTCTTCAGCCTCAGCATAACATAAACAAGATCGTGATCACTTATTGATGACGGTAAAACTTTAGCTTCGATGACTTGCTTCGCATTTGAGGCAAGAATTATATCTAATAAAGCTTCGGTGGAATCCGTTATACGTGTTGGCTGAGTAACCATCTGGTTTAAATTGTATGTGCGACAGAAGTTCACAAAAGCTTGAGAATCAACAAGTTCCGGCTGTAACAAATTACACTTCATGTCCCCAAGTATGTAGATCGGTTTGTTCAGAAGAGATGCAGAGATTAGGCTTGCACTGAGGTCAGTGTCGAGTGACGTAGTTGGCGTTCCAGGAGGCCGGTAGGTCGTGCAGACAAGAAATGACTTTAAATTTCGTACTTGTATCTTTACCCAAAGTTGATGGATCCATTGTCCGATATTCCTGAAATTTCGTTGAGTACCTCGGTCTTGAAAATTTGTCGCACGTAAACGCACACTCCTCCGCCTCTTTTATTTTGGCGATCGATTCTATAAATATCGTACCCAGGTATTTCAATCTCCAGATTAGATACAGCGTGGTCTAGCCATGTTTCAGAGATTGTAAAAGCGTCGAAGTTAAGTGATGTAACGGTGTCCTTAACCTGAACAAAGTGCCCTCTATTCTTGAGCGAACGTACGTTTAGATGCGCAATTTTAATGTTGTTGTTCTTGCTGCTTGACGGACTCTCTTTGGAAGGCTTATTAGGACCTGGATTCACTTCGATGTCATGTACCAGTTTAATAACTGGATGAAAGACCAGTACTGAATTGCTGTACAAGGTGGTTGGAGCAGCGGACCGCTTGATCTTGGCCGTGGAAGTGATCTTTGTGGGATTCCGCCATGAAGACCTGAAGAACATGAAGTAGGGTCGACAAGGGTCAAGTTAGTAGAACTTTTACGTATCTATCGTCCAGCTGTTTTGCAGTCAAAAATATATTGCTTAAATGGAATTTGTAACTTCCCGGAAACACTGTAAGCGTGGTGGACCTGGTAGGAAGGAAGGTCGTCACAGCGAGTTATTTGATACCCTTGTGGAAGGCATGATTCTTCAATCATGGCAGTGTTCATGGCAGTGTTGAAGGCCACGGTATCCATTGGCTGTAGAGCAAAAAATGTTCCTACGCCTAGAATCTGCCAAATCTTAACTAGTCAGCCAAATTCTGGGAGTCCAATATCGGTAATGCCCATGTGCAGTAACGTGTTGTTTCCTGGGGTGTATAATATGCCATTTATTGTCATGGAATTGCATTGGAACAAATGATTTCCATCTGTCCATTCTGTGGGATAAAAATTGTTTATCGATTCCCTCACGTTTCCTGCCTCTTCACCAACAATGACTTTAGCCCTTCCTTCATGTTTTTCGTGCCCAAATAGAGGACTTGTATCAGTTTCTTGATCAAAGACTATGGCATCCGCACATTCAATTTTCTGATGTTTTATGGCCAGCGAATATGGAAGATTTTTAAAATTTTTAATTTTCCCTGCAAGGTCCTTAAAGTAAGAATGCTTTCCCTCATATCGCATACACCATGATCGTACAAGTGGGCCGAATTTAAACATCTGGCTAGGGAGATGCACCAGGTAGTGCTGCTTTGGTATGATCCTTGCATTAAATACACTTTTAAACAAAGTTAAATGATTCTTTATCGCTGTCTTTAAATATAAGATACTTTCACTGGAGATTTTGGTTGCAAAAGCCATGCTCATGATCTCCAAAAGGGAAGACAAACATTCCCAATGTGCATTATTGTTCTCCACATATTTTGAAAGAATGATGGGTAATATAGTGGCCAAAAGCCACATTCTAGACGCAGTTTGCCCCAAGTTAGTAGAGCTTTCACGTGTCAAGTCAGCCTCTTTGATAACAAACGGCCGATCTTTCGAATGTGCGTAGCCCAAAGGAAAAGTGTGGAACTCATCATTCAGCTGTGTTAACGAAAAGTATCCCTCATCTATATAGTATCTCAGGAGATATTTAGTTTCATACGCAAGGATCCCTTCCACGAAAACGTGCATGATGTCCATAGGGAGCTGTTGGGTTACGTGAAAGAAAGGTGCCTCGAGGAGTTTACTCCTTGAAGTCACCCCACATTTCTTGGAGTAATATTCTTTCAAAAACGACGATGGTGCGTTCTCGATTAGTTCAAGATGTGAGGCACGTTCCTCTTTCGTCCTTAGCGTAAATTCTTCTTCTGTGAAGCATTCCTGCATTGTGTCAAAAGTGGCCATGCAAACCCTGCACTTTCTAAAGGCCCCGCCAACACTTTCTTTAAACCCTCCGCTCAAATGGCTTGCTGGGGTGTCTGCCAGGAGGGCTAAAAGCCCTCCTCGCAAAACAACATCTCCTCCGAACACCGGAAATGAATGGCCGTTCGCAAGCACGTGTAAATCTCTCACGATCGGTTCAAATATTGCATTTACTCCATATTTCCTTTGAAATTTCGTCTTCCAAATTAATAATAAAATGTATGGACTTCAGCTTAGATCTATACATTAGCTTGATATTGGCGAGTTGGTAATAATAGAAACTCAATTTGTGTACTTTGTTGGTCAAGGGATTGTTGATATTGACATCGTCATAATAAAAGATAAGCTGCAACGCATAGTTGTCGCATGCGAAAAGTTCATGACTCTGCAACAAACTTCCGTTGCCAAAATCTTCATAAGTTTGAGGAATTTTACTTTGCTGCTGGCCTTCAAGTACCATAGATAATATGTTGGAAGATGATAACTGCACTCGTAATGTCTCCAGTAATAAAATGTAGTAAAATTCCTCGTCGGTGCTGACAATTCTCTTTTTATTTTTCACCTTTTTTAGAATCCATTTGGTACCAAGCACAATCTTTTTGGGTTCCTGCGATAGAATAGGAATGAAAGAGGTTTTGATGATGGTTAGGAAACAGTAGAAAGTGGGCTAGGCAATGACATCTTTTTAAGTAATTGTAATCAGTTTTTGTAAATTAAGGAATATTAACTTCGGAATATCCTGGGCCGCTGTCTTTCAAATTTATCTGAAAGTCGATCATTGATGTAATTCTGAGACCTGGCTTTACAACTATTGGCAATATTTTCATCACATTATTTTCAGATTATTTCGAAAACTTTACTGTCATGCGAAACATGAAAAATTCTGGAAAAGGTCTTAGAACTTAAGCGTCACGGAGATTCACAAGCTTGAAAGAGCGTGAACCCTGCTTCCTGTTCTCCTCATTAATTAATAATTAGCTTAAAATAGTAATAAAACATTACCACATAGGGAAGTTGGACTTTCCCTTCTCTGTGGTGTGTCACGAGATCTGAAGATAGGGTTTCAAACGAAGGTACAGAACCAGAAAACGCATCTTCGTAACCACTGATTTCTTAAACATCGATGCCTTCACCAGCAAGACATTTGTCTATTTTGCGTTTCAAATTGTGCATCGACTGATGTATATATAATTCCGTAACGTGTGCAATCTGTCGGGTGCACTTCTGGGTAAGTTTGTTCTCCTCTCGTATTTTGATGATGTACTTGGTAGCCACATCTTCCTCTGTCTGATTGTTATCCATCATGGTTTTCTTTGCAGGCTGCAATCTGCCATAGTCGTCGGCATCACTATCGTCTTCACCAAGTGCGTTTTCTTCCACCGCAGAAGTGGTTGTCACATTATCGTCACAAAGTGAGTGTTCTTCCACATCTGTTGCGTACAAAGTACAATGAAAAAAGGAATCAAGAAGCAAGTTCTGGCAATCTACATGGCAAACATTCATTCATACCATTGTAAGATGTCCGTTACTACTGCAATGACGTAGCCGTATTATCTTCTTCATTAACGACCATGTATTTAAAAAAACCTCATGAAAGCCGTCACCTGGCAATACCGTATTTTCTCGAGTAAACGCCCCCGGCATTCCTTTAAAAATCTGCAGTTTTAACCTGGCGTTTATACGAGGCCAGCATTTCATCGGGCTCCGGCGTTTCATCGAGAAAAGTCTCCTTCGCAGCCATTGCAAGGGTCGTCACGCAACGCTACTCCCCACTGGTGGGGAGGAGCGTTGCGTTAGGATTAGCAATACCTTGTGATTGTGGAAATCTTTTTTCCAACCCACATTTTGAAATCGACCATATATTCGAGGATTTCATTTGTTGTATAAACTATGCAAGGTTTTATTAGTATCAGTTGTGTTTCTCAGATAATTTTGAGTATTATTTTTGGTCACGGACCACGACCTTTTCCCTTGTCAAATATTTGTTATCTGTTTTTTTTTTAAACTGGATGCAAATTTGTTTCAGGTCATGCTTCATTGCATCGCCAACCTTCAACGATGCCTTCTTCAGCATAAAAAGTTAAAATATAAGTTCGAAAATAGAATTTGTGTAATTCTATTAACAATACTTAATAACATAATTAAGCTAAACTGCTGAATACCCCGCCACTTATTTGCATGTGAATAGCGTGTATTGTCATCTGTCTCATTTTTCAAACAATGCCGCAACAAGAACACAATAGTGGTCAGAAGTGGCGGGGTATTCATTAGTTCCTCTTCAAATATTATTTTCAGATTTGTACAACCTTGCTCAGCTGCTAGTATTAGTTGAGGCTGCCTTCCGTTTTCCTCGGGAGCTTCACAATGCAGAAGCACAATATGGCGGTCACGCACATGTCGAACAAATGGCGGTGTTTTGATTGGGCAATGCACAACAGAAAGCGTGTGCCGTCATTTACGTATACATACATACATACATAAATACATACATACATACATGCGTAACCTTTATTTCAGTGTCTAGTCGTTCTAGCGCCAAGGCACTAATTGGGGACGCTCTGACATTAAAGAAAGATCTCGAATTTACATAACCTTGTTTACGTGTAATGTGACACCTACCCAACCAGACCCAAGTGAGCGCTCAAGGTTAAACAATCCACTTCTCACGACCTGAACACATTTATCAGCACAAATCTTTGTGAAGTTGTGAAGATTTTAATCCAGGAAACTTTGTCCGCGTGAAATGGGTTGGAAGCCATGTGCTGTGTTTATCGGTCGATCAATCAGAAAGATTTCCCAAACGCCGTGACAGTGCTACGTTTAGGGCTTTACATGGGCTATAAGCTTAAGTTTTATGTTGATAGGGTTCCCGACAAACAAGTTGACTCCAACATCATAATAAGCACAATGTGTCCGATGTAGGAAGGACAACCTTCTCTCTTATCTTTTGCTTAGCGCTATAAAATTAGGGATACACACTATGGGTGCTTTCCATTATGCCCAAGATTTCGGAAATTTTGGTCGGAATTCAAATGGATTCCTATTGGTTGGCCCGGTTTAATCGAAAAATGTCATTCCATTTTCCTCGGGTATTACCACTGATCTCTGACCGGTCAGTTTGGCATAATGGAAAGCACCCTATATTTTTTTGGCCCGAGTTTGTTGTTCAATAAAGCCGTGTTACATCCATATCTGGTCATAAAGCAATTGTTATCTGTAATCCGTACATAATGCATAGCCGGCGATATACGAAGGAAACAAGGATTTGTTCAAAGTCTTGCAAAGAGCTGCATAACCACAGTACGCATTTTTACCTATAAAATGCGTTTCGCTGACAATTTGTTGAATGATAAAACAATTATCCTGCTTAACCCCTTCCCTGCCAAGGGCACTTTATATATTTTACTCTGGCTAACGCCAGACTATTTTACTCATCAAAGGGAAACGTCCTTGGCAGTGAAGGGGTTAAAAACTATCTCCTTAATCTTGCAGAATATCGTCTGATTTTAGCCAACTCGACCTACGGCCTCGTCTGCTGAGTATCAGGCGACATTTCGCGCACTTTCAGAAGATAATTGTTAAATGGCAAGGGGCTTATTCTAGGATTTATGGTATAGAGATTAGCAATACAGGCCACTGCTACTGTATATCAAAGAATGTTTATGGACAGTATATTAATAAAGAAGCCAAGTGACGAACAACTTTTCTTTGCCATTAACTCTCTTTGTTCAGGCATGAGCAGGATTTAAACTCACTTCCCCCGGATTACTACTGTTGGGTGTGGTCATCAGGAGTAATGTTTTTCTTTGAATTTTTTTTACACTAGATTTACAAGAAAGATATTACACTACTACAAGGTTATGACTTTTTATTAATTTGTTTTAATCTATATTACAAACAGGCAACATTAAGGATAACTGAACGAAGTAGGTGATACACGTTGTCTGTCGCGGATACAACTGTCATGGTCCTTAATTGGTGTAACGGATAAACGTGAAATATGATCCTAGAAGTTAAAAATACAAATATATAGAAATAAACGGGAGTCGAGTAAAACGCCTTGCTGGTGTTTAAGGTTTGGCCGAAGCTGTTGCCATGACACTGCTAGGAGTTGTTCATGACCATTTTCCAGTGAGAATCCGAAGGAGAGTGTGACGTTATAATGTTCCACGATCAGTTTCACTTGATCCGTTGTCCTCTGCACAAAGGGCAAAACCGAGCATAGTTTTAATTCATTGTACTTGAATACCCTAAAAGACAAAAAAAAAAAAGGAAAAAGACTAGTGAAATCCATATGATACAATCGTCAAGTCCAATGTTTCCACGACACTCAATTATTTCTTAGTGCCCGTCCTATGATGCACATGTATGTATGTGTGTATGTATGTAAGACTTTATTTAAACACGGAAAGTCATCAGTTGAGTATTACAAGTTAACAACCAAGACTATTGACAACTGCTTTACATGATTGCCGTGTGGGAATCCGATAAATAGTGCACGCTAAATTAAGCAAGAAGGTGGTATGTTCTCAATAAACCCATTGAAGACAAAGAAAATATAATGTCCGATTTCTCCTAAACGAGGTCTGTGACTCGTCTTTTACCCGCTGGACTCCAGCGTCATGGTTTTTATGTAATCGATGAATTATCTCAAAATAAGAACATTTTTTCTTAACTTTGATATTAAGAATTTTTTTTCTTATTTTGGTGACCTTGTTTTAAGAAGAACTCAATTCTTAATACAAATATTTAAATTAAGATCTCAATTCTTTATTTTAGAATACAACTACTAAAATGAAGGATGCTGATTCTAATTTTAAAAATCCTGATTTTAGAGTGTTCAGGAATGCTCTGTTAAGTGAATACAACATGTATGTACTGTATGTATGTAGCTAAAACTCTTCAAATCAGGACTCTCTCTCTTGAGTCGTTGTGACCCCTTGGGGCACAAATATTCCATGCAGCATACTTGGTAAGTAATTCTTCTCCAGCTCCACTATTGCATAACCAATAGTAAGAGCAACTAAACATACATGTACTTAAATGATCTTAGGCTTTGGGACAGGCCCCTCATGATAACTCTGTAATCTACATGTAGCTCAGTTAGCAGTGTTTGAATCACTCACTACATGTATATGACTTATTAATTTGTAGTCTTATCTTGTTGCAGAACTGACTCACAAGGATACAACAAGAAAATGAACGAGATAAGCACTTCACAGAGATATAAATTGTGGACAACTCGTACTGCCATGTGATATATTCCTACTTCCTTCTATGTTGTCAGGTTGCAGTTTCAATAAATCACAAACAGTCAGTGCCAAGAAGTATTGGCTCATACAAACAACAGACAGTCAAGTTATGGTAATTCATACAATGTACAAGTGGCAATGGTTGAAGATTCATAGGATGCAATTCAACAAAATCGGATGTAAACAAATACTAATGGAACAAAGCACTATTCAGCACTGATCAAACAAAGCACTGTTCAATGTATGGCCATTCCTGGCTTATCAATTTGCAAGTTGAACTCTGCACTCTGTCAAGGTACCATCTACTACATGTATATGCATAACATGAAAAAAATAACAACTTCAGTCACTTAATGACAGAGCATATTGTGCATCACATTAAGCTTTTTTACCAATCAAGTGTCACAAACAGTGTACATTCAAAGGAGAAGCAATTTAAATATGCTCTCATAAGACAGTACACAGAAAACATAGTTGTCACTGCCATTTTTAGCTGTTTTGTATATGATGTCATGCAGGTGTTGTTGAGGAAATGTCAGCGAGTTGTTTTTAAAGGCACTGGATTTTAAATATGGAGGTCCTTGGTTCAAATCCTCGCAACACCTTTTTGTGAATAGCCAGCTGGTCTGCATCCCAGTAGTTCAGATTCTTAACAAGTGTTATGATCTTTTAATGTCCCTTTCCAGATTCAAATAAGTTACCCCAGTTAGCGCATATGTGCTAGAATAATGCAATGACACATAGCTACATATAGATAAAGTTATTTCATTTTTTTTTTCATTGTTATGTTGCATGAAAAATAAGACCAACTATTTTGTAAAGTGTGTAAGTGCATAATAAAACACACCCAATTCACTGCCTCCATCATGAAAATAACTTAGTTAAAAAATGCTACATGTATCTGTACCAGAAGCCATCACCAAAATCAAAGCAAACACATTACTGCACTGGATTTATTGCATTAACCCTTCAACCATCCTCATACCAAGAGGCTGCAGTCCATTCAGTCAGCACTAAGAATCGGGGCCTCTGGCCTGACCTGATTTCTTAAGCATGCACAGAGTACTCATTTGTATTCTCAGCCAATCAGATATGAACATCAGTATGAGAACTTAACAGCCTTCTGGTTTGAGACTGACCACAGGGTAAAATTCATGGTGCTAACTAAAAGCATCACAGCCTCTTGGGATGAGAATACCCTTTCACCCCCAATATCCGACTGTTAATTCTGACTTCTCACTGCCATACATGTCTTCTAACAATAGTTACAAGAATTTGATGTTACATCAACACAGGATCCCTTTCTTGGTATTTTATTTTTATTCCTCCTGTCCCCTCCCTGTTTCATAATGTATTGATATTGGAAAGAGAACTTACGGAACATAACTTAGTATTTATTTCAGGGTGGAGATTCTGAATGAGAAAAGCTTTTTCCAGTGGAAACCAGAAGGAATAATAACAACTTAGGATTTTGGTACCCATTCATTATTTATGGGGATGGGGATTGCTAAGAAATTCCTTAATTTCTTTTTTTATTTCTAAAAAAAACCTTTCCAAAAGTGTTTAGTAACTTCCTCTTTCAGGACAAAAACTGTCCCTCCATGACCATGATAAAAGTCATACTACTCTTTCGATTTGTTCATATTAAAAACAATACAGCCACTTATTCAATTTATCTGCATTAATTTTGCAACAAACCTCCAAAGTGAGTGAATTAAGAAATACAACATGATAGAAATGCATATGCATTCCGAGTTTCCATTTGATGTTATATGCATTTCTATCATGTTGTATTTCTTAATTTTGCAACAACTGTTGAAACCCCATTAAGTAGCTGTTCTTGCCTTTGTTTGTTTTTGTTTTACCATATCTATCCTAAAAACCACTGGGCACTAAGCCGAAAGACCGTGTCTGGAGGCACAATTCTTCAAATATTATTTAGTTCAGAAATCCATAAAGGCTTGGGCAAAATTTTCGCTGATTATTAACATCCAAAACGCACAAGTTATTTAATACTGCGCCTACCAAAATAGCATGGGAAGCCAAATTTACGTTAACATGAAAAACCAAAACAAACAAACCGGATCGAAATCCACCAATCATGACATGTGTTTAGAAACGCAGCACTGCTTGGCTAGTTAGTTAAAATAATAGGAAATGCTTTCTGTTTACTGTATGCTCATTACTAAAGAGACAGCCTTGAATTCAATTCTGCAAGCAAATTTCTGGTGTCCTGCTGTCCTACTAGAACAGTCATATAGGGTCACTGGTTGTCAGACAGGATCGAACCTACAAAAACAGTCATATCTTCCCTAGTTGTGACACAGGATCGAACAGCTGTTCAGCATGCCTGTTCCCTCAGAGGAACGCCTAGAAAATTGTCCAATCAAAACGCGACGATTTCGATCCGAGTAGGTGGTATAAAAAGACAGAATTTTCTGACACATGCTTATTCTGTTCAATGTTCATAAGAGGTAGCTCTCTATCGTGTTTTTTGTTTTCTTTTTTTTTTTAATCATGTCGCGTCCAGCAAAATCCAAGAAACCGAAGGTTCCACAAAGTTCAGTCTCCTCACGAACCCAAAGTTCTTTTATGAGTCAAACTCGTCAGAACAACGATGTCTTCACAACTGCATCGATCAGCCAAGACCAAGCTCCGCTTCAACGAACTTCGCCATGCGACAACACCTTGAAGATCCAACAGACACAGAAAAATGAGTCCGAAACGTTGACTCCTGCGACTCCAACAAAATGACCAAGTTCACCACTAATCGCCTATGTACAAAGCCTGTCCCCTGTCAAGCGCAGTAAGAAAGGATCTCTGCTCTACTTCGATCTAAAGCTTCAGTCAACATCAGCAACGCATCCTGCCGTGTGCTTCTCACGCTCAAAACGAAGCTTTTTAGATGACAGAGCTGCTACCAAAACCGTACTGAAACTCGAACGGTACAACATTTCGGAGGATGGCCGAACGATCTTCATAAACGACATGACTAAACTGTCTTCCACAGCAATGTCCGAGTATAACTTCCAGTTCACTGACATCCAGAAAACTGGCAATTCAACATTGCAGTCGATGTTGCAGAATACGGCCAATATGGATATCGTTGATGTGACAGCTAAAGTTGTGTACAAAGACAATGAACCGCAAATCGTTGGAGCTTCTAAGCTAAAGAAAAGCAACTGTTACATTGCTGATCAAACTACCCAGTTAAAACTGATACTCTGGGAAAACAACATCGAGGAAGTAAACGTGGAAGAGGTGTACTCCTTTAAGCATGTCAGACTACGTAGAGATGGTCAAACGACTGTACTTAACACTACTGCAGATACAGTAATTGAAAAGAAACTTGACCCCAACTACAAGCAGCTTGTAGTGGAAGGCACTACACCCGAAGAGGAGTCGGAACTTAACATTAAGGTAGATTCTATTTATTCCATAGAAGAATTGTCTCGTTTCAAGCAGTGCTTGCATTGCAACAAAAAGATCAAACAGGTTACTGCTTCTACAATCGTTAAGTGTGATCACTGCGGTCACGTTGTAAGAAATTCTTTTTGCAAAGAAAACTTGATGGTTAAGTTTCTGGTCCAAAACAACGACAATTCTGATGAAAGGTTCCATCATTTAATGTAGTATTTCAAGAAGTTCTGCAACAAATGATCGGCAGCTCTCTCCAAACCATGACAGATGACATGATTTTTGAAAAGTTACTGCTA
The DNA here is from genome assembly GCA_016490735.1 of Pachyseris speciosa. NCBI lineage: Eukaryota > Metazoa > Cnidaria > Anthozoa > Scleractinia > Pachyseridae > Pachyseris > Pachyseris speciosa. The sequence goes on from JAEMWC010000028.1 coordinate 1,960,607, forward strand.
TTGAATGATTTTACCATTTATTACAACAACCAAAACATCGTTAAACGTGTCGCAATGTAGCGAACAATTACCCTCTACACTTAATTTTTCTTGTCATTTTTGTTGTAGTTTAAATTGTTTCTACTCGTTATAATTTTCCATTTCAAAGTACATTTGTCGTTGGTTACACAACTTATGTAAAACACGTTCTTAGTGGGAAATAATTCTGTAGTAACTGTAACAGAGAATTACTCAGGGCAACTCTAAACTTATCCACGTTTACCTTTTTTTCCAATTCTGTTGTAGTTCTTGCATTATTTCAGCTTGCTTATAGTCAGTTTCTGTCACTTGCCGTTGTTTACATAGCAAATCATGTAAAACAAATTCTTGATGCGAAATAAATGTTGTTGAGTTTAAAATGGTTGATTCATTAACTTAAGTCAGTATACCTTAACAATTGTCTGAACTAGCCTTTCCATTGTTTTTCGCATGATTTTGCAAGATAAGCTTTAAAAATGCAAGTGAATAGCACGCTAGCCCAGTAAATAGCAAGCGATTACAAATAAACTGTTTGACGCAAGTTCAATCTAAGCAACTATGTCATACCTTGCCTTTTCATACCACGTTCGCCATTTTGTAATACACACTATCACCAGTCCATGGTTCACATGGGTCTTTTGGGAAATGGGAATTTTCCCCAGCTAGTCCTTCAAACTTACTAAATGCTCCTTGAATACGTCAGTCTTATTTTGGGGACAGAAAATTTCTAAAACCTCGGCCATACACATTTTCTGTGCAAAATTCCATGCAGTCGTTCAACTTCAATTGACAGTGCGTGTAAGGAAGCAAAACATTCACCGTGTAGTATTTGCCAAGCTGGAGTGCATCGCAAACATAATCGATCATTACATGTGAAGCGAAAAAGGCACCGGTGACTGACGGAATTAATGTAGACACGAAAATGGCCTTGAGTTTTTTTTTCCCGTGTAAAGCGACAAAAGGCGCTGGCGACTGACGAAATTAAATGTAGACACAAAAGTGGCCTTAGTTATCCATTACATTTCTGATCCTGTTGCCGTATATCAAAAAGTCTCATGTTCGCCGTTTAACCAGAAGTGTCAGGAATTTGCTGACCAAACGAGAGTGACCGAGTTTCTCTTTGAATCGGTATTTTATAATAATCAAAAGAACAAGATTTAAACAGTGAAATTAAGGTTGTGAACATCGCACAAGTTTCAACACACCGTAAATCCTCGAATATTAGCACCCGGGGCGCTTATTTCAAATTTGGGAGAAGACGGGTGCGCTTATTTCATTTTTCCAAGTCATGGCCTTACAATCATTATTTTTAATACGTCATCTCCAAGTAAACACTAGAGTTGCCACAAGTCGACCTTTTCGAAGCGAGAAGGTAATTTCAAGCGACAAAGTCGCAAGGGTGAGCGCAAACGACATAAGTCGCGAGAGGTCGACTTGTTTCGCTTGCAGGAATGCGAGTCACAGCGTAACCTTTTGGCACGAAAAACATGATTGACATTTCTGACTTTCATGTGCTTCGCGCGATCGTCACGAAAGCAGAAAAATGATTCCCAACAAAACGTTTACGACTACTGTTCCCTAACTCAAATTAATTTATTTGTATACAGTGCAGTTTGTAGTCAGCATTATTGACAAACGGCAAAAGCTGTTCCTGAAAAGACAAAACCGTGTTTAAACCGATCGGGAATTATTTTATCGACCTACAAATGCTATAAGCTTAGGTAGATCTAGCTTGCACCGATAAGAATCCAAATTTACTAAAGAACAAGGAATTAGTCGGGGAGAACTTTAATTCTGTAAAGCTCTGTTGATTAAATAACATTGAGAATCGAAGTCGCAACGAACAGCAGAGAATAAAAGCGCTGTTCCCAAAAGTCCTTCATCGATCGACGACTGCTTTCAACTCTGTAAGCTTAAAGTTGGTAAAACGGCCAATGCAAATTTGCTGCGATGCCCATTCTTTGTAGAAAAGGAACTTGGTCATTCTGTTCTTCTTCGAAAGGTCCAAACTTAATTTTCCCAAACGATCTGGATCATGCAGGAGCTCTGATCACCTCCGTAAGTAAACAAACACGTATTCCTCGAATAAATAGCCTTCCACTGCTTTTCCCTGTCCTTCTTTCAACGACTTGAAATTAAGTTGGATAGACTATATTCAATTACTTCCGTAAAATTCATATCTTTAAGTAGAACAATAGCAAGATGAAAAAGATTTTTACAGTACTTGACCTCAGCAGGCATTTGCTCTACGAGTTGAGTTGATTGCGCGCAACGTATTGACGTATAATCAGTACCTGTTTGTTCTATGGTTAACGTGTACTTACGTCACCGGTGGAAAAATCCACTGGTAAAATTGGGCACGCTGCAAGTGGGAAAAGTCCTTTCCAACGGCAAAACCAAGAACTATCGGAAAGCACTTTTAGGAAGTCTAAGTAAACACCAACAGAAGCTGTTTACTGACAATTAAATCACGACACCGTTAGTACTTAACGCGTTCAACAGGTTCACTAAACATGTTCACAAACTGCAAAAATGTACATATCTAATACCACATGACGAAAACTATAATCCTTTGTTGTCTCATTACTCGTCCACAAAATGCGGGGAAGTGGAAGGGGACGCTTATTCGAAGGGGGCACTTATTCGAAGGCGGCGCTTATTTAAAGGCAGCACTTATTCGAGTGGGGGGGAGGGGAGAGGGCACTAATTCGAGGATTTACGGTAAACAAAGCTCGGGCTACTGTAAATTAAGAGAGGGTATTTGTTTGATATTTATTGTTCATTTATACAAGAACTATTTCGCTAGTTTATACAGTGCTTATCGGCTTTTTTATTTTACTTCTTTTCATTGTGAACATTGAAAATAACGTGTCTCGAATGCAAGTTACTACTAGCAATTTGCTTCACAAAATACACACAAATGCTTGTATGAATAACAAAGGCTTCTTCCTCCAATTTAAATACACGCATTACGCATGAAATTACACGCAAATGCGTGTAACTACCAGGGCCAGGCCGGGTTTTTAGAAAGCCTGTTAACGCTAAACCAGGGTTAAAAGTTGACCAAAGTAGTCATTTTTCTTGTATAAAAACGTTTTGGACTGCTTATGTTCTGTGTAGTTTTGAGATACATGTACTCAAACTCAGTACTGAAGGAAAAACAAACAACAAATTCTCGGTAATCATGTTTTAGCTTAATCGTCCTTCCAACAACCCGGCCCACATCAGTAAATTTTACACTCGCGTAAAATGTAATTACACACACCTTACTCGCAATGCCTACGAATACTACATGCATATTACACACAGTTTACGCGCAAATAGGTCCTCAAACCTCTTCGACCGGTGCTAAATCTTAGATACCTCAAAGAAGTTTATGATGCTCTTTCCTTTTCAAAATTAATGCCAGTTTCATGCTCATATTGCGTGCTTCTTTGCAAAAGATCCTGTACGTTTGAATTTTATAGGAGCTCGTTATGTCTAATTGTGTCGAAAACAATTCTTGGAAATGAGATTTGTCCTTGAAAAGTCCTTGAAAAATATGGTATCGGGTTCGTGTCAGCCAGGAACATACAGGACGTTTTGGCTTTGAATGGTTACCCACAGTCACAATCTATGTATACTCACAATACTGTAACTGCAAACACTCAGGTCCCATCCACACCACTCGGGCAAAATTTGAAAAGGAGGTATTCACTCTGAAAATGCATCACATAGTTTCCGTCCACACTACGCGGGAAAAATTTGAAAGCGCAACAATCACCACGGTGATCGGTTAACAAGGCACCCAGTATCAGATAAGACCAAAATCTCCGGCAATACCACAAACTGTTCTTGCGGACAGACTGGTTGGAGGTTTCCACAGGAGTCCTGGCAACCTTATTAGTACCAAGAGTCTTCCTTTTCCCTAGGATCGGGAAATGAGTGACCCCAGCTAAAGATTGATTTGAACTCCGATTTGAAGTCCAGAAATATCGTGCATCCGGTTAAATTGCACCTAGCTCACAAACACGTGCCTCAATCGACTCACTTCGGTTTTTCTTTAGCCTAAGCGAGCAACCTGGTTTTTCGGCACTTGTTTCATACGCCGCACAAAAATACAACATCCGAAATTGTCAGCTGGCTTTCCCCTGGCTAGTTGGGATTTTTAATAATGTTATGTTAAATTTGAATTCTTTGTTTCAGTTGTTTGCTAGGCCCCCACTAGCCTTAGTGCTATAAACATTGTCGAGGGTAGCAAAAGGTATTACTTTATAATATTATAATATTTATTAAAGAGGATGCTCTCGCAGGCCAGTTCTTCCGATCATTTTCATTGTTTTTCAAGCCAATGAAAGTCAAGGTTGTAACAGAGCTAGATATTCCTCGCTGTCGATACTCTAGACAACTTGTTCATTCTATATTCTTCACCACCGTCTTTTCTGCTTTATTTTCTTAATTTTCTCGAACTTCTCTCGATTAAGAAAAATTACCCTCATTTCCTCGTCGCCCTTTTGCAACTTGAAATGAGAATATTGCCCGGCCCAGACTTTTACATCACAAACTTCCTCCAAAAACGTCATGAACGTGCCCTTGTACGTCCTTACAAACAGAACCTGAAAACGCCATTTTGCAGCAAAAGTTAAAACTTGAATTTAATGTGACAATTTTACAATGGGTACCCTAGCTGACATACGTATGTTTTATCCCTGCCAACGGACTCATCAAAGACCTTTCAGCTCATCAAACATCGCGTTTGAAGTTCCGCTAGCATCAAAATGATAGTGGCAGTCTGGGGTTATAACACTCAAAAACGCTTTCCGTTTATCTCATTTGATGAAAAAATGATTAATGTTTTCATTAATACAGTATTGCCTTCTTTCACTATTTACAAAGCTAAACAGTAAATTTCACTTTTCACCCACATTTGCTGCCAACTATTTCTTGGTGAACCAGAAACAAAAATCATAAATGTTTAGAACACATGACATCTTCCACCCTTGTCAAATGTAATAGCTTGATCGTTTCAATTGCAATACCTTCTTATCCTAATGTTACTTTGTTTCTTTCGTACATTATTAGCCTGAGCGAACACTGAACTACTGCTCGTACTCTAAATATGACAATAAACCACAAAATTCCCTAAACTAGATAACCTCAAACATAATCTAAAACATACTTTGATTCATCTCTCCAATTCACGAGTTTGCTCACAGAGCACTTTGATTTAGTTTTATTAGAACCAATTTGTCATAAGAGACGTAATTATATATGGACGGAAAGTTGCATTTCCTGTCACATAAAACGTAATGGAGATGTTGCTAACAGATATATTTTGAATTTTATATACATGTATCTGGCCCAAATTAAATCAAATGCCCTATTTAGGATCGAAGTGAACACTTTTTCACAAAATACTACAGCTTTAAAATTAATATCTTGTGCCTTAAATTGTTGTCGTAATAAAAATATATTTCGAAGAAACACATACTACCCTATTACATTTTGCATTACTTTTGTGTATTACATTTTTCGTTACGGATGTTATTACATTTTGCATCGAAAGTTATTACACTTTGTGGCAAAAGTTATTACATTTTGCGTTACTATTGCATCTTGTTTCAGTTATTATGTTGTAGTCCTTGTTCCGAGGAAAATTTCTGAATCAGAGCTATACCTATGTTCTGCTTCAACTTCATTGACGTTATTTGTGGTATTTGGAGTACGACACCATTTCGCAAAATGACCCTGCTTTGAACATTAATTGTGACACTTCGCATCTTTGGCTGGGCACTTGGCTCTCTTATGCTTTGTGAAGTACCTGCATCTTTCACAGCCGGAGGTTTGTTTTCCAGGCTTCTACAGTTATATACGTGCTGCTCCACTTGATTTACTCGGCGGTTTTGGTTTAATCAGTGCTCTAGGCTTCCTTGGTTTGTTTTCTTTCACTTCAACATTGCCGGGAATGTGACCCGATCGTATGACTCCTTGTTGTTTCTTTACAGATTCACTCTGTCTTGCTTGTTGAACAGCGCATTGGAGTGTTAGACTTGCATCCATCTTTAGCTTTTCTCTAAGTCTTCCATCTCTTAGTCCACCAACCAAGCAGTCACGGATAATTTCTTCTTTTAAAGAACCATACCCGCAGAATTCGGCTAAGCTATGAAGGGCTGTAATGAAATTTTCAACTGACTCATCTTGACCCTGAGCGCATTGATTAAACTTGGCTCTTTCGTAAATCACATTCTTCTTTGTGATGAAATGACTGTCAGATTTTCCTTCGATGACGTCGTACTTGTTGGAATCCGCTTCACTGGCGAATAAAAAACTTGCAATAATATCCTCTGCATCACCACCCATGGCGTAGAGTACGGTATTCACCTGTAGTGCCTCTTCTTGGGATTGCAGGGCCAAAACAACATGATAGCGGTCAAACCTTTTTATCCATTGAGGCCAGTCCTCGTACTTTGCAAAGTCAAACGCTTTTGGTGGTTTCACTTGTGGTGAAATCGCTGCAGTGCCAGAATCATTGCTTGGACCTTGGACTTGGATCACTTCACTCCCACCTTCTGTTGGCATTTTGGAGCAATCAGTGGTGAGGAGGACAATTAAAACTTTTGCCCAAAGACAGGAATGCTCTCGTCCATGTACCTACCTAATCATCTAAATGTAGACCTTACACAACCCTACACAACCTTACACAACCCTCTTACACAACCCTAGATTGCGTTGCACAACAACAAACAGGTGGGTTTTTGGTTAAACCAGAAAATATTGGTCATTTGATACCTTATATGAATCTTTTGAATAAAAAACGAGTTATTAAAAGCTACTAAAACAGGTAAAAATCGTATTGTTAAACCGACAAAAAATCAATCTGGAGGTTTTCTAGGTTCACTTTTGGCAACAATCGGAATACCCCTTGCAGTTGGTACCATAAAAAATGTGAAATATGTGACTGATCATCGCAGTTATGAACACTACTTGAGCAGTAGTGAAAATAAAGCCTGAAAAAAATTCAGGCTTGTACAGGATTCTAACCCACGACCTCTGTGATACCGGTGCATTTGATGGTATTATAAAAAAGTACGAAAGAAAACCAAAATATCTCTGGGTGGATCAAAGCTCGGAATTTTATAATACTTTCAAAGAGTGGCTTAATAAAAATGATATTAATTTGTATTCCACTTTTAATGAAGGAAAAGCTGTTGTAATCGAACGTTTTAACCGTACTTTGAAATAAAAAATGCGGAAATTGTTTACACCTAATAATTCAACACAGTATTTAGACATGTCACCACAACTTGTTGAGCAATCGGTGATTATGCAAGGCTGTTTACAGCTGATGTGTAATCTAGATTATACGAGAAATAGGAGGCGAGATTTGACAATGCAATGTCTCTTTATTCACTCTTTTAAACTACGAAAATACAGTGACCTTAAAGAATGCGTAACACAACGGTAAAATTGCAACGAATATAGCCGCTGGCTCTCGTCTTTTTCATGAACGAAGACTAACTTGAAAGAAAGCAGATTAAAATGTAACAAACATGAGGGGGGTTTAGGGAGGGATTGCATTGTTAAATCTCGCCTCCTATTTCTCGTATAATCTAGATTACACATCAGCTGTAAACAGCCTTGAATAATCCCCAATTATACTTCAAAATACTCGTCTCAATTTAACAATGCAATGTTCAAAGCTGTAGTTGCATTAATTCTGTGTAGTACTTGCTAAGACTGCCCTCCCTGTAGAGGGGTCGAACTGAGGCCTGTAGTAGAACCTAGTAAATATACTCTCCTGAGACCAGTCAGCAAACTGTAAAATTTCGGGGATAGAAAAACCCTGCTTGGCCAGCTCAGTAACGATGGCCCCACGCACTGGGTGACCCTTAAAGACACTAGTGTCAATGCCTGCGAGATGCATCAGTTCTTTTAACCACCTGGCTAATGTGGCAGGGGAAACTGGTTTGTGTGGGCGTATGTGAGATAACAGAAGCTTGTTAGGTTTTGAGGGGTCCTGTGGTCCTGCAGAGTTCTAGCCTCATATTCTTGCAAGCACTTACGTACACACAGATGTTCGTTTTCAGGAAAGCTAGCATGAAAACAAGATTTCGGTTCCTGGCCTTGTCTGGCAGTTTTGGTCAGTTCTGGGAATTTAAACGTAACTCCTTCGGGATGAAAGTATCTGAAGCGCAAGTCATGGGCTGTTAGACCTGAAGCTCTGTCTGGGGCGGTAAGAGCAAGCAACCCAACGAGCTTATAAGACAAAAGTTTTGTGGATAGTTGGGTGTTCGGACCTAAAGATGAAATAAATTGTAGTACCCCGAGGCCTGCCAGGTTGTCGCATAACCAGGTTGAGCATCTGACATACTAAAGGGTGTGAACCCGTTTTGTGACCATCAATAAATGGCAGAACAGCAGAAAGGACAGAGCGATAGACATTTATAGTTCTCTACTCTTTACCCTCGTGAAACTGTGTCGCAAGAAAGTCCAAAATGTGACTTAAAGATGGTGAAAGGGGATTAACATTGACCCGCTGACTACACCAGCTACACCACTTCGACCATGCACAGGAACAGGCACTAATTGTGTTTTTCCTCCAGGCTGCCAGGAGGATTCTTCTGCTCTCTTCAGAAATGTCTGCCGTTTGGTATCCTTTGTTGACAGGCCACTCAGCCAGTTGCAAGTGTTTGAGTAGGTGGGGTCTGGTTCCCTGTGTCGGGAGGTCGTCCTGAATTGGTATGAGGACAGGGAAGTGTATGCATAGGTCTAATAGGAGAGGGTACCGGGGTTGGGCTGGCCAAACTGGTGCTACTAGCACCATGTCTGACACATATTGACTCTGAATTTGTCAGAGGCATCGGCCTATCAGGGTGAATGGGGGAAGGCGTACCCTCGAAAGGTCCTCCAGTCTAGGGTGAACGCATCTGTATGAACTCCCAGTGGGTCTGGTCGCCAGCTCACAAACTAATCTAGTTGGAAGGAGAGTCCGGAAGCAAAGAGGTCGATGTTCAGGGGACCCCACTTGTGATAGAGATGGTCGAAAACCACTGGATTTAGCTTCCAGTCGCTGGAGTCCTGAAATACTCTGGCTTCCCAATCTGCTTCTACATTCTGCACTCCTGGAATGTATTGAGCTGACACTAGAATATTGTACGTGAGGCACCAATCCCAAAGGTTTTTGGCTAGGTAGGAAAACATGGGGGAGTGCGTCCCTCCCATTTTGTTTATGTAATTTACTGCTGAAACGTCCATCAACAAAAGTACCTGAGCTCTGGCTTTGTTTTTTGTAAAGGACATTATAGCTAGTGAGCCTGCAAGCAGTTCGAGGCAATTGGTGTGGTATGAGGTCTCGTGGGGAAGCCATCTGCCTCTTGTTGACACTCCCTGGCAATAAGCTCCCCAGCCTTTGCGAGAGGCATCGGACTCTATGACCAGGTCTGTTGATTGTTGGAGTAGGGCTTTCCCGTTCCACACTATTAGGTTGTCTTTCCACCACTGTACCTCCTGGAGGCACTCTGAGTCTAGATGGACTAGAGCCTCGTACGATTTGTGGGATTTGAGGACAGAGTTCTTTGCCTGTTGGAGGTATCGATAGTGAAGGGGAGCGGGGATAGGAGCAGGGGTTCTGAGTTGCACAGGATAGTCTAGAAATTCTATCTGGTAACCTGAGACTACTTGAAGGACCCAGGGGTCTTTTGTAATCTGTTCCCATGCTGGTAAAACATGTTTTAACCGACCTGCTTGGGGCTGGTGGGTAGGAGAATGCCTGGGGGAAGATGATTTGGGCGGATGAGAGTTACTGCTGTGGTTTTGGCTGGTATGGCCCTTGAGACTGGGAGAGTTGAACCCTGATTCTGCCCCTGAATGACGAGCTTGTGGTCTGATAGCTTGATGTTGGGCGAAGGAACCCTCTGTAACGGGCTCGGTATTGTCCTCTGCCACCCAGAAAGCGCCCTTGGAATCTTCGGGGGGGGGGGGGGGGGGGCAGCGCCCCGAAAAAACGTTTTTCCCGTTTTCTTGGCATCAGCCACTGTATTCGCTGTTTCAGAGCAAAGTTTGAGGCGGGCTTCAAATCCATCCCCAAATAGTTGCTTGCCTTAATCTGGAAATGCTTCTTTTCCCAGCGAGGCCAGTACTGGGTTGAGTTTGGTCAAAACTTGCTCCCAGCATTTTGAAGAGACCTGGGCAGATATATCTCCTACCAACATAATGGCCTTCTTGACGCAGCCAAACATAGCCGCAACTATGGCTTTATCTAAAGTAACTGCGTCATCTTCCAGACTCTCATGCATGAGAGTTATGTAATCATGTAAGGAGCAAAGCGGAGCCAAGATGTCAAGAATTTCGCCTTGAATATCCCGCAGCGAATTGTCGGGAATCTTGGCTCCTGAAATCATGGATGTCAAATAGTTGTCTAGGCTAGGAGTAAAAGCTCCATCAGAGGCTGGTCTGGGAAACTCCTTGATATTGGCTCTGCGCTCGAAGCATTGTAATGGCTTTAACATGACTTTAAGCAGGGCATCAAGCTCTTCACTAGGTTCCCAGTGCGAGTTGGGGAATCATCGCCTACCAGCGACTGACTATCTTGTCCACCACTAGTGTTAATAGGAGTGGACGTATCTGTGCACGGGTGTTTAGCTTGAATATTCTCCTCAATGACAACAACATCGATTGGGAGGCTTCTTTTTGCTGCCCTGGTTTTGCCGGTTTGGTCCACAGACTCTACAGAAGATTTTTCAGCCAACTGGCCCACAGGCGCTGTGGCAATATTAGTTCGCGATAGCTTGGTCGTGTGCTGAGGAAGATCTTGTTTGGTTGCAGACAGAATCGCTTGGGAAAGGGTATTGATAACGGACTGGTTGACAACTAAAGCCTGAACCATGGATTCGGCGGGAGATTGATGGCTAACACTTACTTCAGACGGCGGATTGCTCTGGATTTTCTCAGCCGCGAGGTCTGCATTCGTCTCCATCTTAGTTGAGTGAATCAAAAAGACGAGAGCCAGCGGCATGTCAGCGGCTATATTCGTTGCGATTTTACCGCTGTGTTACGCATTCTTTAAAGTCACTGTATTTTCGTAGTTTAAAGGAGTGAATAAAGAGACATTGCATTGTTAAATTGAGACGAGTATTTTGAAGTATAATGCAATAACACAAAGCACTCAAGCATGAAAATTACGCCTATCCAAGCATCAAAGAAAAAGAATGAAGGAATTGTTTATTTGAATTGATATGGTAATCTTGAGCCATTATCATCTCAAGCAAAATTTAAGATTGGTGAAAGTCAGGATATCAAAATACAAGTGATCAGTATTTGATAAAGGTTATACTCCAAATTGGACTGAAGAGATATTTACAGTAGACAAGATCCAATATACAAACCCTACTGTACATATAAACTGAAAGATCTAAAAAGCAAAGAAATACTAGGGTCGTTCTATGAACCTGAATTATTGAAAGGTTAACAAGATATATTCAGAATTGAGAAAGTCATTCGGAGAGATTTTAAAAAGAAACAGGCTCTTGTTAAATGGAAGGGGTACATTGATGATTTTAATAGTTGGATACTTCTAAAAGATGTTAAAAATATATAAAACATTTATCTAAATTATTACTGTATGACTTCATTAAAAAATACACTTTGCAGAGAACTGAAGAATTTTTAAATAAATTACTGATTAACATTGAATACAATGAAAATGTGTTCGATGATCTTTATGATAAGATAACTGCGAAGCAACAGGAACTAAGATCGATGAAACAAACAAAGCCTGCTAAAACTATGCGACAGAAAAATATATGAATTAGATGAAGATATTCATTAGTGAGGCTGATGGAAATTATATACAACGCAATAGAAAATTATAAATATCAGGAAGAATATGTTTTGAAAAACACAAAGATGCATGAACAACATTGGTGAATTAAAAAAAGAGTGCTTTAGAATATGGAGTATATGTGTGATTATCTTAAGACGTTATCAACATATTTGAACACACTATTATCTGAACATATATTATAGCAAAACGCTACAGTATATGCCGTTTGTTTACTGCTTGGATGGTAGATAAAATAGGATTTTTTCTGGCTATCTTATTTACAAGTTTTATTATGCATATATTTGCTCCTATTCTTCAAAGGTTTATCACATCTTGAAAAATTTGTACTCTTTCTTTTCCCATTCTCTCATTCCATCAAATTTATGCTTTTTCTTATCATCGGCTGATAATAATTCCTGCCTTTTTTGAGCTGTTCTTGATGAGTTTTTTATACAAATTTGTAATGTTGGCAATCTTTTTTCGAAACACCTGATTTACAATTATTCAGTCCTTTGCAAACCATTTTTATTACGCCACAATTTACTGAAAGATCTGTTGAGCTGCATCCAAACTATTACTAGCAGTTTCCATTGGAAAGTGAAATGCTGCGAGTAAAGCATATGCAGAGGAACAGTGGCACAAGGCGATGTTGCAAAGGGAATTTACTGATCTAAGCTACATTCCCTCCACAACATCGCCTCCTACCATCATCTTAGACAGTAAACAGATGAGCGACTTGAAGTTGCTTTGTACTGTTCGTGTAAATATCCGTAAACTTTCTTACAAACAATTACAAAATGTATCAAGAAAGGATTGTTCTTTTACTCTGATATTGAAAAGTATAACGTTATGTTTACAATTCCGGGTTTGTTGCATTGCTCTACTGCTGAAAAGTATAAGATTTCTATAGTGAGTTCATATGTTTACGATTTCGGTGAATGACCTTTCAACCGACAGCCTCGGAGTTAAGTTTTTTTTTTGTATTTTAGTCTAATTTCTTCACTATGGTGAGGAACTTTCAGTTTAATATGAGTTTCATTCAAGGTTTCAGTTTTTGAGAAGAATGAGTCCACCAGGGAAAGTCCCGTGATCTGCATTCCTTTCAATCTGCATGCAACAACAACAAGGTCAACAAGGTCTTTTGAGTCATGCAACTTTACCACACAATATCAATTCTAGTGATTGATTTACGGTTTTATTAATTTTTAAAAAGCGAATAGTGTTCAATTTTCACTTCGTGGGAGCCCTTCTATGCGTAAACATTTTATCAGTGCCTGATTCCCTGATCAAACCGTGACTCTTACATTGTCACAAAAACACTAAAGAACTGCGGCATCAATAAATTAAATACAACCAAGTGAATTCCCAATAAAATATCAAATTTACTTTACCATAGACTTCCAGGAATTGGTTGAAATATTCCGAGAAACGTTATCGATGTTATTGCCTGCCGATCCAATCTTGTCATCTTACCTTTCTTTCAAACTGTTCGCGTTCGGGTAGCGTTCAATCTTCGCTTCGTGGGAGCCCTTCTATGCATAAACATTTTATTGGCGTCTGATTCCCTGATCAAACTGTGACTCTTACATTGTCACAAAAACACTAAAGAACTGCGGCATCAATAAATTAAATACAACCAAGTGAATTTCCAATAAAATATCGAATTTATTTTACCGTAGACTTCCAGGAATTGGTTGAAATATTCCGAGAAATGTATCGGCGTTATTGGCTGCACTTCCAATCTTGTCACCTAACCTTGCTTTCAAACTCTTCACGTTCAGAAAAACATGGCTTGAGAAATGAAACTGGATTTCTCCACCATAAATTCTTCATGTCACATTCCGTAGTCACGTCATTTGGGTATTGCCTTTTGATTTCAGCGCTACAAATCATGTGTGACTCGTGTGTTTTCTCTCTGAATGAATAAACTGAGTGGAATTAAGGGCCTCAATTTGAGGGCCATGAGATCGAGGCAATAGAGGTGATATACATCTCGAAAATCTCAAATGCCTTCCCCATAACCCAGGCTGATGACATAAGGAGCCTAGAATAGTCTCCTGCGAAGCGTGGTGGCTTCGCAGTAATAATATGAAACATATTTTGTTGTTTGGTTGATGGCTTTTGCAAACTTTCTGTTTTTATTATCTCAAATAATAACATGGAAGAAGATAAAATAGAAAAATTTGTCAAAAATCTTAATCCTGAAGATACGAAAAAACTTCTTGAAATTTTACAACAAAAACAACGCCAACAAAATAAGACAATCCTAGCGCCCAGAGCTAAAGAACAGCCTCCAAAAATTCCAAAAAAAAAACAAGAGGGTGCTCCAAGCAGTGATTACATTCTCAAATTGATGATCTTTTTGAAACAGAAAATACAAGTTTAAAACCGTTTCAAATCATACAAATACGAAATTCACAAAATACAAAATTCAATTCTTGCACGAACAAGTATAAAGTCATAAATTTAATGGATGATAAAGAGATTTGCAAAATATTTCATGATATCATTTCGAAAGTCAAGAATGACAGAAAATTAAAAGAGAATGATATAGTCAGAATTGTCATTCAAAATGATGAATTACCCTCATAGCATATCAGCAAAATTCAAAAAAGTAAAAGATTTTAGATTAGATGATATAGAAAAAAATAATTGTTGAATACAACAAAAATACCATTTGATGAATGTAAAATCACGGTACAGAGTGTGAAAATGCCAAATGGTGCTGGTTGATTATATTTATCAAAAGATACAGCAGCAAGAAAAAATTGTATCATTACAATCAAAAATGAAGATACCATTAGTTTAGCCAGGTCAATTGTTACAGCATTTGCTAATTTAAAGCCTTGAAACTGGTCTAAAACACAACTTCGAGATGGTTTCAACAAATCGAGAAAGTTACAGAAACACCAAGTATTAAAATTACATGAAGAATGAAATGTCGAAATAAACGAATTTGGTAATGATCTTAATGATGTTAATAGATTTGCAAATCATTTGAACATAGAAATAAACATAATTGATTCCGAACAATTCAACGAAATAATTTATACAGCTAATAAAAGTTGTGAAGATAAAATTTATTTATCCAAAACAAGAAATTACTTTGGTGTTATTAAATCAATGACTGCTTTTTATAATTCTGATTATTTTTGTCATGAATGCAAAAAAATAACTTACACAAGGAGAAATAAACACAAATGTCCATCAAAATGTCAATCCTGTTATACTTTTTAGAAATTTAAGAAATGCGATGGTAAAGAAATAGTTTGTGACAAATGTAATAGAAAATTTTATGGTGAAAATGTTTTAAGAATCACATTAAAAATCGATCAAAGGAAAAAAACGAAATTGCTAGTGTTTGCGCTACTGTTAAAAAATTCCCAAAATGTGAACTAATAATGACGGGTAAATACGTAAACATACATAAATCATCGGGCAGAATGGTGCGACATATCCGGGACTTTTCCGCGCCTTCTGACGCTCAATTAGAAAGCTAATTAGCAAGACGTACGCAAACAATAGAGAAAATCGGCCAAAAACTGGCGAGGACCGCTTGGAAAATCGTCCTTCAAGGGATAATTATTCAGTTTACAATTTAGGTTTCATATGGCTTTTGTAGTTAAGAAGTTAAAAAAGAAAATGCGACTATTTTTATGTTGGTGGCTCATTGAGAAGCAATATTTTTTCTGGCTACAAAAGTAGCTTTATGGGCCCTTCGGTTGTATGGCCTCGACACTTTCAGGCGTAAAATCTTGAGAAAAAAGAGGCGAGCAATTTAGGTTTCATATGGCTTTTTTTGTTTAATGCTTTAAGATTCACTTCCCGAAGTTTTGCAGAATTCTGACTGGTGTAAGTATTATTTTTTGTAACTTTCTTGAAACCAACTTCTACAGCCATGAACTTACATGCAAATTCGTTCTTTCGAATCTCCCATGGGTATTTAGTTGGCCAGTTTTAAACTTACCGCGAGAGTATAAGTTTTGTTCAATCACTAATCGGCCGTGAAATTTAAGTTGAATAAGATTTGTCTTTACCGTTCACTTAAACTCCTCGGCTAACTTTAAATCGTGGCTTAATCGGCTTTCAAACAGCTTAAAGTCAACTTCGCCTGCGTAGCTGGTGGTTTTGCTGGGGAGCGCCACCGAGCGAGTGGCGAAACTCCATTCTCCTTGCGGATTCGTCATTCGCTTGCGGCGGCGCTCTCCCCAACAAAACCGCCAGCTAAGCAGCCACAAAGAACTCGGCCTTGGCATCTGTTTTTCAAAAATCCGAAAACATTTCGCAAGCCCGAAAAGCTGTAGTGGCAGGATATTCTGCAGTTACTCATCAGGCTTTTACACTAAAACTAGCAACCTTATTCTGTGTAAACTTCGGATAACGTTTTGACTATTGGAAGTCTTTTGGGACAAATTAAAAGATGTCGCTGCGTGCGAACTTGTGCGTTGGATTTTCACTGTCGCGTAATTTTCACGTGTGCAAGGACGTAAATTTGAATTGGCTTTACCTGCGTAAATAAAATAGCGGCGATGTGTGAAAAGCCACGCGTAAACATAAAAGTTGAATCTTGCTCAACTTTTTAGTTCGATTCGCGGCCCGCCTTTAACTAGAGCGCCTTTGTTATCTACATCGCGTCTTGGGATCTCAGTTCACGCATCCAAGCATTTGATTGACAGCAGCAGAAATCTTGAAGCAACTCGAGTATTCCCAAAGCGGAATCTATCTACCAATCACAGCCGACCATTTCTGGATATGCAAATCATTATGCCGCGCGCTGAAAAACTGGGCGCTGTAAGTACATGTCGCGAAAGACAATAGCATTCTGCGCGATGTGTGGATATAGAGAATGTACGAACTATAACAAATATGTTGATAAAGATCATAAATGTTATCTAAAAAAAGTAAATCTAAAAGGCGGAAACTATAACAAAAATGAACCGTACAGAATGAACAAAAATATAAAAATAAAGATTGCTGTTTTTCCTGCAAATCATACACAGAAAAATATATTTTTTATGACATTGAATGTACTTAGAATACTGGTAATCATGAAGGTAACTTAGCTATCGTGCACGATTATAATGGTAATGAATACATTTTCAATAATATCGAAGACTTCTGTAAAAATATAATAATTGACAAATTTAAAGGCTATACATTAATGGCACATAATAAAAAAAAGGGTATGACGGCCACTTCATTTTAAAATAGTTAATAAACCAAAGAATGAAACCATTTTGTATATACAATGGTGCTAAAATCATGTTTATGGAAATGCCGAAATTAAGAATTTGTTTCATAGATAGTTTGAACTTCCTTCACACGCCATTAAAGGCTTTCCCAAAAACATTCGGTTTGAATGAACTCAGAAAAGTATATTTTCCTCATTATTTCAATAAAGAATGTCACAAAAACTATATTGCAAATATACCAGCCAAAAAACATTATGGTTACAACCAAATGAAACCTGATGAACGTGAAAAATATCTCCTTTGGTATGAGGAGCGTAAAAATAATAATTATGTTTTTGATTTGCAGAAAGAGAGAATTGAATATTGCAGATCAGACGTAGATATACTACGAAAATCAATGATGTTTCGTGAGGACTTCATAAAATTGGAAAGCATTGATCTGTTAAGTCAAATAATGATAACAAGTGTTTGCATGACAATTTATCGTGCAAATTATATGCCAAAGAAAATAATAGCTGTTTTACCGGAATACACCAAAACAGACAATTTCAGTAAAATGGCTATTATGTGGTTAGACTACATGGTTTCTAAGAGTAACATTCACATTCAGCATTCTTTAAACGGTGGTGAAAAAAGTTTAATATAAATAACGAAACTAATAAAGTAGATGGCTTTTGAGATAAAAATAATACTGTGTATGAATTCTGTGGTTGTTTTTGGCATGGCTGTACAAACTGTTATAGACCAAATGTTATAAACAATAAAAAATCAATGTGATATGTACAGAGCCCCATAAGTGCCATCCAAAACTTACACTCTACCTTTTTTCGTGACTTTTTTACACTCTACTTTTCACTTTTTGGATTATTGCACGTGTTAACATCACCCAGCTGCCTCAGAAGAACAGCACATGCACAACATGGCGGAAAAGCTGCTTAAAGTAATTAAAATATCTTTCCTAATTGTCTTCGCTTTATTGCCCCAATCTAAAGCAGTTCTTCCACGATATATACCTGTACTTCAGCAAGGCTACATTGAGCGTGATGACCTTATCGAGAGCTACTTTCATGTTGGGCTTCAACATTGGGAAATCTTAACCTTCCTTATGCTCTCTCATGAATTGTTTTAAGTCTGCATCACATTAAGAGAATTTTGGCTCTCAGAGGACTACGTAGAAGGCATATCGATGCTGTTTTACAAGCTGTTGAGACCGAGCTAAGCTGCAGTGGCAGAATCATTGGTTATCGTGGAGTGTGGCAAAGGCTAGTACAAGATCATAACCTTGTTATTGGCAAAGAAACTGTTCGTCATGTACTCAGAATATTGGACCCGGAGGGAGTAGAATGATGCGCAAGAAACAGGCTCAGGCGGAGGAAGTACCGGGGCAAGGGACCCAACTACATTAGGCATGTAGATGGGTATGACAAATTGAAACCCTTCGGCCTTTGTATTCACGGCTGCATTGATGGATACAGCCAGCGTATACTTTGGTTAGAGGTGGGAACAACTAACAATGACCCACGTGTCACAGCCAAATATTTTCTGGATTTAGTCCACTCAGCCGGGGGTGTGCCACGCATTGTCCATGCAGACAGCGGTACAGAGAACATGAACATGGTAGCAATACAACTTATTTTCAGAAGAGAAGCCGCTGATGCATTTGCTGGTGAGAAGAGTGTTTTGTATGGTATGTCAATTTTAAATCAACAAATTGAAGCTTTGTGGGGTCAGTTGAAGTGTCTATGAAGCGAAATTTGTTTCTCACTAATTTTGAAGTACTCAACATTCCAAAATTTGAGGTGCTCTTGATTAAAATTGGCGATTTTACAAGCATTTGAAGTTTGGCTTTTTTGCCTTCAAAAATGGTATTTGAATTGCGCGGCCAAAAAGACATGTGACGTGATCAAGTGACGTTATTTTGGGGACAAGTATTCCAACTATTTTACTATAATTCATAAGCGCAAACACATTTTTGTACCCAAAATGACGTCACATAATGGAATTTCGCGAATAAACATGACCCAGACCCCTGACCATTTTTAAAGGCAAAATAGCCCAACTTCAAACGCTCGTAAAATCGCCAATTTTAATCACGAACACCTCAAATTTTAAGAGTCTTGCGTTTTTAGGGGTAAACTTTAAAATTAGCAAGAAAGAAATTTCTCTTCATAGGCACTTTAAGAAAGGGGTGCGCTGATTGGTGGATAACATACTTCAAAGATATGAGATAGTGGGCACTTCTGCTACATGTCTAGCTTGCTGGATGAACTATATAGAGCAGCTAGATTATGGAATGTTCATACATGTAGGATAAGGCCATCCTCGAATCCAGAATCTCCACCTGGACGACCAGACATGCTATAGTTTTTTGCCAGAAATTAGTGAAACGCAAGCCTTTTTCATGCGTGTTGATTTGGAGGACATCGAATTAGCCAAAGAGGTGTGCTGTCTACAGGATCCCCCATTAATTTGCTCACAGCAGTTTAAAGATCTGGCTGACGTTATTATGCAAGAGCAAGATTTAACAATGCCTGAATGCCCTGATAAAGCCAGATCTCTTTATATACAGTTATTAAGCTGTATTAAGGATGTAGGAGATAACTTGTAGAGATAGTAATAGATGCATGGTCATGTGGGTGTAAGATCACACATTTCTGATATTAAACATTTTAAAATTACAGTAGTAGAACTTGCCAACAGCTCAACTGATGCCCTTAGTCCTGGTTCACATGAAACGGTATTTGAGAAACTGGCATAAAAAGATGTATACAGTGTTACATTTGTCGCATCATTTTAGTCACTCAAACGTACCCGCTGAAATTGCGATACCCAATGAAAATATCGTAAATAAATAAAAAGAAATAAATATTTATTGAATAAACATGTAATAGAATCCCAAAAATAATTAAAACGGTTACTATTCTCCGACTTATTATACAATTAATGAACTCTAATGATAATTTTATTTACATGCTGTTAGTTAAGGTTATTTCCTCAGTCATGTTTTGTTCTAGGAAACAAACTGTTATCAATCTACTTCGATTCTTGTTCTCTTTGCACCTTGATGACTGCAGTGTTTTATGGTCATGCAAATAAAGGTTGTAGTATAGTTAACCCTGCGGTTGTCAGTTTTCACCAGCTTTCATGGGCATTCGCTTCCCGGTAAATTAAGCCGAGTAATTTTCAGTCGTTTTGCGTTTAGAGGTGCCCAGCATCCAAGCAAACAAACAATTTAAATTTTTTTTCTCACAAAAGATAGGTCGTCCTCTCAGAAATAATGCACACAAGTCTCCCGAAACATTTTCAAGTTAGCCACCCTAGAAACAATCTTTCCTGAAACTTTATTTCTTCCACAAACCTTTGAACTGGTTTTACGTTGAAAAAGGAAGACTAGTAGCTCGCTACAAAACGAATTGTCATAGTGGCTTCATCCGTGGGATAGCTGTAAAGTACAGCTTAATTTAGCACTATAGAAGGGTCAATAACTCAACGCATTCTTTTATTGATGGGGTGCATTTACATCTAACACAACAATGTAACTTGGTATTACCCCCCCCACCCCCTCCCAAAAAAATTGCATGTGTCAGCCAGTGCTATTGCTTGAAGCCAGTCTCTAACTATGTGCAAACTTGAGATCTATTGGCTTTCAAAAAACCTTGCTTCAATCCATCGAAAGCTCTTGGTTTCCAAGTTCTTTCTCGTGCAGTTATCCAAACGTTTTTAAACAAAACATCTGTATATAACTGTGGAACCTAACTATTAATATTAAGCGGGGGCTCTAGATGGTGCCAACATGAAGGAAACTTAGTTATAACGTCTTTGGATCAACACTTGGAAAGAGAAAACAAAGACATACTCAACATACGAGTTTCAAAGAACGCCAGTCTTCTGGTATCTAATCTGCAAAAACATTTTTTTTCAGTTGAAAGGCTACTGAATTTGTCAGCTGCCACAAACTCAACAATTCTTTAACAAAACAATGCAGACTGTTTCAGACCACCTACAAACAAAATCCAGTTACATTATGTCATTTTGCCACTTCGTCTTGGCAAGAATGTTGTTTAACTCTTCCCGTAATTCTGGAAACATGTCATACGTGGATTGGAGCTCCAGAACAGATCCACAGGTATGTGCAATGGGACATCTAGCTAATCTATCCAAGATTAAAAACTGAACTGAAATAGATGGTACACAGATGTCATCGGCGCCCATTACATATCTCGAGAAACCTTTCAATTGAGCCCTATCCATTCCTCTCACAAAGCATTTCAGGAACTAAATAGCCAGCCACTCAGAGTTGTTTTGAGGATCTGCCCATATCATGCTCAGTACCTTCAGGTTAGTAGGCTCAACTGTCTGGTACAAATGAGACAGACCTTTGATTGTAGTCAGTTCTCCTTTACTTTTCAATATCATTAGGGCTTTGCGCCACGCATCAGCTATGTACTGGGGCTTCTGTACTATTTCCTTATCAACCACTTTGAGAATAAGGTCTCTGGCATTTTCTTTCGTCGGGAGTTTCCTGCAGCCAAACCTGTCAAGTATGTCGATCAACTTCAAAATTTCCTTTGAGCACCTCAGCAACAACATCTTCCTCATCCTTGGCGATATAATTGTGAAACAAGTTAAGGAGAGTCTCCTCAGGAACGGAGTTGTCACTGAATATCACACTTACAATGAATGCTTAGCGGATCATACAAGGGAAATAGCCCAGGTCTAGATAACCCTTTGTAAGAATGTCTCAGGGCTGGAACTCTCTCTTTCACCAAGGGTCGATGAATCATTAAATTCCTGCCAGACACAGGAAATAGCATTGCGATAAACACCACCGATGTCAACTCCACATTCATCTTGTCCTCTCAGGTCAACCACCAATTTTCAGCACAGAAATCATGATGTTCTCTGATTAGAACGCCGCTATCATGTCGCGATACACCCTTGCTCTTCTTATCCTCAAAATACTGAAAACGGAAAGAAATACATGTTAGGGCCATATACCACAGAACATGAAATATGGTAACCTTTAAGGACTGTACATGCAGTGATATGAACTTATCCGTGTACTGTATTTAGCCTAAGTTATGAGGCTAAATGACGTGTTGCTTCGTCTGCACACTGTTTTTCTGTCCTTTTACGTATACTAAATGTCAACAACATCATATCATGAGGCAGTATTTTCTTCTCTACACTCGCATATACATTTAGTATAACAACTGTCTGGCATCTTCATATTTGTGTTGAATATTATTGGTTCCCAGTTGGGTTCCACCCATCATCAGCTAAGTGAGCATTTTTGGTGCTAGAGTCTAATATGGGTTCTTTGCGCATGCTTCTTCAAGTTGCATCAACATGACCGATCCACATACGAAACTAGCATACCGGATTTCACTGCTAGCAGTTTCATTTGCAGCACTCGATGACAGGGGTACATTCGATGATTCATGTTGTGTCACTTGCGATGGAGCAGCCGCTGTAGGATTCTCCTGAGAACGACTGTCAATGTCATCTTCTTGGGTTTCCTGTAAGATGCCCAGAAAGTAACTTTCAACTGAGTGCTAGATTAAGCGGCATTTCAGGGAGGAAATGTTTTCAGGAAGAGTAGGGGAAGAGGGCATTATTACTTTGTAAGAGCAATTAGGACTAAGATTTGTACAGAAATAAGAAAAGGTAACATAATCATCATTGTCAAATTGCACAATAAAGGAGGAAGATTGAAAGAAAAGGTAAAGTGAATTAATTGCTGTTTCTGATCACCTGGCTTCCTTCACTGTCAGCACAAAAAGTTCCTGAATTGACCATCATGCGAAACTGACGCCCCGGATCCTAAATAAAGAGATAGAGAAATCATTAACATGTTCCTGAGTAAGCAATCACAGCATCTCAACAAACTACAGACAAAATCCCGCAGTCAGAAAATGCGTACTTACGTTTGTCGTCTTTCTTCTCCGCTTTGAATTTCTGCAATGATTGGCTCCATCAATTTCCCTGTAATAATGAAAGGGACTGGTGATAATGACTGAATATTGAAATGAACTCTCATAACATAGACCCGTAACTGCATGCAGGAGCGATGACGTTTAATTTGGCCTTCATGTGCAGCCACATGGTAAGTTCAAACCTCACCCCATAACGCTAGCCCGTTAACTTATTTTTTAACATGAAGAAATGGAGTACGTGATGACTCCAAACAAGTAACCCTGAAAAGACAAGCTACTTACATGAGATTGTCAACTTCCATTAGCTGCTGTGGTGGAAGGTCAGGAACTGGAGGGACAGCGAGAAAAAATGAAGGTTGCCACATTCTAGGGCTATCGTGTCATTTAGACTGTCTTTAGTGCTGCCAAAACCCGTAAAGTCGATCTCCGGTTCTTCCAAAAGATTACGCATATCTTCGCTTTGAGCCATGTAAAGCATTTGTTTGTCAGCCACTACAACAGATTCCGATGGTAAAAGGCACTTTCCATCAAACGCACAATGCTGAAAGTACTCTAGTGTAATGTCTGAGGAACCCACCTAATCATATACATGGAACGTCATACAATGGCGATAGAAAGAACAGGCAACAACACCATGCTGGAAATGTCACACAGACACTTCAATTTTAGGCTCTCTCTTTAATGGCTCTGATTCAACGTGGGTTGAATGCATCTGGTGGAGATGGCTTGTTCCCTTTCATCAGAAAGTTCGCATCGTTTTTTCCTCCTCTTTGGCTGCGTCCACAGCTAAGGACTGAAGATATTCATCCTCTTGCTGCTTTCGGAGATCTGCTCTATCACTGGAAGAGCCAATCAGAGAGTCCTGGCTTTCCTGGATTATTGAAGTGAGAAGGTTGCTTGGAGTAAAAAGCTGTCGTCGTCTGCAGCTGTATCATCGCCACTCTGGGTTGGTTGGAGAGATGCCTGTTTTGTTTGCATGTACAAACGTATGCACATGATTTGAAAGTATCTATGTATTCCTTGAGTGCAAAGCCTTCCCCATCAGCATTGAACCCAGGAATTCTTTGGCACTAGAAATTTGCCAGCGAAACTTCCATCTCTGAGAGGGGCCCAGCTGTTGTCTCTCCCTCGGGAAAAAAACAGATCCTTAGCAATATCTATCATTTGGTGCACATCTGTGTCAAGTGGTATGTCCACCTCCCTTGTTCTTCCTCCCTTGTTTAAACGCATGGATACGTAACACCCTTGCTGCTGGTCAAAATGAAGCCACCCCATTTGGATTCTATCGCGTTTCACTTTCTTGCTCTTCTCTGGTTTACTTTTCGGTTCCAGCTCTACATCAAGGTCACCTCTACTCTTCTTTGCTTTCTTTTTTTTTTTTTTTTCACTCAATAGCGACGTTAACAGCTTTCGCTTCCTTTCTTCTTGGGCTCCCTTTCCTTTTGGTTCTTAGTACCCTCGAGACTAAGAATTTCTCCTTTCCTTGTTAGACCAAGACTTTGAAGAATGACATCCGAAGCTTGATTTATCGCCCCAAAATCCATCTGAAAGGACACTTGTATGCTCATAGTTTGCAAAATGGGGGCCTGTTGTTTTCTGCTCTTGTCCAGTTGTTCGTGTCCAGCTTAGGGAAGGACAATTTTAGTTTTAACAAGGGGGGGGGGGGGGGGGTGGGACTGAATTACTGAAAGAGAACTCCTACCCAGCTTTTCAGAAAAAAGCATAAACCCAAAGGAGGCCAAGAAGTATCTTACTAACTAATGAAAGGAAATTCTTGCAAATATTCCACCCACAAATATTCCAGCTTAAAAAACATTATAGAGCTGCCTCCCCCCACACCACTCCCCCCAAAAACTAAAGAAATAAAAAACACACAAACTCTGCACGCATGCACAAAAATAAAAAACATCCAAGCAAACAAAAAAGATGGAGAAAAAAGAGAAAGAAAATTGTCAAACCCTATTAACAATGTATAATCTATATGTCAGTCCAAGGGAGATGTACGTATTTATCTACAAAGGGACAAATTCAATTCTTCAGCTAGTGTATAGGTTTGTGATATCCTGGCTAGAAGCATGAGAGGAAGTCTACATTTCATGACTCTCTATTACCATTTGTGACCGTGTCATTATCATCATGTAACGCAGATTATGTAATCTTTCCATACAACCGCAGCAAAAGTATATGTGTATTAAATATATCAAATAGAGAAATAAAAGATTTATCGTTTACTAAACAATTGAGGACGAAATATGAAGAGATATAAATGAAAACGTAATTTATGGGTTGTTTGATTGATGACAGGTCAACTCAAATTACACATGCAGTGCCGGGCTTGTGTGCTATTTGTTAAGTCGCGAAATTGCGATACAAACTCTAAACTGAAAACTTTTTCTCCCACTTTTCTTCTAAAAATCTCGGTTTGTTTATAACAGAAATCTATTTTGGTTTCCACATGTTCAAGAAAAATCCATTTCGCTGCTCAGGAGCAAGAAAAGGAACCTTATCTTCGATCGACTTTCCGCTTGACAGGAAGACAAGAAATCAACATTATGGCATCACTATACCGGCTTGGGAACCCTTGGAGTATAAGGAGAAGACAATACATTTCTATGTCTTCCTTTTCTATATTTCCTCAATACTACTTCGATCAAAAGTGATAATTGATTTCGGAACAGATAATCATCACTTGCCCGTTCATCCTCAAAGTTCATTATTATCTCCTCATCGATTCCTGTCTCTCTGATAAATTCACATATCTCAAGCATTAAAAAAGGTCGGTTGCAGTTTCAATAAAGCTAAATAAACCGCTCCTAAATTGCATTTGTGGTCATTTTACCTCTTTCACTGCATCTTCTGTGGATGATGCCACAGTGAGCAATGATGACAACGCCACATTTTTGCACGTGCTGTAGGCCGTCTGACTCTGTGCCCACAATCAAAGTCGCAAAAAAGTAGAGTTTAAAAAAAGTCATGAAGAAAAAAGTAGAGTGTAAAAAAAGTCACGAAAAAAAGCTGAGTGTAAAAAAGTTGCAAAAAAAAAGGAGACTGTGACAATAAGTCACGAAAAAAAGTAGAGTTTAAAAAAAGTCAAAAAAGTATAGTGTAAAAAAAGTCGCAAAATAACAAGTCGTGAAAAAAAGTAGAGTGTAAAAAAAGTCACGAAAACAAAGTAGAATGTAAGTTTTGGATGGCACTTACAGGGCTCCGTAGCTATGGGAATGCTCCAAAAAATGCAGAAAAAAGTCAATAAGAAAATGCAGGATACAACCATGTTTCAATTTACAAATGCCAACTAAAAAATAACAAAGATTTCCAAAAGTTCGTAAAAAATTACAATAAAGAGATTGTTGAACCTTTGGATGAATTTACAGATGAATTATCCGGAAAATCGATCAGATCTTTTGTATCCACAGGGCCTAAATCATAGTTTTATATATGGTGAAAATCAACAAAAATCAGCTATTAAAGGATTTACATTAACCATGAAAATGAAAATATTTTAAATCATGAAACCTTAACCAAAGTCGTAACAAAAAAACAAATAAGAGAACAATTGTAAATGAAAATAAGATAACAAGAAAAAATAAGAAATAGTCAACAAACATACTAAAAATTCAAATTAGGCTACAACAAAAGAGTTGTAAAATTTATTGATAATGATTGTATTGATACTTTACCTTATGGTTGTTAATCAGTAACGCTATGGTGATTTAGAATGTGAAAATTTGAGAACTGACAAACTCCTAATAAGAGAACTGCCGTGTAGTACCAAAAAATATTGGTGTGCTGCTGTGTAGTCCGGTACATTACTACTTGCACTGAACACTGAAGCAATGTGACACTGAATTTTCTAATCTTAATTAGCAAGACTGTTTTTTTGACAACTTGATAGAGTGCTCTGTACATAACTTCTTTTTAAAGTCGCTTCTTAATTAGCAATAATTCAGATGCTAAAGAGTTATCTGTTTTTCACCCACCTGAGGCAGTGCGGATGTGATGACTCCTCTAATTTCATTAAACAAGGAATTTTGTGATCCTTCAACAACCTAACCTCCAAAGTGAGTGAATTAAGAAATACAACATGATAGAAATGCATATAACATCAAATGGAAACTCGGAGAAAAAAAAATCCGAGTTCCAGATGGGATTTGAACCCACGACCCTCCGCGATCTAGACGGACGCTCTAACCACTGAGCTACTGGAGACTCTATGGTGAGCAAGGGTGAAATGTGGGCGTGATGCGGTTCCAGTCAAAAGCCCACATTTCACCCTTGCTCACCATAGAGTCTCCAGTAGCTCAGTGGTTAGAGCGTCCGTCTAGATCGCGGAGGGTCGTGGGTTCAAATCCCATCTGGAACTCAGATTTTTTTCCGAGTTTCCATTTGATGTTATATGCATTTCTATCATGTTGTATTTCAACAACCTGGCATAAGTAATTAAGGGTTTGGGTGTTTCCTTTATGTGACGCTCTGGAAGAGTAAAATTTGTGACCACAACTACCAGCAGCTCTCTGTATTTTAAAGGCGTTAACAGGAGCACCATTATTTGTTTGGCATGCCACCCATTATGGCTGGGAATGTTTGCTTTCCCAGCGTTGAAAGTTGAGACGCATTGAGAGTTCTTTTGTCCTTTGAATCATCGTTTTCTCATGCTTCTTGTGGTCTTTAGAAGTTTTGTGCTTCTTACTATCCATTTTGGAAGTGCTGATTGTCAAGAAGAAAAAGCAAACCTCTCCTAATCTGGACAAAGTTAAATCGCATTTGTCCCTGCCATATCCATTTCCACGCATTGTCAATTTCCTCGTCCTTTACTCACCAAATGCCCTTAAAGGCATCCACTGAAGAGAGATTTTCCACACTGTCACCACGATTTTGCATTCTGCTTACACACATGTAAGGCCGGTTTACACTACAGAAAATTTTTGGCACTGCTCGGGTGAAATTGGCACGGGTCCCAAAAAAAAGGGTTCAGCTCAGATAAAATTTGCAGTGTAAACAACCTGTCCGTACCAAATTTCATCGTGCCGAACCAAACTTTTTACCCATGCTGGAACCTTCGGAGAGGTAGTCCGAGCACGGGTGAAAATGGTACGGGTGCTGAAAAAAATGGCACAGTTTGGATAGAACAAGTAGTGTAAACACTTTAACGGGCCAAATTTGAGCCTTAATTCATATAGGCTAGCGGTTTTCTTGCGCATATTTCAAGATGGCTGCTCGTTCTCCACCAAAATCACCTGGACGTTCTTGGAAAGAAAGCGACGTAAAAGAATTACTTGCAATTATGAAAGAGGAAACGATCGCACATAACCTTGACCATGCAAAAACCCCAAAGGAGAAGAGGGCAGCATACAATGACATCATAGAGTAAAACTTCAGAACAAAGGTAAGATCGTGGACGCAATCCTATTGTCATGCAGTTGCAGACAATTTTCAATTTTAAAGTATTCTCTTGACAATGTAATTATTTTGTTAGGGATAATATACACCGTTGAAAGTATCATAAATAAATGGAAAAAACTCAAGCAACAGTACAAAACCCATGTACAGTATTGTGCGAAAAGAATGCAAACGAATTTCGCCAAAATTCGGGTATTGTTTACTCGAAATATCGCAGACATTTCGGGAGAAGAAGTGTGATTTTTCGGCCGAAATTTCAAAGAAAATTCGCCGAGCCACACGAAAGTTCGAACACACGCACGAAAATTCGCTGAGCCACACGAAAGTTCCAACACATGAACGAAAATTCGCTAATCTAACAACGATATTTCAGTGAGAGTTCCTACACACAGAAATGAAAATTCAAAAACCTGTGGATCGAAAAGTTGTAATCCTGAAACAACATTTCGTAAAATGTTGGTAAG
Source organism: Pachyseris speciosa (assembly GCA_016490735.1). NCBI lineage: Eukaryota > Metazoa > Cnidaria > Anthozoa > Scleractinia > Pachyseridae > Pachyseris > Pachyseris speciosa. The sequence goes on from JAEMWC010000028.1 coordinate 1,989,417, forward strand.
CGGTTCGTATTTAGTAGTGTGAATGAATGAAATCCTCGACAACTGTACATGTGGCTCTTCGAGTGTAAACACGACCAGAATGAAACTAGTTGTAGACAAGCATTTTGGTCTATAGAGATACAACAGCGTAATCCCCTTACCGTTTTGATATTGATCACAACAAGTCACATTTCAAAGTTAGATGCTTTTTTTCTTCTCGCGTCAAGTCCGTTATCCTCACTTAGATACGCGATTAAGCGAATTATTAAATATCACTCCTGCCGAGTCCTGGTGTTGACCCATACATTGAAATCAGCTTCTGAAACCGCCATAAATTAGATGTCTAACGCACCAGTAAAGTCAAGAAATGCCTTCGCATCGTTGCTGTTAACCGACGCCATTTTGGATTTGATTGCATATGTGGAAGGTGGGTCCCAGTCTTCAAAGAGTCATGTTGCGAAATGCAAGTTGAAAGAGTCAAAAGACAGTGTATTGTCTCTTCCATTAGGGACATTAAACAACGTAAAATTGTAATCTTAAATATTTATTACTACTGCCTAAAAGATAAGCTTTTGAAAGATATCTTAACAGTTGATTAACTTCTT
>JAEMWC010000028.1:1992500-2012500 GCA_016490735.1 Pachyseris speciosa
ATGCAGGATCACCCAGAATAACAGCCTTCATTTCACGACCAAGTAAAGTTACTGTGATATTGTCGTCAAATAGTGACCCTTGCTGTCCACGATAGTAAAGGTCTGAGTTTGACAGAACTCGAGCATCATGAACACTCCTGGGCCATCCCACTACAATGTCGCAGAACAAATACCTTGCATCAACATGTGCTTGCATTACCACACTGTGAAATGATTTTCGATTGACATAATCGGTGGGATTCTCTAAAGGAGCTTGAATGGGCACATGTGTTCCGTCTATTGCTCCTGCACATGCAGGAAAACCCCACTTTTCCCTGTAAATTTTCATCACTTCTTTTAGATCTTCTCCTTTTGGCACAAATCTCATGGAACAACGCAATCATTTTTCCCTTGTGAGAAGCTATAATTCATTCAGTCATCTCTTTAGTTTGTGATTACATTATCCAGCACGGCCTGAACGTGCATGTCTATACATCCAAGAATGCAATTCGGAGAAAGAACCACAAAGACTTACCACAATTGAAAAGTTCAAAGCGTTTTTCGAATATATAGGAAGATTGAATAATTTCTGGTTAGTTCACAAACTCTGGTGAAGTCTAGGGGGGTGATAGTTGGCCACTATCTGAACCCTGTTTGACGACTTGTGCAGACAGGGAATTATGGAGTATAGGGGGAAGACATACCCCTTGGGTGAGCCCGTTCCGGCCCTACTGGTAACAGGGGTGCTCAGAGATCTCCTAGGAAACCTCAACCTCGCTCCGAGAGGTAAAATGGGAAGGGGCAGCTGCCAAACGCTGACAAGAGCAAATTTGCCTCGCAGACCGACTTTGCTGAAATTTCAGGAAATGAGGCCCATGATGTGAACAAAATAATTGTCACGGTCAGGGCTGTTGTAATTGCTGGGGTGCTGTTCTTTTCACTCTCGGGGCGGCACCGTTGCTGAGACAAATGCTCCAGGACCTAGCGGATTTTCTTGACATACCTCTCCACCAGAAAGGCCACCACAGCCAAAATGAGCCAGAAAACCAATGGCCTGACCAGCGGTTTTGAAAAGGAAAGAAACAATCGAGCCGATAAGGCTCGGCAGAAGCGAAGCGTTTCTTTGCCGATCTCTTGCAGCCCGTTTCCCACTCCTTTTCCGAGGTTTTTTAAAGAGTCGGTTAATGACAACCCCAATCGTGATGCTGGCCACACCAACGATTGTTAACAATGTCACACCATTCTTTTGAAAATACTCTTTTATCCTTTTACAAAGCGGAAGCGCCCTTTCTCTTTCCGCAATCTGGCTTTGCAAATGCACGAGCTGATTGATTCTTTCGGCCACCCTTTCTTCTGTGGCTTCTTTGTCAGAAGGTGAGGCATTCGAATCCTGGATTACCTCCCGATCTTCCGAAGCTCAGCTTCTCGCTCTTTCAGCTCATCCAACGTTTTTGTGTTGTTAAGCCCTTCTTCGAGAGCATTTCTTTCACTTTTTTGGCCACAAGGTTTGCCCTGAGTCAATCTACCCGGGTTTGTTCTTTTTGCATCCTGTTTCACTTTTATTTCAAGGGCAGCCAACTCTATTTTTCTTTTTCAAGATCAGTTTGTACAGTTTTTTTCAAGTTGCTCCAGTCTGAACAATTCTGATTCATTTTCAACGTTTGACCCGAGTTGATCTTTCTTGGCCCGATTTCACTTAAGTTTGCTTCTCAGATCTTTTACATTTTGCGCAGCTGCTTCTTTGTTTGCTTTTATACTTTCCGCCTTTTTGAGTTGTCTTTCTTCTTCTCTTAATCTTTTTTCACCTTCTCTGATTTCTTCATTATCTTGAGAAATCAGAGATTCAGCTTCTGGCCCAAGGTCTTTTTTGAACTTGTCTGTGAATTTTTTGAAAAGGCCGCTCTTATCTTTTTTTAAACTTTCAGTCTCACCACCCTTTGAAAAAAAATGAGACAATTGTTGTCTCATTTCCAGGCTTTTTACTGAAACCAATTGGGTCTAATTTTTTGAAGTCCACTTTGGGGAACGAATGAATTTTTTTGCTCTTTCAAGCCACTCTGATTTTTCATCTTGATGAATAAAGCCCTCAAGTGAAAGAATACCAGCAAAAGATGTCTCAGCATAAGATGTGTTTGGATGCCCACTCATTTCGTTTAAGGGCGTTTGCATCTCATGTTTTTCGCCACCATGATATGGTGTGGACGCCGAGCCCGGAATGAAAGGATTTGTTTCGTCTCGTTTTCCTCATTGTTGCCATTGTCTTCATCATGCCACCACTCAGGATCATAACCAGGGTTTTTGAAGCCTCCTCCTTCCACCATTGCATATAGCTATCTTCGAAATTTCTTTTCAATTCAACTTTTTTAATCTGCTGGGTATATCCAGGGTATATCATGGCTGCTGTGCAAGCAAACCTTTGGCCAACACACCAAGAGAAAAATGCTGGCACTATGAAAGCTGAGCATGCAGTCAAGCACATCACCTTTGATCGTAGTGAAGCCAACCCAGGAGAGACGCTGTCTGTTTCAGTGCCAAGGCTGAATTAGCACGAGGTCCTCGTCCCCGGCTCGGTATCACTTCTCTTTAACATTGACCTGGCCGAGGGGGCACGCCAACAACTTCCTCGTTCAAAACATCACGTGCGCACTCATCAACAAGCTGGTTGTACGCGGGCACCATGCTGCAGGAAACAGTTGCGTATGACATCTTCAAGATCTGGGAAGACCTTTTCCTCTCACAGGAGGAGCTGGGCAACATACTGCTCAAAGTAATTCAGAGCGAGGACCTCAACAAGATCCATTCAGGGGCGCGGGACACGAAAACCTTTGGTGTCGCCCTGGAAAACAAGCTGGAAAAATTTTTCGGAAAAAATACCGAATCAGGCTGGACCACCAGATCCTTACCAACCACGGAGTCTTCTATGCCCAAGCTCTTTACAACGACCTCGTGTTTGAGCTGACCCTTGCAGCAGCCAAACAAGTTGTCAGGGGCTCCGATGCGTCGAAACTCACCTACAAACTGACAAACATCCAGGTCGAGTACGAAATGGCCAGAAGCAAAACTCTGGCTGACGAGGTGTACAGCGCTTATTCCGCTGGCAAGGAATTCTTGTACAACCATGTGGTGTGGGAAAAAAGGGTGACAGGCGCAGACACAAGGATAAACATCAAAGTCACCCCCTAGAGAAGATCTCTGAAAGGCCTCCTTCTCCTCTTTGTTGAGCCTTATGTCGCAGGCCCCAGGGATTCAGAAAAGCATTTGAACCCCGACTTCACGAAAGTCAGCGTCACAGTGAATGGCGCGCCCAACATGGTGTACAACAATGGCATCGAAGGAAGGGACATTTGGGAGGAAGTCAGCCACTTCTTTGGCAAGTCAAAATATAAAACGATCTTTTCCACCTTGGGGTGGAGTCACATGAATGTGTCAAAGTTCTACAACGAGAGGTTCAGGCTTTTGATTGATTTGCGCTCCATGGCAGATCAAACGATGCATGGCAGCGGCACACGCCTCATGAACAGCACAGACGGGGTCCAGCTTGAACTTGAGTGGGACGCCAGCGGCTCTAGCACTGTGAACTGCCACATCTTCATTATCAGTGATTCACAGTTCAACATAATGGAGCGGCAATTGGAATCAGTGCAATACCAATATACCCTGCATTCCTGCTTTTAGCTTATGCCACTGGGCAAGGCAGAATGAACCCAAATAACATCCCATTCAACGCTGTCATTGTTGGTCCAACAAATTCAGGCAAATCAAGGTTCGTGGTGGACCAGCTCATGGGCCCTTTCTGAGGCAAGTTCGACTACATTGTGCTCATCTGCCCGACATTCACGCACAACAAGACCTACAACCGATTTGGTGAAAACAACCCATGGGTGGATGTGATGATTTGCGAGCAGCATGAAGTGGAAATTTGGTTGAGGCTTGCAACCTTTATTTCTGAGGGCACCAACACTCTCATAATCCTCGATGACTGTACAGCCTCGAAAGAGGTAAAAAAGCACACAGGCCAGCTGCTGAATCTCGCCTTTTCTGCTCAACACGTTGGCATCAGCGTTTGGGCGCTGACCCAGAAGATAACCAGCATCACGGCTTCCTTCCAGGAGAACATAGCGGTAACTGTTCTTTTTTACACCCCATTGGCCAAGACCATGAAGGCCATCTTTGATGATTACACCAGCGAACTCTCCCAAGATGAGTACAAAGGTCTGGTTTCAAAGCTGAAAGAGCGAAAGTTTTCTTATCTCGTGTTCTCGCTTCGCCACCCCTTCGGAGTTAAGTTTTATCCCCACCCCTCGGTGGGAGGTTCCCACCCCTTGGCGGGAGGTTCCCGACCCAATGCAGAAAATGCCCGAATTTTAAATTTAAAACATGCAAAATTGAATATAACAATGGGTGAAGAAGAGCTTGCAATTGCAGAAGTTAGGAACATGCTAGAGGCCGAGCCGTCAGGTGGCCCTGCAGTTTTTTATTTTTTTTATTTTTTATTTCTCATTACACAAACAGTACAGATAACAGATAGCAAATAACAATATTGCTTACATAGCGAAATACGCACATCCACGCACGCACACACCACACACACAAACGTGCACACACGCACACAAACTATTAATTCACGCTAGCTGGTACAGTCATTACAACTTACATTTACTCGTACATACTGAACAAATTTTTGGAAAGACATACGAAAATTATACAAATACAGATAGGTAAAACGTGCCTTACAAGGTGCTATATTTTAACAAAGAAATAGAAAATAGTTATGAGGAAAACTCAATTCCTTAAAAATATAATAAATAATAACAGAATAGCGAAAAGTGTAATATTATGGAAGTTTGAGGTGATGTTCCCGTGTTAGGAGCTTATCCCATTTTTTAAGATGAAAGGAGAGTTTATTTCTCTCTTTTGCTATCCGACGCTCCAGTTCAAAGACTGCTTTCACTTTTGTTAAAAATACAACTCTTGTCGGTAAAGCATTCTTGAGTTTACAACTATAAATATACTGCTTCGAGAGTAAGATAAGGTGATTATAAAGAAGGGAATCTTTGACTGGTCGAGTAACACCAAGAATAACATCAATTTCACAAATTGTATAGCTTTCAAAGAGGGGCTGTATTGAGTGCCAGAAACTTCGCACAATGGAGCAGTGAAAAAACAAGTGAGGCATGTTTTCCTCTGTTGTATGACAAAAGGTACAGAGAGGAGACTCAATCTTCCCAATTTTAAAAAGGAAGTCATTGAAGGGTAGAATTCTATTCAAAACTTTATATTGGAATTCACGGGTTTTTGTATCAATGGCGCATTCAAAAGGGATTGAGTAAATAGTTTCCCAATCAAGAGGGAAATCATCGGAGGCATAGTGCTCTTCGAATATTCTTTTCGCTGTAGGTGGTTTTGAGATCTTTGAAATAAGGAGTTTGTAAGTTTTCTTTGACGATAACAATTCTGTTTCGGAATACTTCACATTAAAAAGTTCTGTTTTAGTAGTACCTCACTTGCGTTGTTTGTCATGATTTTTTTCCACTCTGGCAACAATGAGTGATATAAGCCCTTCAGGTAAAGAAAATCTACCATATTAAGTTGTAGTTCTGTTATGCGTGGCTCAATGTGAACAAATTTAAACAAGTCTCCAACTTTGCAGAATCCTTTAGAGAATAATCTTTGGTTGAAAACTGATTTGTCATTCACACAAATGTACTTGTTGTTCCAAATAATTTGGTTAGCTATTTCAACAAGAGAAGAGGGATTAGAGTTGTTCAAAAGGGTCCAAGCAATCAAACATTCCCTATAATATCTTGGTAGTTGTAGAGGCAGTTTCGACAAAGTAAAATTGCAATGAAATAACACTTTACCTCCAACTCTATTAAGGTAGTGATTTAGGATGTACTTCCAAGAACTTAGCGAGTCATCCAGAAACTTTTGGATACAAGTAATTCTTTGTGCATCAATCATAGATTCAATGTGAGGCATTTTCAGACCACCTTCGTCAATATCGTTTATCAAAGTAACGCGTTTCACTTTATCTTTGCCTTTCCAAACAAAATTATACAATATTTGATTGATCTCTTTTATAAAATCTTTGTTAGTGCCAATAAGGCTCAAACGGTACAAAACTTTTGGAACAGCAAATGTTTTAATGATCTGTATTCTACCAATCAACGTAAGGCCTCTCCAGCTCCAACAGTGAAGGGTCTTCTTGATGGATTTAGTGATGGTCTCAAGGTTAAGTTTGAAAGAGAGCACACGATCATACGTAAAGTGTATTCCCAGAATTTTAACTGCTTTGGTTACTTGCTCCACCCCTAGCCCTTCTGAAGTTATGTTGGAGGGACCGAGATTTAGTACTTCTGTTTTTTGTTTATTTTCTTTTAAACCCGAGTACTTAGTAAACAAACTTAATTTAACCGAGAGTTTATGAAAAGACTCCGTATTTGCTACGGAGACAGTTAGATCATCGGCAAAAATGATTAGTTTTAGTTCCTGTTCGTCAATTTTAATCCCTTGAATAGTTGTGTCATTTCTGATATCAATAGCTACATGTAGGACTTCCAATACAAGAATAAAAAGATAAGGAGAGAGAGGATCACCTTGGCGCACCCCTCGAGATAGTTTGAAGTGTGGGGTTGTAAAACCATTATTCATCACACAGCTCGATGTATCAGAGTAAAACGCATTTATCCAGGCAATAAAAGAAGGTCCAAAATTAAACTTTTTAAGAGTTTTTCTAAGAAAATTCCAGTTAACCGAGTCAAAAGCTTTTTCGAAATCTATTGCTACCAACAAGGAACTAATATTTTTGGAAGCTGTATAAGACATGATGTCATCAATTGTGCGCACTGCATCGAAGATTGTCCTGCCTTTGACATAAGCATTCTGATTATGGTGTATGATATGTGGTAATACCTTTTCCATCCTTTTAGCGATAGCTTTGGATCCTATTTTGACGTCCACATTAACCAAGGAAATTGGTCTCCAATTTTTTATTTGGCGCCGGTCACGATCTTTCTTCTCTATAAGAACAATAATTGCTTGTTTTTGTGATGCTGATAGCTCTCCATGTCTATGAGAATAGTTTAGGGACTTCACTAACATATCGCCAAGAAGGGGCCAGAAAGTTCTATAGAATTCAATAGTAAGTCCATCGTTTCCGGGGGTCTTATTGTTTTGAAAATCTGATAACACATTAAAACACTCATTTGTAGACAATTCCCCTTCACAGAGCTCTTGCATAACTGGCGATAGCTTTGGTATATGTCCCGTTTCTAAGAAGGGGCATGGTTGACTATTGACCTCAGCATCATTTTCATCACTGTAAAGTCCTGAATAAAAAGAATATAGCTCATCCGTGATTAATTTAGGATTGGTTGTGATAATACCGTTTTTAAGCTCGAGTCTTCGAATCGTGCTTTTTGTTTTATTGTTATTTTCGGGGTTAAGAAAATACTTATTGTTTTTCTCGCCTTTTTCATACCAGTTGACCCGAGAGCGAACAATCGCCCCTCTAGTGATGTACTCGTATTCTTTCTCATATTCTATCTTCAGATTTTCGAGTTTGTTTAGGTTCTCGACGGTTGGGGTTTCTGCCTGTTCCTCTTCAGCTAATTTTAATTTGTTTTCGATCCAGCTGATCCTTTCTCTACGTTGTTTTGCTTTAGTTTTACTGTAATGAATAGTCTCCTTACGTACGTTATACTTTAGCCAGTCCCATTGCACCCTAACATCATGATTATAACTGATCTCGTCGAGCCAAGTTGGAATTTTGTCTGTTATTAAGTCAACATATGATTCATCGTCCAGGAGACTGTTATTAAATTTCCAAAACGAAGGTCCTCGAAATGCTCCGCTTATACTATCGATATCTAATGTTATTGCAGAATGATCGGTTTTAATAGAAGTTACAATGTCTGTTTTGTCTATTTCATCTTGCAGTGAATTACTGATTAACCAGAAATCAAGACGCCTTTGGATTAAGGGATTTTTCTGTCTCCACGTAAAGCGTTTTGTGGTCGGATTTCTAATTCTCCAGATGTCAATTAAATCATTCGTCGACATAATATTTTCGAGACCTTTGACACAGTTTTTTATTGAAGGTTTTCCTCCTGAACAATCAAGTTCAGGATCAAAAGTTGCATTGAAGTCACCGCCTATTATGACCTTGTACTCGGCTTGCGACATTTGCTCTTCGATAAGATCTGCTATTTTGTCAAAAAATTGAGTCTGTTCAGCTGATTTAGTAGGTGAGTAGATGTTTACTAGCAAAAAGGGAACATCTTGAATCAACGCATCTAGCATTATAAAAGTCCCTGAGTCATCTCTGTGTGTCCCTCTAATTACACAGTCGAATCCCTGTTTAACTAAGATTAAGGTACCTTTACTGTGTGAAGTCCCGTGAGCAAAGAATAAGTCTCCTCTCCACTGTTTCCTCCATTGGTTTTCAAGCTCCTCAGTGCTATAAGTTTCTTGAAGGAAATAAATATCTGCATTTTGTTTATTCAACCAATTCAGTATGCATTTTCTTTTGTCGAAAGTGCGAATACCTGCAGTTAGTGGTCTGGATTTGGCTGCCCCAGGGCCTGACATTCCTGCTCTCCATGAGCAGCTGGTGGTGCTAGTGTCAACAGGCAAAGCCAAAGAGGCCATCAGAGTGAAGTTGACACACAAGCAGGTGAAGCGCCTATCCAACAAAGATGTTGAGAAATATTTCAAAAGGTACGAAACTTACGTAGGCTCAAAGACAACTGACAGCTTGATCGACAGCTTTATCTTTCGCCGACATCGACCGTCAACATCAAAGACATCACCACTTATCAAAAAGAACTCAAAAACGACTACATCATCACCATAGAGCTCTCCAACCTTGCCAGCAACCTTGCTTTGAAGTGCGGCTGGTTACTTGCTGTGGCCAACGCAGCACTGATCACCACAAAAACTATTGATTTCAAGGGAAAGGAGCTGAAGAAATTCTTGAGCAATCCTCAGCAACTGTTGAATAATTGCTTAATACTGTTAATTAATTAATAAACAACTGCTTACTTTTTTTAACATACCGTCGAATGAATTCAACATTCTCTCAGTCAACACATCTTTCCCTTCACAAAATGTCGGCCGAACGACTGAGAGCCTAGTGGGTGAAACACAGACAGCACAAAACCCACGACTTGGTGGGAGTTCATAGCAAATGACTTCACCAGCTCCAACCACACAGCGCCAAAAAACCCAAGAGAGTGGCTGCAGGCAAAGCAGTTGCTGAAAAAACGCAGTTGGCCCACGAAGCCCAGAGAAAAAGCTGCGGCCAAAGCTGCTATCATAATTGGAAACAACAAAGCACAACAGTCGAGTGTGCGGGTGCAGCACCCAGCCAATGAATTGTCAACCATGGCTAATGCTCCAGAATCCAATGACTCAAGCCCCAAAAATGGCACTCTCAGCACAACACAATGGCTCACTGTTGGAAGCATCGTGGTGTTGCTGATCAGTCTTTACTACAAGCACGAAGAGCTGAAATCCCACTTTGGAGTGGCAAAGCCCTCCCAAGTTGCAGATTTTCATCAATGTAACAACAGTGAAAGCCGGCCGGAACTCCAAGTTGCCACCCTGTCAAAAACTATACACGAAAAAAAGGGATCTGTTACATGCATTAAAAAATGCTGGCCATTTATACAAAGGCTCCAACAGCATATTGCTTCAGAAGAAAAAAATGTATGTTGATATTCGACAAGTATTTGTATCTGCTGCTGGGATTTTTCTATTCTGGGGCTCCATGACCAACAAGGTTGCCAAAACAATGAGCGAACTTTTGCTTGCTCCTTTTATTCCACCAGAGGGGAGGCTTATAAGGTCTCCAAAAGAATTTGCTTCAGACGCACATGAGATGGATTAATTTTAGTTTAAACTTTTGCTGCTTGCAATAAACAATGTCAGACAACAAGCTCGTGAAAATAATTGTAGATGCGGCTACTCTCACAGGCCTTGCTGCAGGCATCAGCTGCGCCACAAAAAAGGTGGAAAGGAGAGGAGAAAGAGAATTTTACTTCTGATTCCAGCGGCAACGTGATGAGCTATGTGAAGTTCACGGCACTAATGGCGGCCAGCTTCGTGCTCAAGAAGTACCTCGAGGACCAAAAAAATCCTCCCAGAAAATGTATGAAATGTGCGGTCAGCAATTTAAAAAATGAATAAATACAAAAATCTTATTTCTGCAAACAGTTGCAATGGCCACAATCGCGATCATGATTGGTGGGGCTGTTTTTAATGCGGCGACCCTCATTGGGGGCAATTATCTCACGAAGGCGCTCGGCAGAAGCGACGACGCCGCGCTTGACGAAAAAAGCGCCACGACAAGGCTCTCAAAGCTTATCAAGCATCTTACGCTAAATACAATTGCGAGTGCACACAGCTCCTTGACTGGATCCAGACGAACGCGCAGATAAAAGTGCAAGTAAAGCAGAACTTCACAAACACCGACTACACTTTCAACTATAACCAGGCACATCCTGACCAACATCTGGCTCCCCTCAAAGAGCCGAAGTTCTCCGATTTCTATCAACCAAGCACACAGCACAGAAAGGGCGAGCTCCTTTTTTTAGGCGTCGACACTCTTGCTGCTGGCTATGCTGCTTTAAAATTTCCTTTAACCTGCCCACGACCATCGGGGTTGGCGTGAATTAAAGTTAATGTTCCTGTTTGTAAGGGACGCCAAGCTCGCAAAGACGTACTACAGTCCCGGAGGCTACTGGAAAAGCCTGGCCGCCATCAAAAAATTATCTGATGCCGCCAAGGTCCCTGAAGACACTGCAAAAAGGTGGCTCGAAATTCAATGTTTCCACACCCAACACAGTGCACCAGATGGACCTTCTTTTTTTGCTGCACAACAAACTCCCCCGCGGGTGCAGAGTTTTTAAATATGCGCTGACGGTTGCTGACGTGGCCAGTCGCTACAAAGAGGCCGAACCCTTGACCTCGAAAAACTCTGATGAGGTCGCCGATGCATTTCGGAAAATTTACAAATGCTCACCTCTTAAATGGCCACAGATGCTGCAGGTCGATCCCGGGCACGAGTTCATGGGCACCGTCACAAAGGAGATGGAAAACCACAAAACATACATCCAGCACAGGTGCACTGAAATTCACCACGACCACGCCATTGTTGAGTGTTTCAACCGTACCCTGGCTGAGCACCTGTTTGGCGACCAGTACGCTGTTGAAATGCTTCTGCCCATGGATCAGCGGTCCACTGCATGGGTGAAACGGCTTCCCGAAGTTGTCGCCGCTTTGAATAACGAAAAAACAAGCCTTACTGGGAAAAACCCCGCAGAAGTGATAAAAGAAACATCCATTTTTGCAAGACCCTCAATGACATATCAAAGACCTGTGGGAACACGCGGAAAAAAGCTCCCCTCTCTGTTGAAATGCTTCTGCCCAAGGATCAGTGGTCCACTGCATGGGTGAAACGGCTTCCCGAAGTTGTCGCCACTTTGAATGACGAAAAAACAAGCCTCACCGGGAAAAACCCCGCAGAAGTGATAAAAGAAACATCCATTTTTGCAAGACCCTCAATGACATATCAAAGACCTGTGGGAACACGCGGAAAAAAGCTCCCCTCTCTTGTTAATGTCTGCTATCTTTACCAACGTGGTGAGTTGGAGGGTGGCACAAAAAGGGCCACAGATCCTGTTTGGTCTTTGAAAGTCTTCAAGATTGAAAAAACAGTCATGAAACCTGACACGCCTGTTTTGTACTATTTGCACAACGGACCCAAACGCAGTTTTGTGCACGAAGAGTTGTTGGTTGTCCCCCCAAACACGGAGCTACCTCCTGAAGGCCTCACAAACAGCTCTATAATGTCGGCCATTTGTGAATCAGTCAGTGGGGGTTGCACCCGAAGGCATTTGTTGTGATCCCATCCTCTGCTATCCATCTTTTTGAATCAAACACCGATAGCGAAGTCTTGTTCATGTGCATGGTGAAGAGGTGGTGCCTATCGCTCTGAGAGGATGTTCATTCCATGTGTCAGCTGCTTCTTGTCAAAGAGCATTTCTTTGTACTGCTCGTGCAGAATGTGCTTTTTAACCATGTTCTTTTTCAACCCCTTTGCCTTTTTGATGTTTCTTTCGTCTGCCCTGAGGATTGAGTACATTTTTTGGCCGCAAGCAGACACACTCGGCAATTCGTCTTTCATTTTCCCCAAAACTTTTTGTTCATGTCTGAATGGAGTGGATGCTCTTTCGTGTCGAAGAGAGATTCGCCATCGGCAGCTGCGCCAAGGGGCCCGCAGGCTCCCATGTCTTTCTAAATGTCTTCCATTTCGATTTCGAGCAGAAAGCTGTCTGTGTCTGTGTACAGAAGCTCGCACTTTGGGCCGTACTGCTTTTTGAGGGTGTTGTAAAACAAGTCGTACATCAATAGTTTGCTGTTTTGAAGTATTGTCATCCCGATGTAAACAGGTTTATTGAAAAACAGTCTGCTTTTGCGCATGTTAATTCCAGCAAGGTTGTTTGCAAAGAACTCATGTCTTGAGTACAAAGGGCTTGCGATCAATTTTCTGAGTTTGGTCTTCTCGTGGCTGCACACCAATTTCATGTCAGTGTGGTTGCGCAGGTTTTCCATGGTTTTCCCAAAGACAGAGTTGTTCATGAACTTGTAGAAGTCTTTCTCGAAGGCGCTTTTAGCCTTCTTTCGAAAGTTTGTGTTCATTCGGGTGTAAAGCTCCATCCAACGTTTTTGTTCGAATTCCAGTACCCTGTGAACCCTTTTCAGTTTCATGCCCTGCGTAAGATAAAACTGCAGGTTGCGGTAGTGTACCACGTAGTTGTTTTTTTCCTGCAGCGTCAGCAAGACTTTTTTGCAGTCTGGCGGGTTGAGGTTGAGGCCCTTCATGAGGTTCTTTTGGTAAGGTGACAGCCATTCTTTTTGCACAGCCTTTTTCTCCAGGGCGAGGGGGTAGCTGTTGTGCTGTTCGTGGAGCTCTTCCAGGTACTCAAGATCGACCTCGAGAATCCAACTGGTTTTCCCGTTTTCTTTTTTCTGGATAATTTCTTCCTCTGTGGGCACCATGCGCACCCACTTGAAATTGCCAACTGGGAGGGCTTTGCTCATTGCCCAGCTGTAAAGATTGTTTGCGTCGAAGTCCATGATGAACTTGTTGGGTTTGCTTGGGTCATAACCGGGCACCAGGGGGTTGTTTGCCTTGGCGTGCCTCTTCCTGACCATCGAAATGCCGCCCCACATCCCTCTTTCCACAAAGAGCAGCATGTTGATGTCAGTCAAGAGCTCCAGCTCAATGCCCATCTTTTTGAGGAGCGCGTCCCACAACATGCCGGGTGACGTGCAGTAATGATCCGGATCCAGCCCATACTGCTTTTGACAGAGATCGCGGAAGTTTTCGAAAACATCTGCCAGAAGCGCAACGTCTGTTTTCACATAAAGATTGTGGTAGTTGCCAAGCGTTTTGCATTCAAATGTTTCCCAAACTTTGCGTGCATGCACATAGTCTTTGTCCGAGATGTGTTCATCAGATAGCTTGCTGTAGAAGCTTTCTTTGGATGGAAGGATTGTTTCATTAAACCTTTCCCACGAGTCCATGTAATCGTAGGGGTAAATTTCTTTTTTGGAAAGGAACTCCGGCCTGTTTGTCTCTGAAACCTTATCTGCTTTTCCTTGGATGCTTTTCACAATGATGCTTCATGCTTTTCCGTGATTTTGAGCGCCTCTTTCGGAGTCGCTTTCACACGTGAGTTGAGGCTGGAAAGCAGAAAGGCGTTGCTGTCCATAAAGCGCAAGTTCCCCAAAGAGAATGAAAAGTATTTTTCCATGTTTTTGGCAATGCAATTCAGCTCTCCAGCTCCCCCTGTTTGCGACATCAGTTGCATGATCTGGTGTGCATCGTATCCCCTCAGATTATGAAACATGACGGGTATCAGAACTGTTTTTGACTTTATCTGCAGCTTTTTGTTGCACACGTCATGCGAGACCCCACGGAAACTGCAGAAATGTGTCAATGATCTTTTACTGCATCCCTGAAATTTTTCCGAAACAGCAGCTTTGCACAGAAAAGGCATTCTTCTTGGTTTTTCTCAATCCATTTGTCAATTGGCTCCTTTTCTTTTTTTTTTCACTTTTGGCCCAATGAACTTGATTTTTTTGTGCGCTTCATAAAAGCAGCCTTTGTAGCTTTGCCCGCAGTACTTGCCAGTGTCATTGTCCCACATGCCAACCGAGTCCAGAAATTCAGGCTTCACAAGGCTTTCGTTGCAAATGTGGCAATTCTGGGCATTTTTGAAGCTCAACTAATCGCGGCTTGTCATCACAAGCGGCGCCAGTGTTTTCAAGCTTTCTTGCAGCCTTTTCTCAACTTCCAAAATACTTCCAAGAAACTCTTCCACAGCGTTTTTCTTGCCATCAGCTCCATGTCTGTAGTTTACAACTGGCTCGCTTTCCCCATTGCATCCGACCACTGTGAAAGCAATCCTGCAGGCTTCGTGTTTGTCTGTTTTTTCTGTGCAGTTTGTTTTCTCGCTCTGGTCTTCGGGGATATTTTCAATCAAAGCCTTAAAATCAGCGTAAATAACAAATGGAGCTTTCATCTGTTGGTACAATGTAAAAGTTTGAAATTTCAGTTTGTTTTTCCCTTTCGACCACGGTCAGCGGTCGTCATGGCGGGAGGACATATTCTTCGACACTCTCCGAGTATAGTAGTTTTTTTCTTAGTAGTTCTAGTCCAAATTACCCACGACTGTCAAGGAAACAGTGGAGGCTATTCTAGACGGTTGGCCAACAATTTTTAAGCGACAGCTATTTACAATGGTGGTTCTGTGCTTACATGTAATGCGAAGCTCACATGGCTAAGTGTCCGCCATCTTGGTTTCATTCCACCACGAAGAAGGGCATACTTTTCTGCAAGAATGAAATATTATCCAAATACAGTGGCGAGTCTACGGCTAGCGAGATTGATCATTGCTGGTGATATCAGCCCAAACCCAGGACCGAAGCATGCAGAAGCTGGTACGATGAAGTGTAATAATTGCAGCAGAAAAATAGCTGTCAACCATCGAGCCATTCGGTGCGAGAGTTGTCGAATGTGGTTTCATATTAAGTGCGGTGGCGTCACAGCGAAAGATTTCACTCTCCTACAAACAGGAGGAACAAGATCATGGGACTGTCAAAAATGTATTTTTAACTCTCTTCCAAATGTTATAAGCCCTCAATCGACAAATTATTCATGTGACTCGGATGACACTGGTCCGCTGACACCAACTCGAGAGTCGGAGAAAGACCCGTTACAAGATCTTGTAGATTTAAAACGGGAACATCCTAATCAACAACTATTATTCCATCTGAACATCAATAGTCTGCAGAACAAGTTCGATGAACTAAAGGTAATTAACACTGAACTTAAAGCAGGAATCATCGTTTTGACAGAAACAAAGATCGATTCTTCCTACACGAATGCACAGTTCAGTCTCCCGAACTACAAGATCTATCGCCAGGATAGGGCAAAGGGTGGTGGAGGAGTTTTAACCTACATAGCATCGCAAATACCTTCAAAAAAACTTAAAGGTAACGTAAAGGTCGAGCTAAATAACACAAATGTAATTATTCTGGGATTGTACAGACCTCCGCATTGTAGAGGCACCAATTACTATGCAGAACTGGAAAAAGAGTTCAATGAATGCCTTATGTGGGCCACCATGCAATTTTCCACGATTATCATCATGGGAGATTTAAACATGGATAAACTTAAGGTCAGTGGAAGAGAGGCAAAGCTGCTGAGAGACATTGAGGAAGTTTTTGAGCTGACATGCCTAATTACTGAACCCACACGGATCACGGATACATCACAGACGCTCTTGGACGTAATCCTGACAAACCAACCGGATATTTTTAAAAATGCTGGAGTCAGGGATATTGGCTTGAGTGATCATTGTATGGTATATGGTTTTCTCAAGGAAACTGTTAAAAAACACACAGCAGCCATTATTACTTGCAGAAGTTTTAAAAATCTAGATATGGAAGAATTCAAAAAGGATCTGGAGGAAGCAGTATGGTTGTTGAGGACACTAGACAAAGTCTCAGTTTTTATTAGATCAATCATCGATTAGCTTGATTGCGTGCATAGGTCTTAGTAACGAACTTAGTTACAATGCTTACGTATGTTTTTCTAGTTTTCCTATTGGTTTTGTAATCGGACCTTTTAGCGTCATCACGCGTATATAAAGCTTAGCTAGCGTCCTTTTACCACAGTTTCGTAATACTTCGCCTTGATTAGTTGCACCTTTGCTGTTCTTCGTTTCTTAACCTTGGCACAAGCGGGACCGATATGTAAGTGATTTTCATAGTTTTGTTTAGTTTGTTTTTAGATTTAGTTTGTTCTATTTTGGGCGAAAGCAGATTTATGTACAGAATCGTACATAACACAATTTTAGTTGTCTTCATTCAAAAGAGTGTATTAGAGCCTTATTTAGTGAACGCCCACATCTTAGACTAGGCTATTCTGGGTTGTTGATCGGCCCCAAATGTTCATCTTTGATTTATTATACAATCTAGAGTAGTTTTAATGTAGTCTATTATGATTTGTTTATGTCATTTTATATTGATCGTTGTTATTTTGTCGCGTTATCGACGTAGACACGTACATTGTTACACGCCCCTTGATCTTTTGTTACGCGGCATTTCAAGTAAATTGATTAGAAATTCGTTATATTGTTATTTCAGTTTACGATCGTTACCATTTGAAGCAATAAATCGCCGTTAACCGTCGACTTGGTTTTCCGTGAATCTTGCTACCTCGCAGACGACCCGTAAGATAGTCCCGATACTTAACAGACACGCCTTAAGCGACACACCTCGAAGTTTGACTTGTTCGTTTTTTAAGTCGCCGCAAGCGCCACAGTAAAATATCGCCACTTCGTGTCGCCAATGGTTATAAATTCTAGTTGATCTTCGCCTTTATCATTTGGTGCTTTGTTTCCGTGGCCAAACAATGAGTGTTGTTAGCGCACTGGCATCAATTCGTGACAATACAGGCCCAGACCAGGACTTTGAGCCGACGTCTCAAACAGCCAAGCCACCAAGGAGTGTGGCGGGAGTCGAACCATCCCGTTTTGAAAACTCGAAAACAGAGGGGCGAAGACGAAATCTAACAGAAAAGGGTTTGGCTTATCAGTTAGAAACTAAGCTTGCAAATCGCAACTCCGCCTTAAAGAAATTAAAGCAACAGATGTATAAGGTTAATGTGTTGCGTGACGCGCCCGAGACAACAACAGAACAATTAGACGAAGAGAGATTTCAATTGGCTCGATTGAAAGATGCATTCAATGACGCCTTTAAGGAACACGACGATTTGTTACTAACGGAGAAAGAAAAGGAAGATTCATATCGATGGTTTGACATTCGTGATCGGGAGTTCACCGAGTGCAGAATAAGACTTTGCGAGCGAATGCAATTGTTAGAAAGAAAATCCAGTCGCGCCCCGAGTCGCGCACAGTCGGTAAAATCCGGTCACAGCATGAAGTCAAAATCTGAAAGGTCTAAAGCAAGTTCGTCCTCCACAAAACATCTCTCCTTAGCGTTACTTGATGCGGCAGCGAAGGCTGCGAAGTTGCAGGCTGAGATGGAATTCTTCGAAAAGGAAAAAGAATTGAGGTGACTACAACTTGAAAGAGAAATAGCTATTGCAAGCGCCGAAGAAAGGGCGATAAAGCGAATTCTTCAAGAAGACAGATTAGCGGCCGACAAGGAAGTGTCAAATGTCGAAGGCGTTAATCGTGAAGTAAAGCAGGAATTGAAACCAGACTTAAGTGACCAAAACATTGAAAGGGAAAGAAGTTTTTCAGCTAACCTGTACGCGCCTGCATTCGTTCCCGCTAGTTATTCGACACCACCTTTCGAACCTCTAAGAGCAGAACATGGTTTCACACCGCGATTTCCACAGAATGGCGTAAATACAACCCTTCAGGAGATAGTCAGCCTTCAAGCGAAGCAAGCAGAATTGAGCTCATTAATTATCAATCAACAGAAGGTTAGCAACCTCCCAGTTAAAGAGCCGCCGGTGTTTTCCGGAGATTACTTTGAGTACCCAGCCTTCGTCACTGCTTTCGATTCCATCATTTGCAGTAATGTGCCTTCGAATAGAGATCGTCTGTATTTCCTGGATAAGTACACCAAAGGCAAAGCTAACAACGTGGTAAAGGGTTTCCTGGCTATGAGCTCCGATAGCGCTTATGAAAGGGCTCGGAAGATGTTAGATCAGCGATTCGGAAATCCCGTCCATGTAGCTGAGGCGTACAAGTCTAGTCTAAGAAGCTGGTCAAAGATCAACGATGGAGATAGCAGTGGCCTCCAAGACTTCTCCGACTTTCTCGTGCGCTGCGAAGAAGCAATGAAGACAATGCAGTCAATGGAGGACCTCAACTCAACAGAAACCCTCTGCCTCGTAAGCAGCAAACTTCCTTCGTACTCCGCTGTGAAATGGTGTCAGCACGCCCATGAGACGCAAACAAAGTCTAGGAAGATTGTTACCTTTAGTGCCTTAGTGAACTTTGTCAAAGGTGAAGCAGAGCTTGCAAATGACCCTATTTTCTCACCGGATGCCTTGAAAGCGGAGCGAAAGAAGACTGGTGCCCAGCCCAAGTGGGGATGGAGGAACAAATCAAGGAAGAAGGACGACAGCAATTTAAGCGCCAATTCCTTTGCGACTACAGGTAGTCCACCCGTCAACAGTCTCGTTTCGTCGTCAAAACCCTCAGCAGATCATAACTGCCCTCTTTGCAATGCTCGTCACGATCTCGTCAAGTGCAGTAAATTTCTGAAAAGTTCCGTAGACGAGCGCAGTGAAGTTATTCGCAGTAAGGGTCTTTGCTACGGCTGTTTCAAGTCAGGTCACGTCTCTTCAGGATGTCGCAATAGATCCGTTTGCAAGGAATGTGGAAGACGTCACCACACTTTGTTGCATGGTGTTAAACCGAGATCTACAGAAAGTAGTCCACGGCCTGAGCACGAATCACAAGAAACGCGCCAATCCTCTGGCAGGAATGAATCACTCGGAGAGAAACCGCCAGTTGCAGAATTCGCAAGTTCACACCTAATCAGTTTAGTGCACAGCTCAGCTGCAGAATCCGCTAGCGTAATCACTAACTGTCAAATCATTCAAGTCAATTTGTGTCACAAGAATAACACAGAGAAAGCAATCAAGGTCTACGCTCTCCTAGACGATGCAAGTGATACAACCTTCGTAACCACCCAAGTACAACGTGAACTCGGCATCAAGGGGGTTGAAACTAGTCTAGATTTGAGTACTATGCTTGGTCGTCAAAGAATAGCTGTGGAAAGAATTGATGGCTTGGTCGTTCAGCGTCTTGATAAACGCACCGAGATTGAACTACCCAAGACATACGCAAGGGAAACCATTCCATCACGTCGAGACCAGATTCCAAGACCGGAGATTGTGAATAGCTGGCCACACCTTAGAAAGATCCAGGGCAAAATTCCACCGTACGATGAAAATGTAGACATCGGCTTGTTAATTGGCTGTAACTGTCCGAAAGCAATCAAACCAATAGAAGTAATACATGGGAAATGTGAAGAGCCTTACGCAGTTCGAACCTCACTGGGTTGGAGCATCGTTGGACCAGTCGCCAAGTCAAACACCCCTCAAGATGGCTACGCCCTCGATTCCACTTGTCACCGTATCCTGTCGAGAGAGGTTATTTCTGGAACAAGCAACAACGCCAACCAATTAAGTTTCGTTCTCCACGGAAAAACGAAGGAGGTCATAAACCCATCAGCTATTAATCAGATGTTTGAGCTCGATTTCTTGGAGCACAAAGGCAAATTGAAGCATAGTCTATCCAAAGAAGACAGAGAGTTCATTCAGATAGCGGAAAGGGGTATTCAACATCGTGAAGATGGCCATTACGAGCTCCCACTGCCCTTGAAGAACAAAAGCATCGAGTTGCCAAACAATAAGACAGCAGCACTTCGCAGACTTAGTCAACTGAAAAGAAGGTTCGCAGGTA
>JAEMWC010000028.1:2025000-2135000 GCA_016490735.1 Pachyseris speciosa
GTGTTTAGCGGATTTAGGGCATTCAGCATTTCTGGTCTGCATTAATCAAATACGGCAACAACTAACACAACCACTAGTATCAGCACTGAAGAATTATCTCTGTAACTGGAGTGTTGGCCGTATTTGTCGTTTCTAACGTGTATGGAATGAAAGAATTAACTAATTCCACCACCACTACCACTTCCGCTTTCGCTAATAATAACAATAATAATAATAATAATAATAATAACTTTATTTACAGCATTTGCACAAGGTGGCTCTTCATCCGTTAATATCTAATTACAAACTTAGGAAAAGCTATGTTAAAAACACCAAATAATTAATATTTACAGTGATAATACCGCTACCGCTACTGCTGCCGCTGCTGCTGCTGCTGCTGCTGCTGCTGCTACTACTACTACTACTACTACTACTACTTTAAGTAATTTTTCTTGAAGATATAATTTGTGTCATTTAAGCTAAAATCGTGAAATACACCAACACTGAACAGTTATGTACAGTATTCCTTGCTCAAGAGGTAGTAGCAGAAGTTAATCAATAATTCCAAGCATGTTAAATAATTAAGTGTGTATGTGCAGTATGCTAAGTCAGCAGTTGAAGTGAGTTTCATTCTATTATTTATTGTTTATTTATTTATTAATTTGTAGATTTATTTGCCATTTTCATAATATTTACAAATAATACGCCTAAGTTAGTGGCAAGGAGACCTCAGGAAACCACAAGGCTTATAGGATAATATAAAAGTGTAATTTAGTGCTGTGTTAGTGCGGTATGACAGATTCATGGTTGTTTCTGTCGTTGAAGTGTTTAGCAGATTTAGCGTATTCAGTGTTTCTGGCATATTCAGCATTTCCGGTGAGCATTAATCAACTACTGTTATAACTAACACAAGCACTAGTATCAGCGCTGAAGAATTCTCTCTGCAGCTAGATTGTTTGCCGTATTTGCCGTTTCTAACGTGTGTGGAATGAAGGAATTACTACTACTGCTGCTGCTGCTACTACTACTACTACTACTGAACAGTTATGTACAGTATTCCTTGCTCAAGAGGTAGTAGCAGAAGTTAATCAATAATTCCAAGCATGTTAAATAATTAAGTGTGTATGTGCAGTATGCTAAGTCAGCAGTTGAAGTGAGTTTCATTCTATTATTTAGTGTTTATTTATTTATTAATTAATTTATTTATTTGCCATTTTCATAATATTTACAAATAATACGCCTAAGTTAGTGGCAAGGAGACCTCAGGAAACCACAAGGCTTATAGGAAAGGCCACCTCAAAGGATAATATAAAAGTGTAATTTGGTGCTGTGTTAGTGTGGTATGACAGATTCATGGTTGTTTCTGTCGTTGAAGTGTTTAGCAGATTTAGCGTATTCAGTGTTTCTGGCATATTCAGCATTTCCGGTGAGCATTAATCAACTACTGTTATAACTAACACAAGCACTAGTATCAGCGCTGAAGAATTCTCTCTGCAGCTAGATTGTTTGCCGTATTTGCCGTTTCTAACGTGTGTGGAATGAAGGAATTACTACTGCTGCTGCTGCTGCTGCTGCTGCTACTACTACTACTACTACTATTTTATGTAATGTTTTTTAAAATATAGTTGATTCATACCATTTAAGCTAAAATCGTTAAACTCGGCAAATACACTAACAATGAACAGAACTTTATGTACAGTAGTACTTGCTCAGGGGGTAGTAGCAGAAGTTAATCAATCATTCCACCCAATTTAAATACAATAAACTCTTAAAACGCGCCGCAAAGACAATGAGATGTGTAAGTGCAGCATGTTAAATCAGCAGTTGAAGTGAATTTCATTCTGTTGTTGAAGTGTTTAGCGGATTTATCGTATTCAGTATTTCTTGTGTGCATTAACCAACTGCTACTAATAGGTGTTGTTTTGGTACTTTCGTTCTGCCATACTTTGCTCCTCCAGAAATCGCTCCCATTCCCTTCTTCCTACTTCAAGTCGGGCTGTTATCTTCACTTCGTCTTCATCGGCATCTTTTTCTTGTTCTTTCTTTCACTGTTGTTCCATTTGGTCCAATTTAGTTCTATCATCTGCTTGTCTTCTATCTTCTTCGAATTTCCCTTTAATCATTCTTTTTATCCTCTTTGTTTCCTAGTTGTACCATTCGTTCCCACTTACTTATTTCCGCCTCCCGTTTCCTTCCATCTACTTCATTTTCTCTGTCTTCTTCTTTTCTTCTTCATCTCTCTTTCGCTGTTGTTCCATTTGTTCACTTGTTGTTCGTTCAAATTCTCGTTTCTTCCTCTGTTCTACAATGTTCTCTCATCCTTCTTTCTTCCTCTTTTTTACTTTCCATATTCTTTGCCTTTGTTTTCTTCTTTCCTGTTCAATTGTCATTGCTCTCTTCCTTTCCTCTCCTCGGGTTCTTTCCTGTTCTTCACATTTTGATGTTATTTTTCTTTCCTCTTCTGTTTCTTTTTCTTCTACTTCTTCTCGCTTATCTTCTAGTTTTGCTGCTGCCAAAGACCCCATTTCTTTGTTTCTTTGCTCTTTCTCAATGTTTTCTCTCTAATTCCTTTCCTCTTGTGCTCTCACTTTTCATTTCTTTTCAATGTTTCCAAATTTGAAACTTTGCTCATCTGCTTTCCTTTTTCTCAACATTCTTACATCTTTCTTCTCCCTTTCTTTTTTGTCGTCTTTTTTATTATGTTCATCTTTAAGCTACTTTTGCTCTTTTTTTCTGTGTTCCAATAATTATTCAATCATTTTCCCAATTTTTTCTTTCAGCTTCGTTTGCTCAATGAACAAAAGGTATTCGTCCTTTTCTTTGTCGACTTTCTTGAATTTACTAAGAGGTCTATCCTCTTCATCAATGTGCTTTTCAGGCGCTGTCAAGAACCGAGATGAAGCTTGTCATTGGAGGTCTTGCACCACATTATTTATTTCTTGCCTAATGGACATCTCGCTGCTGTTGAAATTTATGCAATCATCAGCCAAGGCTAGTAATAACTACCCTTTGGACAACACAACCGTTTCCCAAGTTCCAAGTTGTGTTAGCATCAACGTTGGTTTTCTGATGACTGAAACGTTTTATCACATTTTCCCGGGTTTGACTAGCTTGTGCCTCTTGTGTTTGGTTGTGCAGTTTATATAACAAAATAATATTTCCTGGGAGTAGCGCCAATGAAACGGATATGGAGTGTACTCCCTATGATTATATACTTTTATCTAGCCAAGCCTAATAGCAGAGCTCCAAAATTCGCCTATTTTTCACTCGAAATTTCGAAGGATTGTGCGAAATTTCGAACAGGACATCGAAAAATCAAACAAGCGATTTTCGAACAAGTGAAATATCAACGAAAATTCGCAAAAATGAGCCATGCGAAATTTCAACAAACGAAGTGTTGGCCAAAATTCGTGCTCACATGTTCAGTGAAATTTCGCAAAATTAACCGATAAACTCGTGATGTAGGGACTCGTTTAAGTGTTGTTCTTTCGCTTCGTTAAAGTCTAAACCCTCCAAATACAAGAACGTTCAATCTCCATTGCGTCCATTTGCGTGAAAACAACCTCAAGAGAAAGTAAAAAATCACACCTCAAACTCGGCCTCTCTTTTCCATTCCTCTCACAATACACCTTACCGATACGGCGGCCAGGAGTTCGTTTTTGTTTAATTCAAATGGCTGTAACCTTAAGAATTATGTATTTTTCTTTGTTATGTTTTATTGTTGCAAAGATATTTTAACGTTATGGCGAGTTGACAACTCAAATGTTTTAGTGTCAGAAAGCGCGGGTCTTCGTTTTGTAGTTCAGTGTGGGCAAAACTACAAAACAAAGACCTAATCGATTTCCAAAGTTTTTATATCGTCAAATAAAGCGTTTTAGCGAGGGTCTTTGTTTTCAAGTTCAAAGCGGGCAAAACTACAAAATGAAGACCTAAGCAATTTCAAAGTTTTGTCGTCAAATAAAGCGTTTTAGCGAGGGTCTTTGTTTTGGAGTTCGAGGTGGGCAAAACTACAAGATGAGTACCTAATTGATTTCGTTGTTTTAGCGTGAAATGAAGCATTTTTGTGCGAGTCTTTGTTTTGTAGTTTGAGGCGGGCAAAACTACAAAATGAAGACCTAATCGATTCCTACGTTTTATCGTCAAATAAAGCATTTAAGCGAGGGTTTTTGTTTTGAAGTTCAAGGCGGGCAAAACTACAAGACGATCGAGGACCTAATCAATTTCATTGTTTTTAATGGTGTCAAATGAAGCGTTTTTGCGCAGATCTTTGTTTTGTAGTTCGCGGCAAGCAAAACCACAAAACAAAGATGTAATCGATTTCAATTTTTCAGCCTGATAGTGTCTCGGGATCAAAACACGTCAACACTCAACAGAAGACTGGGTCATTTAACAGCAAGACCGATAGAATAATCATGGCATAAAACTCTAAATTCCAAACACTAAGTGATGAAATGAATAATTAGTGACATTTCAAGCAAAATTTCGCGCGGCCAAATGAAATGCTGCCCGAAATTTCGCTTCTTCTACTGAAATTTCGTGCGAAATTTCGCTTCCCCAAGCTTTCCCAACCAAAATTTCGCTTCCCCCACAACGAAATGCCATGCGAAGTTTCGCATGTCTGCACGAAATTTCGATAATTTCAGAACAATAGTTTTGTCGAAATATCACTGAAAATTCGCTTTCTTCGAAATATCGCACAATTTCGGCAAATTGCGTCGAAATTCGACGAAATTCGCTCTCATTACTTTTGCAGAGTATTGTAGCTGAAGTAGGTTGTCTACAAATGATGATAGGAGTTCTGTGGGGCCATCACAGCCTGATATCATTAGTCTCGTTGTGAGTTTTTGTTAAGCCTGGTTCACACTAGCAATGCAAGCATGAGTGCAAGCCTAAGCGCAAGACACTGGCAAGGACATGCAAAATGAAGCAAAACCCAAGCATAAGCACAAGCGCATGCACAGATATGATTTTCGTGTCCATTTCCTCATGCCCAAACATTACAACAGGCCTGGCCGCCTAATTCCAAAATGGAGGCCAAGAGGGAGTTCTCCTGCTTTTATTTGGATTACAGATAGATACAGACGACTACGAATTGAAAATTTTATGAAAGCTAAACGAAGAAGAATTTGGGCCAGTGAAGTATGTCACTCGCCTTCCACCAATGTGGCCCGGGTTCGATTCCCAGACTCGACGCCATATGAGTGTTGGGTTTGTTGTTGGTTCTCTTCTCTGCTCTGAGAGGTTTTTCTCCGGGTACTCTGGTTTTCCCCTCTCCACAAAAACCAACACTTATAAATTCCAATTTGATCCGAAATGCTCAAATGTTTCATACATGAGCCCCCGGCTCAGGAGATTGGGCAACCACTCCTCACGCTATCGAGCCTAAATAAATTGATTTGATTTGATTTGATGTTACCACCGGCAAGCAAGGGGCGAATTTCACAATTAATGCAGGGAATTGTATTTCAGGTATGATGAAATTAAAAGGTTAATTTTCTTTTAGTTGGAGTGCGGCTCACGCTATGTTCTTCAGTCGTACTCTATTTTGATTGATCATTGTATAACTGGATCATCTAATATACCGAGGAGGAATATACGGAGGCCCGCCGTGGAAACCGTCCGCTTACTCTAATCTCATTCTGACCACTATGGAAATGTTTGACTTAGTGAATACTCAAAGAATGCCTCATCCAAAGTTACACAAATTTACGTACAAATAAAAATCTCTAAAACTTAAATCTAGAATTGATTTTTTCTTGATCACAAAAAATATCATTGGGCATGTAAACAACTCGGAAATTTACCCTGCGATGCCGCCTGACCATGACACAATTTACATTTCGCTGTCTTGGTCCAGTAAACCTTTCTGTGGATCAGAACTTTGGAAATTCAACAACATTCTTTTGAATGATTCGCAATATGTGAGTATGGTTCATTATACATACTCTCAGTCGCACAGTTACTATAGCCATGTGATGGATAAAAGACTGTTTTGGGATTTAATGAAGATGGAAATTAGATCTCCTTTTCCAAAAGTAAAGCAAAATGTATCAGTAACCAAGAACAAGAATTAAGATGTAGACTAGAACAACTCGATATTATTATCTGTAACAATTCCCCCCCCCCCCTACCATCGATGGAGTACTGCAAGAGTATGATGGACTGAAATTGGAGCTAAAATTAACTTACGAAGAGAGGACGACAGGCAATGTTTATAGCAACATCCTGGTGGATAGAAAATGGTGAACGCCCGACTAAGTACTTTTTTAACCTTGAAAAAAGTAATTATTTAACTATAAAACATTGCAAAAATATTGAAAAACTTAAAACCATCTTGGTTAAGATTTAAAAAGGTTTAAAAAACGATGACGTTTCCATGTTCTCATAACGTCATTTTCAAGCCGAAAGTGAATAAAATTAAGAACAAATTTTGATGTAAAAGAATTCCTAAGAGACTCGAGCGGTTACGTAATGTGATGTGAATGAATAATAGAGTGATAAAATATGTCACGAAAAAAGTTTCGCACGAATGGAGTCTTTCTGAGTATTTAACTCAGGGTTCAATTCCTTAATGAAAAGCATCTCAAAAATTAAACAGTCAAATTTCGATCGGCATTTTCTCAAAACAGAAAACTGTTTGTCTTCCAAATCAGGCTTCCACAAACCATGTTCTTCAAGATGCCTCCCGATTGCTGAAAGTTTGTGTTCGCTAATGCGTTGGTGTAAATGCCGGGTTGTAAACCCGACATAATCTGCGTCGCACAGATTACATTGAAATTTGTAGACCACGCATTGGTTGTTGACAATAGGGGGCTTCTTTTCTTTAGGAGCGAGAACTTGACCGATCTTCTTTGACTGAAAGCCAGGCTTCATTTGAACACCAATGCTCGCGCTCAGAATTTGCAATTGCCTTTTGACTGAGTTGGTGGATTGTTGATCTTTAAATGGTAGTAATAGAATGATAGTAGAACTGTCATCACCTGCATTATCGGGTACATCGATATTGTCGATATTGTGTAGAAATTTGTTGATCGATGAATTGATCAAAGTTATTGGATAATCCAAGTTTAGGAAGGTAGCGCAAAGCTTGTCACATTCCTCAGAAAATGCAGGAGTAGATGACAGGCGGTAAGCGCGATGGATCATAGTAGAAAGTAAACAATCTTTGTATTGTTTCTCGACATGGCTGTGATAATGGAGAAGCAGACCAGTGTTCGTAGACTTTCTGTGGACTGATGTTTCGAGACTGTTGCCTCTTTTAGTGATGTTCATGCCAACAAAGAAAGTAGTATTCTGTTTGGCTATTTCCATGGTGAAGTTTAAGTTATTACGTAACTGCTCGAGTCTCTTAGGAATTCTTTTACATTTATATTCGTTCTTAATTTTATTCACTTTCGGCTTGAAAATGACGTTATAAGAACGTTGAAACGTCGTCGTTTCTTAAAACCTTTTTAAATTTTAACGGAGATGGTTTTAAGTTCAATATTTTCGCAATGTTTTATAGTTAAATTGTTAACCAAACCTATTCTTATACGTAAAAAAAGTAATTACAACAGAAAACCATTAAAGAACTCCAGCTTCAAGATGATTCTATTACGCACAATGAGACCGTTATTCTAGAGCAAATAGGAAATTATTATAGAAATCTATATACCTCAGAGCTGACCTTCTCTGATGTTACTTATGATGCATTCACTAGGAATGCAGTAACACCAAAACTCTCAGAGGACGCTCAAGAGACTTTGGAAGGTCCACTTACGTACGAAGAATGCAAAAAGATACTAGAAACCTTTCAGAATGATAAAGCACCGGGGGAAGACGGATTTACCATAGAATTTTATAGGCAATTTTTTGATCTTTTAGGAAATTATTTGGTAGCAAGTTTTAACGAAGCGCATGAGAAAGTTGAACTCTCAATTTCACAACGAAGGAGATTAATTACCTTAACACCGAAAGACAAGTCACTTGTAGACTTATCAAATTGAAGACACTGCTTAATGTGGATTTTAAAATAGCATCAAAAGCAATAGCCAAAAGAATCGAGCCAACACTACCAAATCTAATCCATCCTGACCAAACATACTTTGTAAAAGGGAGATAAATGTCGACTTATTGACATTACGGGGGCACTCATAACTCAACTTCATTAATTGTAAACTGCGTTATAAGCAGTCTGGCAAAGTCCCCCAGCCAGTGTTGTAATGCGCATTTGAATATTGCACAGAAAATGCGCAATATAAATGTGATATATTATTATTTATTATTATTATAAGTGATATAATGGAACATACAAATCTACAAAACCTGCCTGGCATTCTGACGTCAGTTGACTTCCGTAAGGCACTTGATTCGATTTAATGGCCCTTTATAATGAGGACACTAGACTACTTTAATTTTGGTAGTGACATCAAGCGCTGGGTCAAGATATTTTATACGAATATAGAGAGTGCTGTGCAAAGCAATAAAGTTATAACCAACTGGTTTAAGCGGTCAAAAGTAGTGTCACAGGTTTGCCCCCTCTCCCCCTATCTGTTTATCCTTTCTACGGAGGTTCTCTCAAATAAGATTCGTCAAGAACCCAACGTGAGAGGAAATTCAAATCTTCGGTGGTGAAATTAAATTGTCTCAGTTTGCTAATGATACTACTCTGTTCAATGCCGACTTAGAATCTCTACAAATGGCTTTGAAAATTGTCGGGGATTTTGGAAAAATTGCTGGTCTGTCACTTAATGTAAAGAAAGTTAAGGTGCTTTGGTTAGGGAGATGGAAATAAGAATAAACCTCTAGATTTAAAATGGTTCCACAGCCCTGTTAAGATACTTGGGATATATTTTTCATACAATATTAAGGAAAATAACGAGCTTAACATTGATCCGAAAGTTGCAAACTAAGCTGGATATTTGGAGCTCATGCGATCTGACGATTTTTGGAAGGGCAATGTCAATTAAAGCTTTAGGTATATTGCAACTGGTCTACTCGACCTCTAGTCTGGATATCCCCCAAGGAATATCGTTGAAAGGCCTGAGGCTCACTTGGATCCCAATAATGTTACAGACCTCGGACAATAGTAATTGGTGTATAATTGCAAAACATTATTTCAAATGGAAAGGAGGGTTAAATTTTTTACTTAGGTGCAATTATGACACAAGTTACTATAACGACCTCCCGATCTTCTTGGATCCCAAGAATGTGACAGACCTCGGACAATAGTAATTGGTGTATAATTGCAAAACATTATTTCAGATGGAAAGGAGGGTTAAATTTTTTACTTAGGTGCAATTATGACACAAGTTACTATAACGACCTCCCGATCTTCTATAAGAAGATAATTGACTTCTCCAATGAATAGGCCATTTCTGAATTACTTTTGGCCTCGTTTTCAAAGCGAGTCCTGGTGCTCATCTTTTCATATGAAAATTAGTTTTAATTCACATGCAAATTACACTCATTTTGACATAAATGGTTGTGCACCAGGCCTCGCTTTGAAACGGAGGCCAAGGGTAATTCGGAAATGGCCTATTGAAAACTCTAATTACGGCCAGGGACAGGAGTTAATATTGTTTAATAACAATGGCATATTGGTGGACAGAAAACCTATTTTCCTTCATGAATGGTTTAAAAAGGTTATTCTCTCTGTAAATGACCTACTGAATGAAAGTGGAAATTTTTTAACAGTCCAAGAGTTCCATTATAAATATTCCTGAGAAATCAATTTTTTGCAGCATTATCAAGTTGTCAGTGCTATTCTGAGACACTGTTGTCTCTAGCCAGATGCTCAGACACCATCAAGAAACTATTCTTTACCAGTGATGATAAAACCTTTTTCCTGAGCGAATCCATCTAAATTAATTTGGGTAAGGCTAAGCCAAGGAACTTCTATAATTTGCTTAATGCCAAAATTCACATCGGAGAACAAAAGGGCCTCTTAACATTGGAGCGAAAAACTTTCATTAAACAAAGATGTTTGGCCTAAGATCTTTAAACTATTAAAAACCATTTGCAAGGACACTAAACTAAAAGAGTTGCAATTTAAATTAATCTATAGAACAATAGCAAGAAAGAAAGAATTATTCCATTTTGGGCTTAAGGAAGACGATGAATGTATTTACTGCAGAGATCAAGATTCAATTGAGCACTCTTTTATCGATTGTATGTTTACTAAACTATTTACACAAAAGGTTTTGAACTGGTTCAACCAAGTGAATGAGTGCCAAATCTTTCCCTCCCTAGAGGAAACCCTGTTCGGTATAACTACAAGCTTCCAGAAATCAACAATAATACGGAAATTTAACTACACCACCTTATTTATGCACTATTATATTTATTTAAACAAGTTAAATAGCCATCTCCATTCACGAGTTTATTAGTAAGATACTCAGTAAACACAACCTTGAAAATTTGTCTTGATTTTGTTTTTTCGGAAATGTACTCCTCTCTCCAAAAAATGGAATATATATATTTGTATAGTCCTTCTTTTATTTCCTTTATTAGTGTTGTATAATAGTAAGATACATTGAAGGGGTGTGCTACCCGTACCCAGAGCAAACACATTGTAAGGTCTGTAATGTAGTGTTAAAATAAATAAATGATTATTTAAAGAAATACCGTAAAAAATCCCATGAACTAACGAGAATGTAAAACAGGTATGCTTTTGAACAGACTTGTTTTGTATGCCAAGTTTAGTCTTTTTTTTTTTTCTCTCTCAACCAAAATCCTAAACTTTTCTATGATTTGTGTTGTAATATTCAAGTTCTTTGTTTCATATGTTCAAACATTTGGAAAATAATAGCATACGAAAGATGTCAGATGGTATTAGGTATCCGCTTGCATTAACAGAGTAGAGGCTTTATAAAGGTGCAGATTATCCATGCAAACTAAAGACACCTACAAGTAAAGTACAACTTATTGTCGTAAACGAGACAAATAGAAGTCTGTTTGTATATCCCAACGTATTCAACTTTTATTCTCACACAGATTTCGTCTTTACAACTTTCTTCCCGATTGCATGATCTTCTCTCCTCGACTGACTACAATACACATGAAACCTAACCTATATTATTATAAAGTGATTGACATTTGTTATTGTTCCAATGAAAATCAATTAAGAAAACGAACATCTTATTGAGGATCACTTCGTGTCTGCCCCTATATCGTTCCTAAAATAATGTACTAATTATTTGGCAATCAACATTGTCATCCAAATAACAAAGCGAAAAGATAAATATACTAGGAATATGTAAACACACTATTGGCGCACAATTCCCAACATTATATTAACATTTTCTTCCAGATACATGAGAATGTTACCAGGGAGTTTTGACCACCTTCTGTCCAGTGTTAGCCCATTCATTTCCAAGCAAAGAACACGATTTCAGCAGCCAATTTCTTTAGCAGAAAGGCTGGAACTGACACTGAGATTTCTAGCATCTGGTTACAGCCAGCTGTCAATGTCGTTTGCTTACCGTATTGAAAGAACAACTGTAAGTAACATTATCAATGAGACTGCAGTGCAATATGGGAATCCCTCAAAGAAGCCTATCTGAGGCCTCCAAGCTCAGCTGATGACTGGAAGACAATTGCTGGAGAGTTCATGGATGTATGGAACTTCACACATTGTGTGGGTACTATAGATGGAAAGCACATTGCAATTGAATGTCCTGTCAATAGTGGATCACTATTTTAATTACAAGGGCTTTTTTTAGCACTGTGCTAATGGCCATTGGCGAAGCACATTACATTTTTACCATTGTGAATATCGGCGACTACGGCAGTAGCCATGACAGTAGTGTGCTGGAGCAATCCCCTCAGGGCAAGGCATTTCCTAGAGGTTGTTTTGGTGTTCCCGATGAAGAACAGGTAGAAGGGTGTAGAATTCCAATCCCTTACTTTTTGGTTGGAGATGATATTTTTGGCCTGAAGACATTGCTTATGCATTCATATCCAGGTAAACAGAATCTGTCTGAAGACCAGCAAGTGAACAACTACCACCTTTCCCGGGCACGAGGAGTAATTGAGAATGCCTTTGGAATTATGAGGGCTTAATCGAGAATATTAAGCAACACCATCAGGGCTTCAGTAGAATCAATCGCCAAGGCATTCATTTGTCTCCACAATTATTTGCAACGGGCAAAGACCACTTGTTATTGCCCTGGTGGTTTTGTTGACAGTGAAGATGCATCTGGTGAGGTGCAGCCAGAAGAATGCCGTCAGATAGTCCGAAATGATGGCAATAGTGCTCTGAGAGATACGTCTTCACTAAGAGGTAGAAGGTATCCAAATGCAGCAGGAGAAGTGAGACAGGTATTAAAAGAGTATTTTATGTCTGATGTTGGGGCTCTTCCCTGCAGCTGGACTATATCAGGAGCAGAGGACAGATCAGATAATAGGTGGACTATAATGCACCTGGACCTACCCCTCAGTTCCACCTCAAGGGCTCCAGTGAAGTAGATAGAACCTTGGAAGTGTACACTACACTAAAATAATGTGTGATATATCAGAGGGCTGTCATGTGTGTTTCGATTTGATGGAGTTATTAATAATACGAAGAGGTGATTATGAGGTACTGTGTTCTCAATAAAGCATTATTATTTTATGGTCTCTGCCTTTTATATTAGAAAGAACAGGGTTTGTATGAGTTCCAAAATTCCTGGAAAATACTATTTACTAGATATTGTATCTACATTTATTATGACTGGAAGGTCTTTGAAAATGGAAAGAAGTCATGGAAAATCCTTGAAAATTGTAAACTCAGTAATAATAATAACTTTATTTAAGTCTCAAATCTTTTTTAGCTTAGCACATATGCTCTACTAATTGGGGAGACTAAATCCAATCAACTCTAAATCAAGTAGAATCAGATCAAATGAAATGTTGGTGTTTGGGGAGAGGGGAAAACTGCAGTACCCAGAGAAAAACCTCTCTGTGCAGAGTAGAGATAAACCAAACTCAGCCCACTTACAACGCCAAGTCTGGGAATTGAACATTGGTGGAAGTCGAGGCCTCTCACCACTGCGCCAACCCTGCTCCTGTCCTTTTGTTTCTCAAAAAGTGTATGAACCCTGAACAAACTTTTAAGTGCTATTAAGTTTGAAGTTGTTTCTGATATGTACATGTGTTTTATGAGAAATAGACTTGGATGACTAAAAGAAAATTTTTAACTGGGTTTAAGGTTCCTGATCTGTGCTTCAAATGTTGTCCAGGCCTCAAGAGAAAATAAATTACTCAGTAATGACCAGATAGGTGATTGCACTGGAGTTCTCTTTCACCAGAGCACCAGAGATGCACCAGAGCTTCTTCAAGAGATACACTTTCATTGTGTAAATTGACAATGCTTTACAATCTTCTTTGACTGTTGGGTTCAGAAGGTTAGGGTTAGGTCACTGATTGTTGTTTTAGTATACTTACTCATTAATTACTCATCACTTTCATTTTATATAATCTTGTTCATTTAAAAGAGGTATCCTCAAAGTCAAGCATGGATACTCTTAACACCTTCAGTGGTATTTTGACCATGTGTCTAATACAACAAAACATGAAGCGAATCTCAAGCAACCAGCGGGATTTGTTTTTTCATTCACTTGGGTAGTTTTACTAATATATCATTCTTCTGGTTCAAAGGAACAATAATATCAGGTTGCCCATGATACAACAAATGAGTTTGTAGTCTAAATTTGCAGTACAAATTTGATAAATTTGTAGTACAAATTTGATGTCATAGGCAGGAAATGTGACATTGTGGCATTGAAAAAAAGGGTGTATATAGGCATGTTTTGTTCCAGCTGTGACAAATCGATCATCAATGAAATTAATGAGCAATCAATAGATAATAGATGGGTTATCGGTTCATTATTCATCATTGGTACTAATCAATGACTTATCAATTGATTAGCCATCAATTATGTATCGATTACTCATTCATCATTGGTACTAATCAAGGACTTATCAATTGATTAGCCATCAATTATGTATTGATTACTCATTGATGTCATTGATTAGGTACATCTGGTTTGTTTTAAAGGTCTGTCTGTAGTTCTTATAATAGTAAAAACAAATACTTTTCACAACACTTATGGTCCCTTGTTATCTTTTGAAACAAAGTCAAGTGTTGTTTTATTTCACAAATGGCAATGTCTGCATAAAACATCTTAAATACATGTATGTCATCTTTAAAAGGCACATGTACTTCACAGTAAATACCGGTACTAAACATTGCAAGTTTAAAATAATGGAGCATTTACATAAATCATCTCCTGCAAATATCCTGACTCCCTCCACTACTTATTTTCGTACAAATCAAGCTTGACAGAGTTGCATTGGTGGAAGATTTTGACTTTGCAATTCTGCTAACAAGCTGTGTTGCAAAAGTTGTGGAACTCGTGCGGAAGTGGCTGCATTCTTCCTCAGAAGATGGATATAAATCACATTGTTTATTTCCATTTTGGCCAATGTTCTTTCCTGGTCCCCAAGCTGGCGGAGTTGTGATGCTATTAACTCCCCGAAGATGCTTTCTTCATCTTTCTCTTTTATTTGAGGATTTTTTAGACGTTCTCCAATTGTTTGGAGGACATGTTGTTTCATGCTTTCAATATCTTCCACATCAACAGGTGGCTTTCTGTATTTATGATTGCCAGTTACCTTGGACTTCACTGGAGTTTCTGTATCTGCCACTAACAAAGATCCATCAGAGTCTTCAAGCTCTTCCTCAACATCCGTTCCATCAGGATTTGCCAACATATTGGTTATTGAGTTACATGGCTGAACGTATTGATCCAACCACTGTAAATATGGAAACATGTCTGAAGTTTCTTGCTTTGCATCTGTCACTGCTTGTGTTCCAGCACCACTGACACTTCTTAACTTTTTTTATCCTGGCCATATCTGTTTCTCAGATTTCAAAAGGCAGTTTCAGCCTCCTTTGCTGAAAGAAAGTCAAGGTCAAAGTGTTTATCCTTTTGAGATTTAGCCGCAGAAAATAATATGGAATGGATTGCAAGTTAAAAACGTTTTTGAAGTTCTCCTTTTGTGCTGTGGAAATAGCACATACAGATTTTGGTTTACTCCCCTTGTGAAAAAAATGGCTTGATATCTTTCTTTTGGTGTTCTAGGAACATTTTGGTTATGAGCAATGGTACTTGAGGGTACTTTGTTTTAATTTGATATCCAAAACAAAAATTGCCACGACATGGCCCCTTTAAGTCACAAGGTCATAAGTTAATTCTTAGTTTTTGTCTTATTCCATATTCAAGTGTTTTCTAAAGCGTTACAATCTGGAAAATAAAGAAACCGAAGAGACCATAAAGGTGGCGACGTTTTTGGTGGGAGTCGAAAGTAATATCAAGTCAAATAAAATCGTGCTTGTTTGAGTTTGAAAACAAAACAAGTTGAAAAAAATGGAACCCATGTGACCTGCACTTCACACGGGGCTTGACACCTCATATAAATACACACCTGATTGAATACCGAGTTCTTTCGCAACCTCAGTCCATGTATTCTGTTTCTTTAGCTTGTCTCTGAATTCTTTTGATGACTTGTCATACAAAATTGGGAATTTTCTGACTGCTTCTGCGAGCTTTTCCTCAGAATGTGCACCCAATTCTGCCATCTTGTTTCTTTGTCGTGAGGAGGCCTGGGCCGGAATGAAACCTTTCCTGTTCCCTGATTGGCTGTTAGCCTTCTGCTTGTGCTTGTGCTTGCGTTGTGTACGTTCCCACTGGTACTCAAGCACAAACACAAGAAGAACGCAAGTTTTGTTCTTCTTGCCTTGTGCTTGTGCTTATGCTTGTGTATCTGAGAGGTTCTTAATGTGTTGGTTGCATGTTTTATTATCTTTGAAGTTTTTTGCGTTCTATGTTTGTGGTTTCTAATAGTTACTGTGTTTTTCTCTCATCTCCGTGTTTTTCTCTCCCTTTTTAGAGACAGAAGACACTGTTATACTTTTCACTTTGTTTATTCTCAACTTCCTCAAGGTTTGACATCATTTCGGAAACTGCATTAGTCTTAGCTTGGAGATCTGATGCTGGCTTTTGTACATCAGTAGTTGTCATTATATTCTTTTTCTTTGTCGCCCTAGGTGCCCTGTTGTTTCGATTTTGAAAATCATGATGAATGTGGACAGTTTCTCTATCGCAAGACCTTTCACTCAACTTTGTTGTGTTTACTTTCTAGGCACTCGATTTGCCTTTCCTGAAATTTTGCTATACAGCGAATAAATTCATGTTTGGCAGTCTTCCTTATTACGCCAATAGGGAACTTAAGAAACAATGACGAAGGGACGATGACAACGCTTCACGTCTGGGAAAGACTGGGAAAATTGAAGGTTAAGCTGACGATCTTGCAGGAAGACGACGGCATTTTAGGTCATGATAAATTTTGTTTGTCTATGGCATTCAAAGATTTGCGCAATTCGCTTGTCATAAGCTACGACGAAGGTTTTATTGATGACGAAGAATTTGTTCTTCTTTACGATCTTTATTCTTCCAAAGACCTTGATTCTCCATATGACGTTTACACACCGTTTGACCTCGACGAAGCTGAATGTGTGGCAGAGTTCCGTTTTCGTAAAAGACACGTACGAGCTTTGGCAGAAGCTCCTGCAGGTTCCAGATACCGGTTTGTACCGGGATTGAAGGCCTAGGCATGCTCCTAAAGCGAATGTCTTACCCATGTAGATATGGTGATATGAATCACAGATTTGCTAAACCAGTACCAGTTCTCTGTATGATCACCAAGCAAATGTTTGACTTTATTTACAATGTACATGGACACAAGGTACTGAACTGGAATCATGATCTTCTAAGTCCTGTAAGCCTCCAGACGTATGTTGACGCTATAACAGCTAAGGGTGCTCCACTGGACAACTGTTTTGGGTTCATAGAAGGAACCATAAGAGCCAATTCACGCCCTGAACAACACCAAAGGATTCTCTACAATGGCCATAAGAGGGTTCATGCTATTGAGTTTCAAAGTGTGGCTCTTCCTAATGGTTTGATAGGGAATGTGTTTAGACTTCAGGTATTGGTGTTAACTTATCTAGGTAAATATTTTGCGTGTGTAAACGCCAACTGATACCTCGGTAAACGCCACCCGAGACAATAGAAAGTTAGCCAATAGAAAGTTAGCCAATGTAAAAGTTTGATTAACCCTGTGATCAGGCATGGTTTAGGTCGGTAACCAAGGTTGAGATGACAGATATATCCGCTTGCGGTCTCATGGTATGTCACATCCCGTGGTGTCAGTCTCATTCGATCACGTTTCTCTACTTTGTTTTCACGACTTCGTTTTCACGGTTTTTGTCATCAGTTTTACGGCTAAAAGCACCAAGATTTTCTTTGTTAAAGATCTCATTGATGGTCATGGCGTGCAGACGTCGTTTCGTGAGCTCTGTAAGCAAGTGACGCTACTGTCCCTTTTTTGTATAGATTAGCTCGTAAATTGTTTTGTGTCTTTCTACATTTTTGGGTGTAACTCTGTCCTTAATATGCCGGGGAAAAAACAAGGAGTTCCAAGCCGGAGAGTCCCGTACAAGACCAGCAAGATCAGGCGGCCATTGCCGAAGACGAAGATGAGTTTGTAACTATGGCTCAAGTTAGTGAATTGTTGAATGTTCAAGAGTCTATGTTGAAGACTCTCTTTGAGTCTGTAGTGCAGTCGCTTTCTACGAGAGTAGACAAGGTTGTGAACTCTGTACAGTCGATAAAGACTAGCTTGGAATTCACACAAAAGAACATGGAGGAACTAAAGCCAGTTCAAGCAGAGTTGATTTAAGACCCATAAAGAAATCGAGCGGCTGAACACGGACTTATCGTCCCAGATGCTTTCGCTGGAATATATGGAAAACCAAAGTCGTCGCAATAACATCAGGGTTAACGGAATCCCAGAGTCTTCACGTGAAAC
Source organism: Pachyseris speciosa (assembly GCA_016490735.1). Classification (NCBI taxonomy): domain Eukaryota; kingdom Metazoa; phylum Cnidaria; class Anthozoa; order Scleractinia; family Pachyseridae; genus Pachyseris; species Pachyseris speciosa. The sequence continues at coordinate 2,042,872 of JAEMWC010000028.1, forward strand.
TTGGGAAGAGGCAGAGGAGAAAGTGAAAGATGCAGTTAAAACCAAGCTCGGTATCGACATTGACATTGAGAGGGCTCACAGAGTTGAACGAAAGCACAGACAAGGAAAAGAGTCAAGTGAACCACGTACTATCATATGTAGATTGCACGATTGGAAGCAGAGAGAACAAGTGCTACGCAAAGCTCACAAAAAGAAACCAAGTGGCATTCACATCAGCGAGGATTTAGCGCTGGCTACTCTTAAAAAGAGGGAGCCCTTCATACCGAAGTTGAAAGCTGCCAAAGAGGCTGGAAAGGTCGCTTACTTTGTTCTGGATCGCTTAGTCATTCGAGATAAACCGACGACTTGATTCAGATGAGTAGTACATTAGCCTCATTACTGTTTAGTCACTTAGATGATGAAAACTTTTGACTAACGCTGTTTGAGCTGAATAATGGCTCTATAAATTTTGATCCCGAGAGGCTTGATACTTTAAAATTCAACCCTCTATTGTCTACTTCGTACAGAATTTTAGTCTGTGCAAAGATCGAGATCCAGATTCTAATTTTTACTCTCAATCCCATGGTTGTGAATATTATACAGAAGGTAGCTTTAATAATCGCTTTAATAATCATATACATTTATTGAACACATCCCCATCTGAGGCTTTTCAGTGATCAAGTAAGATTACAGATAATAAAAAAAGCTAAAAAACTCTTATATGCATTTAAATTACATTAAAATAACTAACTAGATACGATATAGCTCCTCATATCCAATATAAATTATTTGACTAAAAATAAAATCATTGTTGGCATAAAAATTCGTTCAGAAGTTGAATTTTCAAGGCTCTTTTGAAACTAGCGGGGTTCTTGCATAATTTTAGGCGAGCTTATTCCAGCTTATCTATTGCATAACCTGCACATTATGCAAAAAGTTATACATCGGCGAAACAGGAAGACGACTAGGTGACCGATTCCGAGAACATCTTCGTGATATTGAGAAAGATGACAAAGACGCATCCAAACCTGTCGCTCGGCATTTTAATCTCCCTAACCATTCCAAACAACACATGTCGATCTCCGGCCTTTCCCTACATCAAGGTACCACGGAAAGCCGTAAAAATCTCGAGCAAAAACTGATCTTTCAAATTGGCACTCTTAATCCCCACGGTGTCAACGAGCGCTTTTCATTCAATTAATTTATTCATGTTTTTCACGTTACCATGTTACCACCAATAGCGTAGCTCCATTTCCTGTATATAAACCATACACAACCCACAATTCCTCGATTCGCTCCGACGAAGGGCTAACGCTCGAAACGTCAGCTAATCGAATCCCTGTACGGTGGTCAATTTACATTATCAACTCCGTTGATAAACCGAATTTTCGTGTTTCACTCCCCCACCGACGCAGCACCACAGTTTCTTTAGAAACTAATCCCTTTATTCCAGATAGATACACTTCTATAGTGAAAAGTTTTCTGTCCTGTTGCAGTTTTAAAACGAGGAATATTTAGTTGTTGAGAATTTCTGGTTGTACGTCCAGACACGCTGCCTCTTGTAACGAGCTTAGAAGTTAAATATTCAGGTGCATGACCCTTCATACATTTAAATGTTAAGGTAGCGTCTCGATAATACAGATTTGTTTTTACAGGGAGCCAACGTAGATTCCTTAATACAGGAGTGATATGGTCATACTTTTTAACGTTGCAAATGATTCGCGCGGCAAAGTTTTGAACGTATTGTAACTTACGAACATTGCAAGCTGAGGTGGATGACCATACTGACGAACAGTAATACAGTTCACTGAAAACAATCGCGTTAATTATGGTTTCGAGCAACGCCTTCTCACAAACGAATCTGATTCGGCTTATTTGAGATAGTTTGGACATGCAAGATGACACAGTAGCAGAGATGTGGTCGTCAAACTATAGTGTGGGGTCAAAAATTACTCCTAGGTCTTTGACTGAATGAGCTGGGATAATTTCCTAGGGATAATTTAAAGTCAGGTAGTTTCAACGAAGTTCTTCTGCTGCCAAAAACCATCACATTCGTCTTATCGGGATTGAGCATTAAGCAATTATTAAAACACCAGTTGTGAATCCGTTGTAAATCGGAGTTAATACTTTCCATAGCACGAGTACCCGTGCAAAAAAGAGGCCTGCCTGGGCCGGCCCAGTCCGGCCCAAAATTAACATTTTTCAAAAATGCTTATGCCGAAAAATGCTAATGAGTGGCTGGCCTGGGCCGGCCCAGGCCAGCCCTCATCACTGAAAAACTGGCTTGATATCTGGCCAGCCCAGGCTGGCCTGGCCTGGCCGAGGCCGGCCACTGGCCATTTTACGACTTTCAGCTATTTTGGGGGCTGCTCTTCCTGGAGCAAGCTCAGTGAACTAGGGACAGTTACTGGCCAAAACCCTTGGGTTAGAAATAAAAACACACATTTAGCCTCGGTCACAACAATTGTACTTTTTATTGCTAAATTGCTTCTAACAACTCACTACATTTGAAACAATCTTAAAGTGCTGAGCAGCAATTCCGGGAACCGGCTTAAACCAATCTTCTAAAGCTTTACAAGGATTCTCAAGGTTTTGATTTAGTTGAAAGAAGTCAAAGAATGGTTCAAAGTGTGTGAAGTCTAAGGGAACACTCTTTGCATGGTGGAAAAGGTGACTGCCATTTTTCAAATAAATTCCACGCAAAGTTTATTATTAATGTCAGTGATGCTCAAATGATCAGTCGATATAATTTAACTTCATTGACAGAAACTTGTTGCAATCGAAAGATCTGATTTAAAGAAATCAAATGATGCCTTCGAGTTTGAAAGTGATGAACAACCGATTCAGGAATTCTGACTTCTAGTCCTTCAAATCACACGCAAATGAACATATGCTTAGAACTTTAGCCGTTCAGAACTAAAGAACAATGAGGCAAAGATACAAAACAGAAGATAAAGAATCGGAAATGAAAAATTCGAACTTCTGACAAGCGATGTTGAGTCAAGTTATCTGTGATCCAAACAATGCATTTCAACGTCTAACCTTTCTCTCTAGACAGCCTGGGACATTTTGTGGCTTATGAGCTATATGTCTGTCCGTTTTCTTCACTTCAACCGATGTGTTTTAGCCGTAAAATCCTGGCGAATCGAACCTTTTACCAGTATAATGCAGTCGAGTCCGTAAAAGTCCTCTGTATCTGTTCAAACCCACGCGGCAGAAGGTAAAATCACACTTTCGCATTGTTTACACTCGCCATGTGACGTTCAAGTCGAGTTGCGCATGCGTCAACTGCGTTTTTCAAATTCAACATGGCGGACTTAAGTGTTCAAGGGAAGTTCAAGGCGATCTTGCGATGGATTAATTGGGAAAACAAGAGGTTCCCTGAAGAAACACATGGCTTATATAAGTACTCAGAGACGAGGGGAAACATTTTTGTGTGGTTTTATCAACTTAAAGTGGTCCAAGTCAAAGAAAAAGAATCCGAAAATGAGCAAAAATCACTTCACTTGTTGCTTCTTAACTTCACTCTGTCACTTCATCAAACTTGCGTCTTTGGAAGCAAAACGGTGTATAGAGGAACTTTTCAAGGAGTTACCATTTACAACAGGATCAGCCAACAAACTGTGTAAGTTTCTTGTTTGCCAGTGGAAGCAGTGGATGAATTGTTTGCTGGAAGCGCTACGAACATTTAGTGAGTGTTTTATGTGAGTTGAACAAAAAGGTTACAGTGCAAATAAATGCTCAAATATCTACAAAACCAGTTTATTTCTTTTCCCTAAATTATTTTAAACGACCGTCCTCAACATTCTGTTATGACTTGGAATCTTTCAAACAGTGCAGTAAGTTATCTTTATTTTTTGTATCCCTAAGTCACTTGCCTAATTCTAAGTAAACTTATCTATTTTTCTACCATCCTTGCCTCAAAGGGAAACAAACAATTTAGACACCCTGTCAACGTTTTATGAAGACATGGTTAAGTAGATCGAACAAATTTCAGTCTGAACAAATCAAGCATTATGTAGTTAACACATTGGAATGGAAACGAGGTTAAATTCAAATGCTTCTCCAGCAGATGTTTACACAGAAGGCATAATTATGTGCATGCTTTTACTGTTGGAAACTCTTTGCTCTCAGAATATTAGCATTTACCTGATAGACACAAACGAGGAAAACACACCATGTAGAAAATAGTTGTTTACCATATTTAACATGGGAAGGCCAGTTCGTCGACTATTGCAGTAAACGGTACGTATCAAACACCAAAATGAAAATTTCCTTGAGGTGTGCGTCTTCCATTTACACAAACATTACCAACGGTCAGGTTTACAAAGCAATCCAAGCTGAAAGGCCTGGAAATGGTAGAAATGAGCAAATGGAACTCGCATTTCCGTTTAGGAATTTTTGATTACCTTTCAAGAAAATTTTCCCCAGAAATTTTCAGTTTGGGAAGACCAAAATAGACTTTCCATTTACATTCCATCCAAACTTTCCGGGTTTTTTTGCTAAATGGTAAACAACCAATATCTTCCTACTTTCTAAATAATGATAAAAAATTGTGAAGAAATTGCATGAGATCCCTCTCCCCTGTCTGTCCTCGTCTTTCCCACTTGCTGCAACATCTTTCATTATTGCAATAACCTTTGCTGCTCGCCACAATCTGAACACCTGGAACAGGCTTCCCCCTTAGTTAAAAGTCCAGCATATACTGACTTAAGCTGGTCAGAGCCAGCTGAGGCCAGTAAAAGCTTTCTTAACAAGTACACTGTAATATCGGCTGGCCAAGTAAAGGCGGGGCCGGCCCAGGCCAGCAGAATTCTCCATAAACCCAAGTTTGACTGGCCTGGGCCGGCCTTGGCCAGCCAAGGCCTGGCTGGGCCAGGCTGGGCCAAGCATTGTTTTATCCATTTACTGGACCAGGCTGGCCAGGGCCGGCCAGGGCAGGTCAGGGCCAGACCTGGCCAGCCGAGGCCGGCCCAGGCAGGACGTATTTTTGCACGGGTAGGGTCGTTCACAGTAAAAGACAATAGAAGCTTGGCATCGTCCACGTAACACTCGGTTGAGCAATTTTGACAAACATTTGGTAGGTCATTTACATAAACACTGAATAGTAATGCTCCCAAGACGCTACCTTGCGCCACGGACAATTTATTGGAGTTGTGCGCTGTAGAAATACTATTTATTATTATTATTATTATTATTACACCACTGGCTACTGGTAATTAATCAGATAGAGTAGAGTTGATGCGGACTGCTTGGAATCTCTGAGAGAGATAGCTTTTGAACCATTGGAGTGCAGGAGCTGATTGACCTATGTTTTCCAATTTTTTTAAGAGAGTTACTTGGTTAATAGTGTCAAAAGCTTTGACACTATGATCTGAACTTTGATCTGAATATTAATACTAATAATAGCAGTAGCACCTAAACATTCATAGCATTTCCCATAAGTTGGATACATTTTCGAATTTTTTAGGAAGTGTTGCGCTTACATTTTCTGTTATCGGTATTTCTGAAACATGGCTAGATGGGTTGGTAGGACTGGTGGAGGTGTCGGCCTTTATCTCGCTGATTATTTAGAGTTTAAACACCGTGCTGACTTGGTATTATCTGAAGATTGTGCTGAGTCTTTGTTTCTTGAAATTAATAGAGCAAAGGGAAAAAACATAGTAATGGGAGTTATTTATAGACCACCCGACCGTAAGTTAAGAGATTTCATTTGTGAACTGGAAAAATTAGTTAGCGCTATTTCTAAAGAGAATAAAACCGTGTTTCTGATGGGCGACTGGAATCTAAATTTGATGAACCATTCTTGTCATCAGGCCACTGGTGAATTTTTAGACTTAATGTTTCCCAGAATGTTTTTTACTTTGATTACCCGCCCTACTAGAATAACTTCACACAAGGCCTCGCTTATTGACAACATTTTCACTAATGAACCGCTTAACCAATCTATTAGTGGTCTTTTTTTAAATGACATTTCTGATCATCTTCCGATTTTCGAGACCTATTTCTGTTCTACCTTCATTTTCTAAAATACTGGAAAAACTTGTTTATAATCGTCTTATTGATTACTTAAGTAAATACAAGATACTTTCCGATAATCAATTTGGTTTTCGTAAACATCATTCAACTGAATATTCTTTAGGTCTATTGTATGACAAAATTTCTTCTGCCATCGATAATGAGTTTAAGTTTAACTTTAAGTTTATTGTTTTCTGCACTATTTACAAACATTTCTACATTAAATTACATTACATGAGTAGAGAAATAGGTCAGCAACTAAATTACACAAGTGATAAAAAGCACATGTGCGCAGTGACCAAAGTAGCTTAGGCTTTCGAGTTGGTCACTGCCACGGACAATTAATTGGTATGAACATGTACATAGATAGATATTTAAAGAACCAAGAAGGTAAAAATGCAATAGGCTATATAAATGATATATAGATTACATAACAAAAAAAAACATTTATTAATATTACTTAATAATAAAAAACTAACAGGATATGAGCAGACTAACACTTAAGAAACAGATTGAGTATTTAGAAGATATAGTTTGTATTGTTTATAAAAATGGTTGTAAGATAGTTTTTTTAATTCTAAAGGGATAGATTCCCAGATCTTTGATGCTACAAAAGAAACGTAGTTGCACCATAATTATTATTTATACTTGGTCTATAAATATTAAAATTTGTCGCAAATCTGGTATTATAGCCGTGGATCTCAGAAGCTAGTGTAAGAGTTCCAGAAAATATTGCTGGAATGTTAGCGGGGTCACTATTAATTTTGTGTATAAAAAGAGCTAATTTGAATTTGTAAATGTTCTCGAGTGTGAGGATTTTCAAAAGATTGAAATAGGACATAGCACTATCCCTGCTATGAGCAAAGAATATGCTACGTACACATTTATTCTGTTTTGTTTTGACCTTATGTAGCCTTGTTTTACAGGCACTACCCCAACTTGTAATACCATAAGTTAGATATGGATAAATGAATGAGTAATACAGCTGTTTTAGAGTATGAACATCTACATAATATCGTAATTTATTAATAATTCCTACATTTTTCATTAATTTATTGTTGATATGCTCGATTTGGGGTCCCCAATGTAAATTTTGATCAATTAATACACCTAAATATATTTATTTGACTTTTACGCTCAATTTCAGGTATATGTATATTTCCACCCATTCTTGAGGATGAAATTACCATATAGTTTGTCTTGGTTAGGTTAATGGATAGTTTGTTAGTGGCACAATACTTAAAAACTAATTGTAATTCCTCATTCATAACAGATTCAAGGTGTTGTAAGTTGGCACTTGTATAAAACATATTTGTATCATCAGCAAAGATTCTAAAGGATAACTTATTAGAGCAGTTTGGCAAGTCATTAATATAAAGCAGAAATAACAGTGAACCCAAGGTTGAACCTTCTGGTATTCCACAGGTAATAGTTTCACTACAGGATTTGGTATCACCAATCTTGACAAATTGAGTCCGATTGTGTAGATAGTTTTCAAACCACTTAAAAGGAGTTCCACAAATTCCATAATGGTAAAGTTTAGACAACAGAATGTTACAACAGAAGGTTACAGTAGGAATATTTATTGATCTATCTAAAGCTTTCGACACTGTTAATCATCAAATTCGTTTAGATAAGTTGCAACACTATGGTATTCTTGGAATCACATGATGATGTCACCATAGCAACATACTCGTTACCAGATCTCTACCTTTCCAAAGGATAAAATCAGAGTTTCCCTCCCCAAGAAGTGCTGTTTGCTCTTGACGTTCATTCAGTGGGTGCGACCAAATATGGACATTACACAGCAGAAGTATAAGAAAGTGTGTTAGACTCTGGAGCAATAAATAAGGCATTTCTCATTTGGGAAGGTAGAGGTCTGGTAACAAGTATGTTGCTATGGTGACGTCATAACCACTATCATAATGTGTAGTTCTGGCAGCACATCAACGCTGCAAAATTTCAACTCTGTAGACTTAGCATTTGCACAGATATTCCATATTTTGTGATTTTACTTCATTGTGTCCGCCTTGTGACGTCACAAGTCCTCTAATTTGAAAAAAACCTTGAATAACTCGGCAACCAAGAGTGCTATCACAATAAAATAAACGTCGTTCTTCATCATTTTGAAAGCTCTTTCGAACAAGCTAGTGAAAAATTTCGCTTCATATGCACGTTAACTGGTTTTCTGATTATCTAAAAAACAGACAACAATTTGTCCAATTTAATAGCGTCATTCTTCACATCATTTTATCAAGTGTAGTGTCCCTCAAGGCTCCATTCTTGGTCCTCTTCTCTTCGTTAATGATATGTGTGATGTGTCAAGAGTTTTAGATTTCATTCTATTCGCTGATGACACTAATATCTTCTTTTCACACAAAAATGTAAATGTAATTGAAAAAATCTTGAATGAAGAATTACCTAACCTAACAGACTGGTGCCAAGCCAATAAGCTTTCCGTAAATTAAAAAAAATAATTTTATGGTATTTAAACCCAGGCAAAAAGGCAAACACTCGACATCAATCTAGAGATTCGTCGATGTGCCATTAGACGAGTAAAAGAAACCGTGTTTTTAGGTGTTATTCTTGACGAAAATTTAACGTGGAAACCACACATTGCTAATGTGGCTAGACAAATACCAAAATCTATTGGCATAATTTATAAAGCAAGTTTTTGCCTTCCCACCTCCTCTTTGTGCACCTTGTATTTAAGCTTAGTTTATCCTTATCTTGTTTACTGCATATCAGTATGGGGATCGACCTATCCTTCTAATCTAAATCGCATTTTTTTTACTTCAGAAAAAGGTTTTAAGAATCATATCGAGAAGCGCATTCGATGCTCACACTGAACCAATATTTAAGCAGCTGAAAATTCTGAAACTCAGTGATATTTATCGATCTCAAATTGGCAAGTTTATGTTTTCTTTTAAGAAAGGCGTCCTTCCTGATGCATTCAATGAAATGTTTTTGCTGACTAATCAAATTCATCATTATAATACTAGAAACTCCAATGCCTTTTACTTATTTTCTTGTACCACAAATATCCGACAGTTTACAATACGCTTTCAAGGACCTAAATTGTTTAATTCTTTCAATACAGAAATTCAGAATTCTGACAGTTTTTCTCAATTTAAGTCTAAATTAAGAACTTTCCTCCTGAACTGACTTCCCCTTGTTTTGTTTATTTTGTTTGTTTGTTTCTTTGTTTGTGTTCTTGCTTTTTGACCTAAATATGCTTACAAATTAAATAAGACACGCCTAAATTATCATTTTATCGTTGTATTTTTCTTGAGGTGCCTGTAGCCCGAATGAGCCCTAATGGTTTCTATATGGGCATCCTCGCCTAATGCTTTTCTTCTATCGGTTATTTAATATCTCTTGTAGTTTAATATATATTTATTTTGTAATTTAAAACAACAATAAGTGGCAAAAATAAACTGAAACTGAAACTGGAACTGTTTGTTTTTGATCAACCTACGAGTCATGGCAAATCCAGACCAGCCACTCCGACAATAGGGAGCTTACGCAACGACGGCAAAGAAAACGTCATTTGAAAATGAAACTTCCTGTTTTTGTAACTCTTTTGCGATTATTCCAACTTGTTTAACTTAAGAAATGCTGGCAACTGTCCAGGGTTTGAATTACTATGAACGGTGTTAAATTAAGAAAGAAAGAAAAATTTGCTGTCATACGGTCACATTCTCATGAACACCGAACATTTAGTCATTTCACATCGTTGTTTTGCAGATGACAGCAAAGAAATGTCTTTCCACCAATCTTCAGTGAAATTTCTGTGATAAGGGTTTCAAACTACAATTGCATGGTTTCTCTGCCATGACCAATTTGAAGCAAAATCAATCGGTTTCGCCTCGACTTCTTGAGGTGCTGCAAACATAACAGCCGCTGAAATCTTTGCTGTTCAAGAACAAGAAAATAAAATGCGAGGACTTCCAGAGCCGCAGCTATCTTATAAAGCGGGCATTTTATGCATGGATTTATTAGAATTTATCATTACCGTGGTTGATGGCAGGTTTACCTCAGTTACTTGAGCCAGTATAAACACGGTAGAAATGTACCAAGGTTTAATCAGTAAACGTTTATCTCGGTAAATGCTCAAGTGTAAACACAGCATTATATGGCCCAATTGGTAAGTACTAAAATAATACAGTAGTACAGATTATAAAGACTGCTAAGGATAGTGTGTTGCAAAAGTTACTTGTTAATTGGCTTAGTATACAAATGTTGAGTGGGGAGAGTCATGCTCTTTCCTAAATGTTCAGTATTGTTTTAATGAATGCTATCTATGTTTGGAAAATGAGTTGTCATGAAAAGACTTCCTTTGGCCCGACACTCCCAGGGCATAAACATAGGACCCTGGTTTCCCCTGTTCCCCTCAAGAAAGTCGTTAATGTTTTCTTTCCCTGTTACATGTAGCAATTTCTCTTAAACCGTGACCCGCAGTTCCTACTTGACTAACAAATACCTCCATGCTGTTCCAATTTGATTATTTTAACAAAACGTTAAATATGATTACCGGTATTTTCAGAAGTTAGGAAGCATGATGCAGGCATGCATGCTGACTCAGGGCTGCTTCATGATTTGGAACAGTTTGCATTTAATCCAGCTCCCCTCTGTGTGTATGATGACCCTGCCTACCCGCTTAGGGTTCATCTTCAAGGTCATTTCAAGTGTGGTGTTCTAACTCCTCAAATGCTGCAATGAGTGCTGTCAGGAGCTCAGTTGAGTGGCTATTTGGGGATGTAGTAAATTCTTTTAAATTCAATGACTTCAAAAAAAAATTGATAAAAAAAACTTTTCCTTAACTGTGTTGGGAAAATGTATGTGGTTTCTGTTTTACTTCGAAATGCAGTAACATGTTTGTACGGAAACCTGACTTCAACTTATTTTGATTTCCCACCACCAAGACTTGATAATTATTTTGCATAGCAACTGGAGGGAGCAGGTTACTCAGACTTGTGACTTGTGAACACTTAAGTGCAATATCTTTCAGAATCATGTACTAAATTTCAAAAGTGATACATGGAGAGAAGGAAGGTCCGATGGAATCTGTTTACAAATAATTCACTGTTTTTTGTTTATTTGTTTACCACTTTGTATTTCCAGAACCAGAAATCAATATGCAGCACATGTATTTTTATAAGCACTGGCATCAGATCTGGTCTTTCACCCATAGTTCCATTCCAGTCACTAAATTAATTTGTGAAAAAAGTTGATAAAATGATTGTGAACTGATTATGAGACAAGCAGAAAAAAGGTAGATGAATTTTCATATACTGTATGCACTGTCTTTCAAACAGTTGAAAAACACAGTAAAGTAATACAATTCTGTGAAGTGAAAAAACTACCACTACAACTGAAATTCCAAAGAACAAACAACACAAACGTTCGATGCAATAGGCTGGTCTTAACACTCACAAGTTCATGCTTTCTTGTAATTTTCCGAGTGTTGTAGTAGTAGTAGTAGTAGTGGTAGTAGTAGTGGTAGTGGTAGTGGTAGTGGTAGTGGTAGTGGTAGTGGTAGTGGTAGTGGTAGTGGTAGTGGTAGTGGTAGTGGTAGTGGTAGTGGTAGTGGTAGTGAGTGGTAGTGGTAGTGGTAGTGGTAGTGGTTAGTGTCCTGGTCGAACCTGCCCACACGTAGGTCGAAGCCGCCCACACAGGAGGTCGAATTTGCCCACACGGTCGAAGTTGCCCACATGAGAGGTCGAATATGCCCACATGCCGGGTTGAACCTGCCCACATGGTCGAATGTGCCCACATTTAAGGTTGAATGTGCCCACATTGTGCGAGTGGTTGTTTTTAATAGTTTCTTGGATTGTCTTAATGTAGGTGGAATTGAATGATATTTAGTCTAGGTATAATTCTTGGATTGGTCTTTAATACTTTGCTCTTCAAATTTTTTTAAACAGTCTGTTTTGAGTTTTTTTTCTTAATATGAAATGTTCTTTAGGCTTTTAAGATTTTGGCGAAAATTCCCAAGCACCTCTAATGACAAAAAAAGGTTAAGCTTTTATTGAAACAACTTGAAAATTACACACAATATAGTCCAATAATTGATCTTTCTTTTATTTAGGTAACCAAAAAGTTTGGGTGAGGTTTTTTGTTATACTTCGCTCTTAAATGTCTGTAAGCTCCAGAGGTCGAAATGTTCTTTAAGTGTTTCTAATGTAACTCTAAGAGGATTTTGCTGTTAAAGTTGAAACTTGAGAGGCATAGCACAGGCTTGCACAAAACTGGAGGGGTTCATCACCCGTTTTGTGGGTTTTCGTACAGTTCTTGGCCTGCAGAAAGAAACCATATTATCATTTTGGTTTCCCAGTCCCCCCCTTGCCTTATCAAACGGCAAGAGTACTACCCAGAGACTGAGCGTGTTTGTGGGGCACGCCCCGGGGGCTGGCACCCCAGCTTGTGTTGAATCCCTGACAAACTGCTCAGTCCCTGGAGGGTGTCATCCAGTCACCAGCTGGACTCATGTCGCCGGGAACTATTTACAATATATACAATGATCTATCTACAATTAAAATATTTACAATTTTATGTACAATTTCAACTTTTTACTTGTTTTTCTTTTTCCAGGAAACACAATGGTCGTGGCAATGGGCAGCTCTTTCGTCCTTGAAGAGGTAAACTTTATCCAGAGATGCTCAACCCACCAAAGCTACTTGTATTGGTAATTTCAACTTTTAATGTCAACTTTTTAATGTCAACTTTTTAATGTCAACTCTTGAATTTCAACGTGTTTTTTTCACGGTCATGGCAATGAGTATCTCCTTCATCCTTGATGCAAACTTTAACCAGAGATGCTCAACCCAACAGAAGAAAAAACGCAACCAGAGCAACGAGCTAATTTGACACTGCTTTATTTTTCTTTAGAAATTTGCGGGTGTTCCTCACCTTGTCGACGCAGTGTTGGAAGCCCTTTTCTTTCAAAAGTGGTGCGAGCTTGTCAATGGTGTTAAATGCTTCCTGCCTTCCTTCCTTTAGTAGGATTCTTTTCAAGATTCCCAAAGTGCTTCAAGATCATCGCGGTCTCTTCACTTGACCACTTGACCAACATTCGTGTAGAAGAAGCAGAGCTCAAAGAGTCTGCTGACCATACCCAGTTCTGGGTTTCTTCCTCAACCTGGGTCTCTAGGAGGTCATCTGGTCTCATGGCTGGTTCTGTTTGGCCTTTCTTATGTTGAAGATAACGGAGTCGGTCCACAACTTTCTTCACCATGCCCGGAATGGGCACAAGAACACGAAGGCTTGGATGATGCTTCATTGAACATCTGACACGATCAGTAACTATCTGGTCACTGGACTTAATAAGGTCATCGTAAACATCTTCCTGTTTGCTGGAAAGTTTTCTCTCTCCTGGAGACTTACCTCCAGGACCTGCTGGCGATTCTTTTTCAGTTACATTCACTGCTTTTGGGCTAGAGATGACCTGAATTGTTTGGATGTTGTTGTCATCAGCAAAGTGTAACATTGACTCGTTATCATTAGACGACTGACGATTGGATGATGGATTCACTGCGTTTGGGCTGGAGATTATCCCACGTGTTTGGATGTTGTCATCAACAAAGTGTAACATTGACTCGTTAGCATTAGACGACTGAGCATTGGATGATGGGCTTACTGCACATTCAACAGATCTCGGTTTGGCTACGATGTTTGGGTCAGGGCCGTAGTTTTTTTCGCTCAAGGTGCACATGGATATGATGTGCATGGCAGATGCTGCAGTGGTGGTCATATCCTCTCTGAGATAGCACTTTCTGGCCACTCTATCAGAATGACACATGGCGCGCCTCAGCACTTCCTCATCAACGTTTAGACCTTCCCTTTTCTTTTCATAGCATGCTGTTACGATCCACTTGCGGATATTTGTGCCTGTTACTCTGATGTCTGGTCTTACATTACTTCTTTTCCAGAACTGGGGAAGACGTTTTGAGATGCAGCCGTGTTCAAAGGAAGTGCCATCGCTGCGCAGAAAAATGGTTGCGCCTCTTGACAATGGAAACTGCGGATGTATTTCATGAACATAGATGTTGAAGAGCTCTTGTAATTCATCATCCAAAGATAATGGCGCTGGCCCGTCGTTTTGTCTCTTGTGCTGCGGAACCAGTAGCACTTTGTGATTTGTTGTGGGATCAGTGCTGGTATTGAAATAGTCTTGCAGTTTCAAATTCTCCAAGGCGCCAGGGCGAGTACCTGTCTTGAGGCTAACCAGTGTGATTAGGTAGTCCCTGGCCTCGCACATTTCATAGATGGTGAGAACTGACTTTTCTTTGGCCTTGTCAAATATTTTTTTTGCACTGATAACAGCGGGGCACGAAAGGAACGCCTTTACGTCTTCCGTCGTGAGGCGATATGTGCACTCATCCATGCGCCTTTGATTAGTTTCCACCTTTCCTTCGAGATCCACTGTTTTCTGCCAGCCTTTAAGCTTTGGTATTATGTTTCTAAAGATTCTTTTTGCGTCATCTTCCACAGGAGGGAAATCTGTGACACGGACTCGCTCCTCGACCACAAATTGCAGGAATTTCTCATACGTACCCAAATAGCCATTAATGGTACCAGATTTACGCTCTAGAAGTTTAACATCAACCCAGTCAGTCCAGACAATTTGGCCTTCGTCTTGAGATAGGATGTCGATGTCATCACCGCCAGGCTGCAGGTCCTCTAGCATGCTCCTAATATGCGAGGCATGTTGCAGCCTGTTTCTGTTCTTTTTCCTCCCTGCATCGGCAGTGTTGAGCCATTTGTAGAACAGGATCAACCACTTGTGACGAGCGTTCTTGGGAGTTGCTGATGTAAAATACTCCTCTTGCAGTTGAAATTCTTCGTAGTCCTCATCATCAGCATTGTCTTCGGGATCTGAGGGTGGTTGACTGGATTCTAAGTCTTGACCTTCTTCTGGCTCTGTGTTCATAACTTGGTCTTGCTCTGTGTAAGAATCTTGACTGTTTACGGTGGTCTCTGGTGTGGTTAGAGATCCTTCAAGCTCTTTCTTAGGCTTGATTTGGGGCAGATCCTCCAATTCGGACTTTCCAGCGTATAATCTAGCCACTTGAATAAGACCTTCGAAGTAGGCTCCAGCCTTAATGCGATGTTTGTTGGCCAGATGCTTTCGCATATGGGCCGTCACAAAAGAACAATCTGGTACAGGGCACCACTTCAATGGAATACCTGGCCTTTTACCTGGCCTTTGAGACCCTCTCCTTCTAGTAGATTTAACAGCTACGTGGAATGATCTTTCCACATCCACCTCCTCGATCTTGTCGTTCTTGGCGTGCATTCGAAGATGCCGCTTGAGATCAAACACTTCTTTTGAACAGTAGGGACATTTGGATTTCTTATGGTGACTCCTGCATTTAGATTGAGTTGCTGGTGTAGTGTGTGATGTGGAAGTAGCATCAGGTGGTCCCACTGTTTGAGGCTCCATGACTGACTGAGGAGTCATCTTTTTTTTCTTGGAAGGTGAGGATGCAGTATCGCTTGCCTCTGCCGTCTCAGCTTTCGGTCGTTTCTTTGATTTTCTGCTGAAATTCAACTTAATAGAAATTGGCTTTCCAGGTTGTTTGGCTGATGTTGATGGCCCAGTTTTCTCATGCTCATCACCTTCTTCCCCTGTCTCACTGCCATCACTTTCTTCAGGAATGTAGGTGGGATCTTGGACTGTCTCTCCGAAAGGCTCGTCGGATGCACTCTCTACCTGCGAGCGCAAAGATTGCACTTTTTCTAGCCATTTTGAAACACAGCATAGTTCCTCATACACTGCGGAGCTGACGTCTTGTCCATCAATCTCAGCCACTACTCTATTGTGATCAGGGTAAGCCTTCCTTATCATGTAATCCAAGATGCTCATGCCCAACGAGTTGATAATTCTCAGACTAGTATCCGTGGAATGTCTGCCAAAAGCTGCTACTTCTGTCGCTCTCTTGAAATCGGCACACAGCAAAAGGTAGCCTGGTGTAGATTTTAGCGGACTTTGTTTCAAGCTGGGAAGTCTTGTGAGGTTCAGAATCTCCTGCGAAACTTCGTCTCCTTGGCGTGCATACACTATTGTCTCGGATAGCCAAGTGATGTTTGTGATGACAGATTCATTTTCTTTTTCTCCAAGTGATCGAAGCCAGACGCCTCTCTCTTTACAGACTACACCCATTCGTTTGAAGACATCATCTTTGTTTACACCATGTTTTAATGAACACTTGAGGTTTTCTTGAGCGAGAAACTGTGTCATATCCATAACATGCAGTGCGGAGTGTTTCAAAAGGTCATGTCCAAGACATTTTCCTGCCATTGCAGCTTTTGCACAGAGGGTGTATATTCTCTCGAGTGAATCTTTTGTTAAAGAGTCAATTGCCTGGTACTCGACATTGGCCACATTCGTTAAATGAAGTGCCTCTATGGCCTGTTCATCTCCATTCATTCCCTTTCTAGCTAACTCCTTGGTCGCCTCCATTTTGTACATTTACCAGCTCACCATTGAAGAAAGTCCTTCAAGAAAAGTCATTGGTCAAGCATCGCACCCTTCACTTTGACGAAATCCTGCGCACAAGCAATCATTTGCTTTCGAAGAAAAATGTGTAAGAACGTGACTTGAACACCTTATACACCTTTCCCGATAGTTGCATTGCTTCTGCCTAGTGTTTTCAGGGTGCCAAATAGCAAGCAACACAGAAACCGCACCAACGGTAAAAATTTACATGAAAACAAGGTGAAACTTTAACTGCCTTTATCTCGCAGAGAATGTAACGTAACAGTGTCTCCTTACACTAGATGATAGGCTTTAGATGTAGATGATAGATGTAGATGATAGGCTTTAGATGTAAAAGCTTAACCGCTAAATATCAAGTAAAATATTTAAATTCTCTAAGAGATAAGTTATAAATACTTTGACAGTTTTAAAACCTTTGGTACTTGCAGATATTCTAGTCAGGAGTGAAACCAACAACTTGACCGAGTAGCCCTTGGCTCATTGTACAATCCCTGTGAGTTTCAAATTCTGGCATAATATCCTCTAGGAGTTATAAGCAGTTAAAGTTTTCCCTCGCTTTCGCGTAAAAAAACGCTGAGAGCATGGAACCGACAAACTGTGTCCGCCATTTTGTAAAAAAAACTTTAACCGTTAATAACTCTGCGAGGACTTTATCGTTTGCGACAACTTTAGGCATGCGCGTAGCCCTTGCTCAGGCCAAGCTCGATTAATAATAAACTGGTGAAACGGTTAAAACCTCGCAAAGTTATTAAGGTGTAAAATTTCGACACAAATGGCGTCATAACTAAATAACAAAGGAACCGATTTCAAAAAAATTAACACCAAACGGTTCCTCACAACATGAAAAAGCATGATATAGCATCAAAACATAAATAAAGGGGTCCTTAAACCATAATGGCGAGTTCCTCAAATTCAATAGTGGTCAGAGAGCACCCTTAACTCTCACGGGAGCCTGCGCAGAAGCAAACGTTTTCTACGGGAAGACAATGTACAAGGCAGGTGCTCCAGCACCTTAGACAGCTCTTCCGACAGTTAGATTGCCTCTGCGCAGTGTTTTAAGGGTGCCAAATAGCAAAAAACACGGAGCTAAAAAGACGTGTACTTACCCCGGGAAAGCTTGCTTGAAAGGCACTTCATGATGTGTTCACTGAAATATACCTCAAAAAGGGTAATTGAAAAAAACGTAAAAAATTCCCACATTGACCAATTTCAACAGAATTTTCACCAAAAGAAAGACAAAGACCTCTACTATACCACTCCGTAAAAAATATTACGTTTGGTTACTATTTATTATATTTTAGCCTCCGCCATTTTGGTCTAAAATGACCACATTAAATAGGTCCGCAATGCGTACTTCTCCGATACTTAAATAACGCTAAAAGATTCCGATATTGACCAAATTGGACAGGATCTTTACCAAAAGAGAGACAAAGACCCCTTCTATAAAACTGTCTAAGAACCCCGGGCAAAAAGCAGTAATTCCAGTCACTATCTTAGGGCCTGTTCGCACTACGCGAAATTTTGTTTGATTTACCAAAAAATCTGTCAACGCGAAGCCATTTCTAGTGCGAACGATTTTTTGCACCCACCAAAATTTTTGCAAGCGCAACGAAACTTCAAAGATTCCGTCGACTAACTTTGGAGGCTGTAAAAATTTTGTCAGGCGAGAAAATCCTTTGTTCGTTGACATCCATCCGTCATTGGGTCATCAAATTGATGACGGACTCCTTGAGTGTGGGTTTTGCGGTTGCCTTGCATTAAGGCCATCTGTCACTAAAAAAAATTTCGCATCTTCATGTGCGAACAGGATTACGAAAACAAAAAATTGGTGATTACAAAATTTTCACTTTTTTTGCAAACGCCAAACTCAAATTTTCGTCTTAGTGCGAACAGGGCCTTATTATATTTTAACTTCCGCCATCTTGGTCGAAAATGCCCACAAAATAGGTCCGCAATGCGCACTTTTTTTGCTACCTAAATAACTTTGAAAAACGGTAGAAAATTCATGTTTTAACGAAACAACTTGAAAATCACAAAGTATAGTCCAATATGTGTTCTTTCTTTTGATTGCCATTTTAAAAAGCTGAGTTAAAATTTCGAGTTTTTGCGACTTTCTTTGCACAACATTCTAACAGCAGCACATTGACATTGATCAACTGGAAATTTTAAAGTGCAATATCTTCCTTTGGTTTCATTCAAATACAATGAACTTCCAGTACGATTAAGTTCCAACCTATTACAACAGTCAGTAAACAAAACATTTAATTTGGTTGACACAGAATGGCGCTACAGCTCTCCAAAGTTTGACACTAAATTTCTTCCAAAAATATGTGTTTTTTAAAATAGATGTCTTTATACGCTGATAAATCACGGTATTTTATTTTGAAAAAGTGCAAACTTATATGACACATTGATGTAATATTGGACTATTAACTATGTTAAACTCACATTAATATATTAAAAACAAAGGCTTTAACGATGATGTTAAAGCAGATCTTCAAACTTTTTACTGATTTTTTATGGATTTTACTACTTCGAGGATATCTCCAAAACTATTTGACAATATTGTCCCAAACTTGTTGTGCACACTTTGCTGTTCAAGTTGTTTAAACTCAGTAGGTAGTTTAAAATTTCATTAAAACTGGTACGAGATATCAAAGATTGAATATATATAAAAACATGAATCAAAATTAGAGGAAAAAAACTGCTTCCCTTTGACTAATTGTAACTTTATTGTAATTTAGCGGAAATATATTAAAATTGCATCATTCTTTTGCTGAGGAAAATATCTTTACATTCCAGTTTATTTGGTGTCTTAAAATTTTATTGACGTGGAGAAATCAATGAAAATAAAAATAGAAAATTTCATCGTCTTTGGTCGAATTTGCCCACATTTCTCAAACTTTAAGTAGGTCCAGCTTAGTAGCATTGAGAGGTAATAATTCCTAACAAAGCTTTGATTGTTGGCTAAGTATTGAAATATATCTTGTGTAAATCTCGCTTCTCTAGATTAAAACGGGAGTGAGATAAACACAAAAAACCTTCTCGGCGAATCTGCCCACATGACAAATTTTTCATGTCAAGACGTACATTTCGTGCTGTGGAACAAAGAGCTTTTAACCAAATCGTGTAATCTTTACACACAATATGTTACTATCACACAGGAACAATTTGTAGTTTTTTCAAGAGCGAACCACCTAATCTAGGAAAGTTACAAAATTTAACTAAAGTTAGAGTGAATTTCAGGCGTACTTTTTTTTTCACAGACGTGTAAGTACAGTATAATAGTTATACCTTTACTGCATTTTTTTTCCTCAAAGTTTTCGACTTTCTAAAACAAAGTGGTACAGGAGGGGTTTTCTCAGCATCGCGTGGTAATATTCTAAGTCACACGATAGCGAAATTTGAGAGCTTGCGGCCATTGTTAAGTACGATTCCACGAAAAGGTCGAATGTGCCCACATTTAAAAAATTAAAATCATATATCTTTCTGAAAATGCAACCGATGAAAACATAACTTACATAACACAAAGAACATGTAACAGGCTTTGCGTGTTGAAAAGGACAACTCCCAATCTTTTAACGGACAAAAACCAGGTAACTTTGAATCTCACGTGGTCAGAGGTGGGCAACTTCGACCGTGGAGGACACCAATAGTGGTAGTGGTAGTGGTAGTGGTAGTGGTGGTGGTGGTGGTAGTGGTAGTGGTAGTAGTAGTAGTAGTAGTAAACTTTATTTATACACGGTATCAATTCATTTACATGCTCTTCCATCGAGCCGTGTTTTAAAAACAATTAATTAATTAATTACTTAACCACCATGTAATAACAGCGGACAGACATTCAATGCGAAGAAAGCTTTAATAAAAAGAACTGGTGATCTTAAAGTACATTACGAGTAGATGAAACAGCGACGCTAAGTTCTAGCCCAACGGAATATTAACTAGATGCCTACAGGGCTATTGAGAATACTAAACAATACAGAAATACCGAACCCTAATTAGCAGCACATTTCTTTTAGCGCTAAACAAAAGAATAGAGAGGTCTGTCTTTCTTACATCGGACGTATTGTGCTTAGCTTGTGTTGGAGTCTATTTCTTTGCAGTGTATATCCGTAGACCCCAATCAGATCAACATATATCCCTTTAAAATTACAAAATTACTTTACAGCTCAACCATTGAGAATAATAATAATAATAACACTTGTAAAAAATATTTATAAAAGTAGAAGAAAAAAGCCTGCGATAGGTGCCACTAGTAGAAGTTGAACCCGGGTTGTTTACATTAGGGGCAGTAACAATGACCTCTGGACCACTGAGGTTCAGCATAGCTAATGAGGTAAACATAGGTTATTTATTGCAAAAAAAACTAAGCACACTTGTTTTCGCTTCGATGAATATTTCTGCTAAGTGTTTGAGAAAGGAAACGCTTATCAAACGATGCAGGATTTTTTCGCATAGACGTCTCGGTGAAATGTGTGGAGAAAAAATAATCTGTTTACAAATACGTCATTTGAAACATAAGAAAGAGAGTAAGGTTTCTGCGGTCAGTTCCACGTCACGCAAGTAAAAACTAAAATCGCTTATCATTCAAAAATTAATGTCCAGAAATTGAGATATTGTGGAAAAATAGTAAATAAACTACCTGTTAAAGTCTCAGGGGTGTATGATATCCCGTATTTGAATTATTCAACATGTACCACTCAAAATTAGATTAGTATGGAGCCGCCACAGGGAAACACGGGGCAGTCTAATTCAAAACATGTGGGGTTCAGTTTGGTCGTGATAAAAGTATTCTTCTCGGTGTTGAACTTGCAAACATTCGTATCGACACCTTTATCTACATATTAGTCGTTCAGACTTCAAAGACACAGGGTGAATCGACGTTTTCCGATACGCGACAACAGGCATCATTCTTGTAGTTGTGAGTTGTTATTTATAGTTTGTGCTTGCGCAGAAACGCCGGAAGTGCCTTTTGCGGATGAAATACGACAACGAAAAATGAAGCCCATTTTAAACCTTGGGCTTTTTACTAGCCCGAGTAATTAGCATTCTGTGCAACATAATAAATTGTGTAAATTTGAACTGAAGATGGAAGGAGAACTGTCGAAACATGTCTTTTAGAATAAAACATGTTGTGTCTTTTCTTAAAATTATAACAATTTCAATTCATTTTGATGAACTGCAACATCGTCTCACCAATTCTGGCCTATAATAAAAAGTTGAATTTCATTTGTATTTCGCTTCCGTCTACTCGTTAATTCCGCTACTATTTGTTTCAATTGCCGCCAATTTTGAGTGGAAACTCCATTCATCTTTATTTATTTGCTAGCATGTTCATTGACGATATTTGTCACAGCAGCTATATGAGCTTATAGCCTGTGTCCAGCTAGCCAGTGAAAAAGCTGCAAATCTAATATCCGTAGTTCACTTTTTAATAAATAACAATAGCTTTGGCTGTGTCCGAATAGATACTATACACCAAGCCCTACAGTCCCATAGCTGCGTCCGAATAGATATTGTATAACAATAATCAAATCTGCATCCGAACAGATCATATATAACAACTGTAGCTCTAGCTGCGTCCAAATAAACACTATTATTAAAAATTATATAATAACGAAATCAATGCGCGCGCTCTGATTGGTAAATCAGCTGTGGATTATTGTGCCCGTAAACTCATGGAAATTTCGCGTGTCTTCTCAATTATTATATATATGTTAGACGGACACTCGAAGAATTCGTAAATCACGAGCCGCAGGCCAGTGATTTACGGATTCTTCGAGTTCTTCCAAGATCCCGCGTGGGGTAGCCTATAAACCATAGAAACTTGTGGTCATATTACTTAACTGAACTACGGATATCAGATTTCCAGCATTTTCATTGGTTAGTCGGACACAGGCTCTCGGCTCATATACTTGCACTACCTCATATGGTCAATGAACGCTTCAGCAAACAGAGAAAGCTCAATAAAAATTTTTCCTAGAAACGGCAGCCATTAAAACATTAGTCGTCTCACAGTGGAATTAACGAGTAGAAATTTCGAAACTGGAACTGGAATTCAACTTTTCATTGCTGAGTGTTTTAGAACGTCAAGAAACAGTGCTGGGATCGTGTTAAAAAATTTCTTGCAGCGCTAAGAAAATTTTCCGGGCTGTTGATGTTTAGCTAATAGCAAAACGCACTTTTGTTTACGGAAATACCGAAAGAGGTTTTGAACTTAACTAAACGAAATTGAAAATATCTAATAATTTATATGTATTCAACAACAAGCTGTAACTAGGCTTACGGGCCAGTCTATTTAAAAGAAACTGAACAAACAAGAACTTCAGCTAAAATTTGCAGCAATAATCCACTTATTGAAAATCTTTCCCGGAGATCAATGACGCTTCTTTAAAAAATTAACACACATTGAAAATGTTCTGACCTGCACTCGATGCAACGTATCAATCACCAGCTTCAAACTTTCCAGTTACAGATATGATGTTAAAAAAAGAGTAGAATTTCCGTTGTTGTTGTTGTTGTTTTTGTTGTTCTGTTCGGCAGCGGTTCCAGTGTCTGTTCCTTGCATCCTGACAAATTCCTAGAAGCCATTTCTTGAAGCATAACCTGGACATTTGTCTTGATTATCTCTCACATATCTTGTTTCCGACCTGGTCTGGTGAGACAATGTTCCAGTCCATAAGAATAAATTGAAATTGTGTCAAACAAGAACTTCAGCTAAAATTTGCAGCAATAATCCACTTATTGAAAATCTTTCCCGGAGATCAATGACGCTTCTTTAAAAAATTAACACACATTGAAAATGTTCTGACCTGCACTCGATGCAGGCCCGAAGGGCCGCCAAGCGGAGCACCATACCTATAGAAACCTGTCAACTGCTTTTCTCATGGTAAAAATGGCTACCGGTATTGCTCGTGGGCGTCACTGCACGACGGACTTGCCCAATAATTAATAATATCCTGATAATAATCATAATAATCCAACATGGCGGCCATACTCCACCTGGCCCAGCTGACCAGCTAGTTTACAGCGTACGTCTTTGATACCAATCTCGTACCCAGAGTCCTCGGGCTGTTTTGGTCAGTGGGTGGACGCCCGGAGAGACTCTGGGATAATGGACCGCCATTTTCCCAGAAAATCTGGGGTAAAACAATGGAAGCTGTTACGAGCCAGCAAATCAAAAAATTTGATTTTTTTCCATTATCCCAGAGTCTTTCCTGGCAACTATCCGCTGGCCAAAGAGCCTGAGGACTCTGGGTACGAGATTGCTTTGAAACTGGACATTATCTTATAGCAAATTGACAGCTGTCAAAACAAGGTTTCCGCTGACCAGTGTCACGTGACCATATTGCGGGCTCAAGTTAAGACCTGATCGAGGTCAGCTATTTTTTGGAAGTTGATCGCTGACCAGGTACTGGCTTTTTTTTTTTATTGGCAAGGTTAACTTAACCAAAACGAGACATCCAAACCAGAACAAGGCTACATTTCCGCGCGCTTTCTGCAACTCGTAATTTCATATTCAGTTGGTTTCTTCATTTTGACCAAAACAACTTCATCTCTTTCGAAGGTTGTCTTTTAATTCGAGTAAGAGGCATAAAAATCAAGAACTCGTTAACAGATTCCCTGGAAGAAGGATTTTCAAGTCATAAACTTAAAGGAAGAACAAAATGATTTGTCTCAGGAAACGCTTAAGGTAATTCCTCACATTTGCAACGCGCATCCTTACTGCGCATAATTTATGGCGCATTTAGCGCGCGCTCGTGCACGCGCAAATTTAAAACATCGCGGATTTGCCTTGAACTTGAGCTCTGTTAGTTGAAATATGGCTATAGCTCACCAACGAGCACGGGCACCCCACCTTTTTTTCCAGTCATTGTTATCAACTAATCACAAGCTTTGTGTGAGAAAAGACTGATCTAGTAGTATAGTGTTTGGGGGTACGAAATCAATTGATTTCGTTTTCCCCAAACACTATACTACTCGCCTTCTGGTCTCGTATTCTGGAATATATAGTTATTTAATTTGATGGAATATATAGTTATTTAATTTGATGGAATATATAGTTATTTAATTTGATGGAATCTATAGTTATTTAATTTGATGGAATCTATAGTTGTTCAATCTGATGGAACCAAGGTCTGCACACTTCATCTATAGTTTATAAAAATACGTGACTTTCTCGGAAAAATCACCAAGCGTGACATTCTCGGAAAAACAGGAAATGAGTCATCGCCTATAGCTAATATTATAACTCACGTGACGGTCGCATGATCTTTTCTAACCAATCAGAAATATACCCATAAATTACTCATTTGGTAAAAACTTTGAGTTTGAGTTTGAGTTGAAGATAATTTAGTTTTAGATTTTATAATGTCCATATGCATAGCTTGTCACGCCATTATCGTGAATATACCGCTTGTCGTCAAAGCAGCTGAGTGATACTTTATTGATTTCATAACTTCCCAATTGATGATTTTGACTTCTGATTGTTTTCATTCTATGATGCATCTGTTTATTATCAAATAGTGTCTCTTTATAATTTTCATGTTTGATGTTATTCTTAATAATATTCTTCCTAATACCTTTTGCTGTTTTTCCTCCATTTTGGTTATCTTTCATATAGCTATACATCTTCGATCTCAGTCCTACGAATTCACATATTGGGACTCCAGCAGCCTCATCTTTCATCTTACCAATCACTTTCTTATTGGTCTTATCGGAGAATGGCGAGCTTTCAGGATAGTCACTGTTATCGAATTTATCTTTATCATTCCAGAAATTCCTATAGATGTCTTGGGTTTCAATTTCATAGGTCAGTGTGTCTGTGAATAATAATTTTGCTTCATCTCCATATTTCTCTTTGATGTAGTTGTAATGGAAATCGTACATCAGTGTCTTGCTAAGGTCTAGAATACACATCCCCACGTATGCTGGCCGGTTTAAAGTAAGTGTTTCTTTTATCTTATGAACAGCTACTAGATTTTCATCGAAGATTTTACTGCTAACATAAGTGGGTTTACTAGCTAATTTCAATAGCTTCTTCTCATCAGTCACCAATCTGACATCTACTCGCTTTCTGAGGTTTTCCATCGTTTTGCCAAATACACTGTTATTCATCAGCTTGAAAAAGTCTTTCTCAAAGGCATTTTTTGCATCAGTTCTTTTCTGAGTGTTGAAGTCGATGTACTGTCTGAGCCACGCGGACTGATTGAATTCTAACACTCAATGGACTTTAGTTATTTTCAAACCGAGATCAGTATATAATTGGAGGTTCCTGTAATGGAGCACGTATTTTTCTTTGTTGCTTAATGTTGGTATCAGTTTATGTACCAGACCAGTTGATATTTTATATTTCTTTGCTATGTTTTTACAATAATCTGATAGCATGTCCCCAGTCACTTTAATCTTTTCCGGCCCAAGTAGATAGTCATTATGTAGATCATGTAACTCTTGGGGGTATTTAAGGTCAACTTCAAGAATCAAACCTTTGTTGCTGTCTTCTTCATACTTAGCCAGGTCTAAATTATTGATCTGTTTTTGTGTCATCCATCTGAATCCGCCTTTTGGTAAATATTGACTCATAGCCCAACCATACAAATTATTAGCATCAAGATACATGATGTACTTCGAGGGCGCCTTCTCGTCATACTCTTTCATGTATTTATTATTTGCTTTACCGTAACGGTTGGCAATATAGCTGATACCACCGCGCAGACCCTTTTCAATGAATTGAAACATATCAATGTCTGTCATCAATTCTAATTTTATGTCAGTCATTTTAAGCATGGCGTCCCAAGATAAACCGGGAGATGTGAAATAGTGACACGGGTCCAGTTTATAGTACTCAAGGCATGTTTTTCTGAAGTTTTCAAATACATCAGCCAGTAGGAGTACATCTGTTTTAAGGTACAGATCATGATAATCACCCATGTTTTTCAAAGAGAATGCTTTCCAAACAGTCTGAGCATGCGTATAGTCTTCATCTGATATATGCTCATCACTCAGTATGCTATAAAATTCTTCTTTTGAGGGCAGCTTCTGATTGAATTGATCAAAACTGTCCATGTAGTCGTAAGGATAAACACCTTTCTGTGCCATCAGATTAAGATCCTTTCCCTTGAACTCTTGTGAGGTGTATTTTAAGGCTTCTTTTGGTAGATTGCCTACAAGTTTTTCCAAACTGGAGCTCATGAACTGGAAACTATCAATGAAGGTCAAGTGGTTGCCAAGCATGAAAGCCATATACTTCTCCATGTTATTTGGGATAGCATTGATATTCATTTGACAGTCTTCACCTTTCTTGTTTTTGTAAGTGTGCTTCTTAACAATGGCTCCAATCTCCTGCATAATAAAATGACTATCATAGCCTCTCAGATTGTGGGATATAACAGGTATTTTTATTTCTTCTGGGTTCACTCTGAGTTTCAGATTACAATCTTGGTGAGCAGAACCTCTATACTTGCCGGTAATGTGACAATGATCTCGGACTCTAATATCCTTTTCAGTATATTTCTTATCACAGATGTGACACATTTCAGCTTTTTGGAATTCTTTTTCATCATCCTCAGTCATTTTCAATGGTTTATTGAATTCCTTTTTCATAACATTCTTGCAATATTTGACTTCCTCCAGCATGGCTTCCATAAATTTGTACACAGCCTTTTCACCCCTGTATATTACTGCTGGTTTGCTGTATTTATCATCATAACAACAAACAACTTTGTAACCATATCCACAGTCAGTATGCTTCTGATAGGCTTCAGTGTATGATTTATCATTGTTGGGTTGACAACCGTGTATTTTTTCAGTGATGGCCTCAAAATCAGCATAGATCACAAATGGTACCTGCTGTTTATGAAAGTTGTTGAATTTCAGTATGTTGTTATCTTTGTTTGGCATTTTTATTGCCTGTGTGCCATTTACTTGCATGCAGTTGTCCTTGTGATCATTCAGAACCCTTTCAGAGCTGAAGCATTGAAGACAGTGCATACAAAAGTGTTTTCTTTCTTTGTGCTTTGTTTGTTTGTACATAAACTTATTGAAATCTTTGATCAGCACATAATGCTTGTTTTCATTTTCAGTTATTAGAAGCAGATTCAAGCAGTCTGCATATTTCTCTTTTGATACATATATTGGATAAGGTTGTTTCTCCTCATAACCGAATACATTGATGTTGATCTCATTTTGTTTTTCAATCTTATTGTAATGTTTGGTAGTCACTGGAAATTCAATCCCTGTATAATCCAATTTTTCAATGTATTGCTTGTCTGATTTTTTAACCCTCTGTGGGTATTTCTCTTGTGGGTTCAAGTGTCTGATATGACACCATCGGAAACATTCATTATCTTCATTTTTCAAGTTAATCAAACCCTTTGCACTGTTTCTGAGTTCATTCGGTAGTTTAATGTATGAGGAGCCCTTCATTGGCGCATATTTCACAACATTAAGATAATGACTATCAACTGAATCAACAGTCCAACCTGAACCTTCAGATACCCAAAGTGCAATCTTATTCATTATTTGGTCTTTTGACAACTGTAGTGATTCAGTTACTTCCAGATTATTCACAATTGTTTGAGCTACACTGTTGAAATATGCGGTTTTGTATTCTATTGCTCCGTCAGTCCTTTTTGCGAATGTTACCTTTAGCGTTTCAACGAATTTGAGACCTTTAATTTCATTCAACAATTTTATAATATTATATGCAACAGCCTTTCTTGTGTTTTGCAGTTGCGCAAGCGGGTCTTTGTTATTTTTTATACTGATTTCAAAAGATTTTGTGAAACCTTTCAGAGCTTTCTCTGTTTGCTCTATTTTTGTTCTGGGTGTTGGAACCGGCACAGGCTTTTTGGCTCTTGGGGCGGGAATTGGTCTCTTTTTCAATTGTTCTATTTCTTCCAACCATTCAGCAGGTGGGGCTGGAAGTCTTTTCCTCTCAAAATAATCAACCAATTCTTTCACAGTTGGTCTTTTCGTCCTTGGGGCGGGAATCAGCCTGACAGTCCTAGGTGCAGGAATTGGTCTTGTTCTTGGTTTAGGTACAGGTTTTGTGTCATCAACTATAATAACTTTTGGTTTCTTCTGTTGTTGATTCTTAAGCAGTAAATTAATGAGCTGGGATTTGCTCAGTTTTTTCAAACTTTTCTTATCCATCTTATATTATAATTAGATAATAATTTATATGTTTTCAAATGATTACGCATAAAAATTGTTTTAAAGAAATATTATGTAAACTATATTATAGCGGAGCTCCGGCGGAGCACCATACTTATAGAAACCCGTCAACTGCTTTTCTCATGGTAAAAATGGCTAGCGGTATTGCTCGTGGGCGCGTACGCACGACGACGACGGAGTCGCCCAATAATTAATAATATCCTAATAATAATCATAATAATCCAACATGGCGGCCATACTCCAGCTGATCACCTAGTTTACAGCATACATCTTAGATATAGGGCATCCGTGTCATGGCTAATTGACACCTGTCAAAACAAGGTTTCCGCTGACCAGTATCACGTGACCATATCGCGGGCTCAAGTTAGAGCTCATCGAGGTCCGCTGTTTTTTTGAAGTTGACCAC
Source organism: Pachyseris speciosa (assembly GCA_016490735.1). Lineage (NCBI taxonomy): Eukaryota > Metazoa > Cnidaria > Anthozoa > Scleractinia > Pachyseridae > Pachyseris > Pachyseris speciosa. The sequence continues at coordinate 2,071,950 of JAEMWC010000028.1, forward strand.
TGACCAGGTAATGGTTTTCAATTGGATCGCAGGCTCAAGTCAAGTTAATTTAACCAAAACGAGACATCCAAGCCACAACGAGGCTTAATTTTTCGCGCGCTTTCTGCGGCTCGAGATTTCACATTCAGTTGGTGTCTTCATTTTGAGCAAAACAACATCATCTTCGAAGTTCAGTTTCTGTCTCTTAATTCGCATAAAGGGCATAAAAATCAAGAACTACTTAAAAGATACTCCGGAAGGTGAATTTTCAACTGGAAAATGGAAGAGCAAAAGGTTGTTCGCAGGAAATTCTTCAATTTTTGGATCCACTTCTATGGCGCCCGGATTGTGTGGTTGAAAAACAAAATGATTTAACGCTTCAGGGCTTGTTCACTTTACCGCGACATCTTGCAGCTCACCAAGAAAGTTCTTAACAACTCACCGGCATTAATGGGAGGAACGAGTAGCTCACACTTGGTGGAAGAAGTTCTTTCTTTGAACAAACCGTTTGCTATCTTTGTAGATGCGAGTTTTTACTATAGTGGATCGATGCGTATTTTCAAGTGGTAGAAAGCTCGACAACACAGGTAACTTAAATAAATTGAAGCGTAGCATTTGGTTTAATCGTTGTTAATTTTGTTCAGGAAGGAAACTTGTATTTCTGTCTCGACTGGATATAAATTAACAGTCTACTCGTTTTGGACACAAAGAAGTAGCTAGTCGAATTGTTTGTTTGTTGTTTCACAAGCGAACGAGTGATTTCCTCCGCTTGGCTGACTGCACATGTGTTTTCGGCGTCTGTGTTTCTGCAGTGTTAAGAACTGAAAGAAACGTTTGCCCTTATGTTATTAACACGTAATCGCAATGAATCCTCGAAAAATTAAGGATTAGTATCACTTATGTTTTGCCCGATGAGCGCAATTTCAGCAACTTTATGAAAACTGGCCCAAGTGATATTACTCGGCCCCATGCGATTACCTATCCAAACTATCAGGATTGTTTTCGTTTTTCTCTTTTCTACGACATTTAAGCTATGTCTAAACTTAACGTACTATGAAAAATGTTTGTTAAGTCCCGGCTAAAAGATCAAACATTTTCTTCCATTATCGTGTTTGTCAAGCATAACGTTTGGTGGCTAAACGCAAAATAATGTTTGACCAAGCACGGGACCAAGTGAGTCCAAAAAAAAGTGATTTTTGCATATTATTGCTGAAATTTTCGACGTTACGTGGCTCGTTTGGTTGCTTTTTACCGTTTGTGCACGATTTGTTTGTTGAGGTGGCTAAACAATCAAACATTTGTTCGTAGTGCGAAATTTTGGATGAACATGTTTGATTTCGATCAAACATGGAAAGCCATTTAATGCACTATTGTGAGAGGTGGCTAAACCGTCAAACATGCTCGTCCAACGATGTTGGATGAAAATATTTGATCATTCTTTGATTGCTAAATTTGTTTTTGAACAAACACACGCGTCGACTGTATTGTTTTCTTGTAATGTTTTGATGTTTTTAAACCGCGGTTAATTCCCGTTGACTGCTCTAAACATAAAATATTGGCGCAAGGAAAGCCGTGCGGTGTTCTTCAATACCAGTAAAAAAATAATAATCGTGGAGCTCCGCTTTTAGGCTTGGCTAAATCTATATATTAATGAGTAAGATTGAAATAAATGGATGTATTTACTATATTCACCCTATTTATAATTTGTATGCTTCTAATGAAGATGGTTACATTATAAATATAATTAGACAAGTACCTATGAAGACAACTGAGAACAATAGAGGTTATTTATTGTGTGGTGTCAGGAAACATGGTCAAAAAGGGTATAAAACATGCTTGACACATAGGTTTATTTGGGAGTGTTTTAATGGTCTGATAACTGATAATAAAGTCATTGACCATATCAATAACATAAAAGATGATAACAGATTATGTAATTTACAGCTTATAACACAGAGTGAAAACACTTTGAAATCTGTTAAGTATCGTGACTGTTCAAATATTAAAAATACTATGAAAAATCCAAGATGTGTGAAAGCGACTAATGTTGGTACAAAAGAAGTTTCATACTTTAGTAGTATGTATTGCTGTTCACGACATCTTGATATAAGTAATGCTACTATAAAAAGAGTTTGTGATAGAGTTGATTATCGTAAATCAGGTAAATCAAAGAAGGATGGTTGTTCATACAAATTTGAGTATGTTAAAAAAGAAGATCTACCAGACAATTATATTGAATCAGCTAATAAAAGACCAAGGAGAGTCCCCGATGAAGACAAAAAGAGTCACCATGCGTTGTCAATGAAAAAATGGACAAACAAAGAGTATAAATGTCCAAGATGTGATAAAGTGATGAAAAACAATAATAGACAATATCACAATAAAAAGTGTAATTAATTGTTCTTCACCCTTCTTGATAAGTATAATTTGCTTTCTTCCATATGTTTGGTTATTTCGTGGATCAAATCTTCGAAACAATTGCTCATGGTGTACTTGCATTTGTTTTTCTCATACATTGCCTTCATTCTGAGTTGATTATTGGTCACAATGAAAATACCTGTTGGGCTTTTAAATTCAAGACACAAAGCATTGTATTTTTCAGTTGGATTCATCAGCATTAAATCACATTGTCCAGCCATATATCCTTTCTTATAACTTCTGATTCTCATGTTCGGGCTTATTTGATTTTCACCTAATCCAGGAATCATTAATGCGTCTTCATATTTCCTTCTGATAAATGATACAACACTGCTATGTAGATCATATTCATTTTTAATTGAAATTATATTATTTTTCATATATTATAATAATTTATTTTTTATTTTTAATTCATTTTCGACCTGTGTTTAAATATAGTCAGGAATAATAATATTCTTGGCTACATAATAGCAAATAACAGATATACTGTAGGTCTCCTTCACATATATGTTAGATAATTTTCTCTTAAAACAATTTCATATGTCTTTTAAATCCTTGAACGGTATCCAACTGTTAAATTCGTCACTGTAACCCTTCCACTTCACCAAAGCTTGTTTCTTCTTGTAATCTCTGCGAATGACTTTATCAATACGGAATACATCCTGTCTGGCTTTCAATAATTCAGCTTCATAAAAACTCCCTTCAATATCTTCTCCTCTAAGATCTTTTAGTTTGTAAGTGATTGGATTAGTGTATTGGATTTTATCAACTGTAAACACTTCCTCAGTCCAATTTGGCGTGTAACCCTTGTCAAACACATTCCGTTTATACTTAGATATTCGGACCTTATTTTGGTTTCTGTTTTAATGGCTCCATATCACCATACAAATTGAAGTAAACAGTTCCTTCATTCCTCTTATCAGATGCTTCAACGGGTGTCATCTTTGTGCTTGAATGTTTGGTATTATTATACTGTTTCACTAATTTTGGTAACATGTCTAAATACTGTGTATTACCTTGAACAGTGAACTGCTTCCACATTTTGGACTTCATTGTCCTATTCATCTTTCAACTACTGATGACTTCTCTTCATTCTCAGTTGAGTACATCTGTACACTATGTTTCTCTAGCAAGTCCTTCAAGTGTTTGTTGTAAAACTCTTTTCCCTTGTCGACCCATAAATACTGTGGTTTTCTGCCTTCCTTGAATATTGATTTGAATGCTTCAGTGACAGATTCACCTTTCTTATCCTTCAATGGGACAATCCAACCATATTTGCTGAAGACATCAATGACCGTAAGAAGATATCGATAACCTTTATTCCATTTACTGAACTGTTGCATTTCAACTAGATCACTTGCCCATATTTCATCAATTTTATTTACAATCACACGCCGCCGAGTGAAATTTCGTTTTATGGGTGCATGTAATTCATCAGCTAGTTTTCTTGCCAGTTTTCTTCACTCGACGGCTTTTTCCGTTTTTTGAAACACCAAGACCAAGTTTCTGTTTTTTGTCAATTAAGAATCTGGCTGTTTGACCCCATTTTGGCATCTCACCATATGGTATTAGATCAAGTGACTCGACCATTGTTTTGTCACAATCACCTTTATTTTTTGCCATATCATAACAAATATCATGGTAAGCTGCTATTTCATCTACTTTATTGTAAGGCAGGACATTCCATTTTGTGACCTCACCTGTGTTTTTATCATATTCTAACTGTTTATCGAGGGGATTATAAGGTCCCATGTATTTATACTTTCCGGGTGTCCATCCACTTTTTGGTTTAGGAAGCTTGCCAATAACCTTATGAATGTCAATACCTTTGCCATAATCCAATCCCTTGATATCTGTTTTATAACGAATGTTTGGTCTCACTTTTGTTGACAGTTGATTTAAAGCTTCAGTCCCAACCTTTGTAATTATAGGCTTTGTGAGGGAAAGTCCTTTATCAATCAATTGCTTTTGCAGCTTTGGATTTCTCATTGCTTCAGAAGCATATATCTTCCCATTTCTACACCTTTCTTTGCTAAATAAGGGACTCCATGTTCTAAGAATCCTGTTAGTGCCATATCTGCTGCCGAATCTAGTATGCCCGCCCCTTCAGACGGGCTAATCAGTTTCCCCGATTTCTGACAAATTTAGTCTTTGTGATTCCACATTCAGCACAAGTACATTTCATCACAGTTCGACCATTTTTTGTCTTTTGATATCTTTCACTTCCTGGTACACATTCAGTGACTTTCTTCTGTTTCACACAATATGATTTTACCATTATACATATTGGTTAGATATTTTCTTTAAAAACTTGTTTCACTTCACATATTATTATAACATCTTCGCCGAATTGGTTCTTGAGTACTATCATTATCTTGTCATTACGAACTACAACAGGTGTTCCAACAACTTGCACAATAATTGTTTCCATATAATTCAGTTAGATATTCTTGAAATAATTTATGATGAACCTGTGATTAACACTTGTGTCTGTGGGATCAAAATCAGCATTATGTATTGTGTTCAGAATCGATTTACCATTCTGTCTCTCGAGAAGATAGTACAAACACCAATATCCACACAAGACTGAATCTCTTTCTTGTATCTCATCTCCAGAGTATTCAAGTTGTTTTCCACTTGTAGCCATGTATTTCTGTACTTCTGTTGGCATCATTAAACCAAATGAGTCAAAGTATTCACAGTATCTATCACCAATTCGATAACATACCCAATGAGTACCTGGTCCAATTTTGGAATCAAGATTGACTATCCCACATTCATTGTTTTTTATTTGTCTCGGCAGGTTGTCTCTTGAAAATACTCCTCTGAAATGTTTTATTCTAAGTTGTTTAACCCAATTGATTAAATCGAAGTTGGATAAGGGTTTATTTACAAAATGGTTCCTAGTATGGGGATTGAATTGAATGGACTGTTTTTGCCCAGTAGAAGTCCTTTTCCTTTGGTTTTTCTTTTTTTTTTTCATTCCCATGCCTATTGGGTTATCCCATGTACCAAAAACAGGAGGGGATTGCCATGGAATCATAGCATGTTTCCCACCACTTTTATTTTTTGCAATGGAATCTGGAACATGAACTGGTAATGACCGTCTTGGACGGCTGCTTTCAACATGCAATCCTTTTCCAGTTAATTTTCTAATTGCTTCTATGGCCAAAGGAATTCCAATACTGGCGAGTATTGTTCCAATACCCTTTCCAGTCTGCGCTTTTGTTGGTTTTATAACAACGTCTCCACCATACTGCATTTTTTGGATAACATCAGCCATCTGTCTCGTATTCAATAAATTTCCTACATTCAATAATTGGGATAAATTGGCATTAGGAATAAGAAATCCTCCACTTTGTTTCTTTCCAAATAGTTTATCAATGCCGAGACTTGCTAATGAAGAAAGAGCACCTGTGGCCAATGCTGGAGCCGCTTTAGCTACTGCTTTACCTGCATAAGGCAATAGTCTTGTTCCAAGTAAAAAAAGACTGGACCAAAGAGAACCTCCTTCTACAACAGCTTTTCTGATTTGATTTTTTGATATCTTGATGTCTGAACCTTTTCCTGATCTACTTGATTTAATCAGTTTGTTGATTTGTCTTTTGGTCAACATCAGTTGATCATTACCTGTTAATTCATTATGCGTCAACCTTATTGTTACAGGTGAATTTGTTGCATAAGCTTTTGCAAGCTTTTCTTTCTGACCTTTTGATAGTCTCACACCATGTGGATGATAAGTAGTCATATAATATATGTTTATACTAAATTGTATTTAATACAAACAATCATTTTATTTAATTATTTAATTTATTTAATTTATTTAATTTATTATTTAATTTACATAGATCTCAGAATTAATTTTCCATCAGTCTTTCTCATCTCAATATCCTGCTCATAGAGCACCAGTGCATACACACTGTAATCAGCATTTGTTCCATCACTCAAAGTGTATTTGAAAGTCAGTTTTGTCATTCCATCTTTGATATCCTGTTTTCTGTTTCGTCAAATCAAAATAAATGAATGGGAATATTGTACCGAAGTTGCCCCTGTTAAGAAGGGTACTTTCACTGAAATCATTTACAGCTTGAACATATTTCAAAACATCTCTAAATACTCTTGTTGGTTCTGTTGAGGGTTTATAATGAACCTCTGGATAATCATTTCCATTGCCAACCTCAAGATAACAATCATTCAAAGTTCGGTTATTTGCAACTGAAAAGGTGTTATAGAGAAATTTATTGGCTGTCTGAGATGCATCACTTGCATCATTGATGATGAATACAAAGACATGCCTGGGTTTGTTTATTCCTGTGGAAATACGGAAATTGGCTGTCTGCTGTCTTGTTGAATTGCCTCTCTCAACCATTTCTCTCATGTAAGTCCACTTTCTGTTGTCAAGATACTTGCTCATGTATAAGGACTTTCCCGCAGAATTGAAAATAATACGAGGAACAATTAGCTGGAATTTAGTTAGTACCACACGATATTCATCAGTAGCTTGCCAAATCATATTGTCATCACTCTCAAGTGTTAGGTTCACCTCTACTTTTGAGTTAGCCATAAGTTCATCCCAAAAGCTCTTGAAAAAACCGTATCTGTTCAATGCTATCTCTGCATTTACTTCACCACCACCATTAAGCAAAGCTTTACGATCTGTGAATCCTTTGTTATAAGCAGCTTGTGCCACTCTGTTTTCAGCACCTCTGCTGGTGTCAAGATAGAAGAACTCATTGGTTCCCTGACTTACAGCATAACCCTGTGAATACTCAAGCAACGACTTAATATTTGTGGCTTGGTTTGCATCACGGCATTCATAAACATCAAGACCATTCATTTTTACATTAATGGTGTTAATAAGAGCGTGAACTGAATTAACAATACCATTTCGATCTGCACAGCAATGTCAGCTCCATCTGCAAGCTTATTTTCTTTGAAAATAACATTAAAACGGGCATTATACCAGTCAAATGGTGTAGTCTCTCCACTGTTATCAACAACGAAACGGTAACCTGTTTTCCTCTGATGAGCATTGTTTGCTACTACAGTATTAAGTGCTGTCTCTAGTTCGAACACTACATCTTCATATCTTTCGATATATTTTGAGTCACGATAGTTTGACATATATTATTGTGTTAGATAAAAGTTATTTGATTTTACGAGGTCTGCCTCTCTTTCTTTTGATTAAACCACCAGTCTGGCTCACACTCTCAGTTCCACTCTTGTTTCCACTTTTTCTCTTTTTCAAAAGTTCTATGATTTTGTCACCAGCTTTTTTGCCAGCATGTTCACCAATTGTTGTGGCTGCTTTTTTTCCAGCTGTTTTGATCATATCAGTCACAATACCTTCAACATGTTGTTCATATTTCTTGAACTCAAACCGTTTCATATACTATTAGGTTTTATAATTCCACACCTCTCAAGAATAACTCAATATACCAATCTATCCCATTTAAATCGACTGGAGCTCTAGAAGAGTCTGTGACATAAAAGCGTATTGAGCTGATTGTATGTGTTGAGACAGGATTCCATGAAAGAAAACGAGGTTTGTAAGTGAAAGGTAAACTTCTAACGAGATCTGTGACTGGAATAACTGCGATTGTATTTGTGCTATTTCCATCAACAATGCTATCTATCACCATATCACAATTGATATAAATTTCATCTACTCCTCTTGTAATATCAGGTAGATTTGTTCCATATTCTGTGGCTGAAACTAATTTTGAATCGAAACCGATAAGTTTTCTGAAATCAAGATTTCTCAGATCCACTCGATAGTTTTCATCAAGTTCAATCAAAATGCGATATGTTGACAAAACGAAATACATGTTAATACCATACAGGAATTTTGATTTGTCTGTTTCAGATGGATTCAGTACATGGCTATTTTTTCTCATATACTCATGAATGTAACTATTGATATCGTCGTATGAATACATCCCGTCAACGAATGTTATTGTTTCCCAGTTTACACCTTTGTCATAGCTGTATTTCATTTGATTATTTTCAAAAATATCTCTGATATTGTACCAACTGTATGTCATATTGATAACATTCACTGCCATTTCATATTTCAAATCATTCGTTAATTTAAGAGGTGTATTGAATCTTTTTTCAAAATCATGACTCTTACTGACACCAATTTTGTCTCTGTTTTTACTGTTGAATCGTAATGAAATTTCTGTCATATATTATTAAATTAGATAATTTTAAATTAGATATTTCATCATTATTTTATTCAACTCTCCGGTTTTCAGGATTCCCAGTCTGTTTAATGTATGCAATATATTTGTGAATTCATTTCTTACACCCATGCTATTGTTGCCGGCTGAAATAGATCCACCAAGCAACTGTAAACGTGAAAGCATGTCACCCAAAATACATCCCTTGAACCCATTCCTTTCCCTGTTTTGTATTTGTAAGAACTCAATACATCATCAATCGTTTCTCTGTATTTCCTCAAAGTTTGTATTTCTCTCTTATGAGATTCATTTTCTTCTGGAGTGATTGATTTTTTTTTTCTTCTTCCTAGATTTTTGGAAATTTCTGCAGCTTTCTCCTTTTCTTCAAGAAGTTTTTTGTGGGGCGACTTGAGTTAAATCGGATGGTTTCAAAAGCTTGTTATTTTTCAATATAATTCTGTCATCTTTATCGAAATAGTTATCGATCGATAATATGTTGGGTGTCTGATCCTCTTCTTCAGGTGCTTCAATTGCCAAAGGAAGTTCCGTTCCCATTGTAATTGCTCTGCGATTAGCTTCAATAACATCATCAAGTCCTTGTGTTAAAGCCTGTTGATTTTTTTTTCAACTGTTCAATGACTTCATCCTGTTTTTTGTCGACACTTTCTTTCACACTCTTCTGGACATCAATAGAGGGTTTCAGTAATTCTGATGTTGTATCATAAGAATCCTGTTTTCTGTATTCATAAGTCTTGATAACATCACGAACTTCTCTTGTTTTGTTTCCGGCTTCAATTCCACTTTTTAGAAGCCTTTTCATTCGTTCTATATCCATATACAATTGTGTTAGACTAATCTAAACTATTTACATATGGAAATCCCTAATTATGATATTCAGGGTTCAAAGAATTCATTCAGACAGTTGTATCCGTATATGCCAAAAGATACATTTAGAATGTTATTGGCTGGTAATTCTGGATCTGGAAAGACAACATTGTTCATGCATATGATTATGGAACCATTGGTCTATTATGATCAGATACATCTTTATGCAAAAAATTTGGATCAAGACAAGTACAAATATCTTCGGAAAGTAATGGATGAAATAAGCGTCACATTGGATATCCTGCCTTGGTTTGCAGTCAAGAAGAGATATTGCCAGTTGAACAAATAAAAGACACAAATTTGCAGCGATTGGTTGTTTTTGATGATTTCGTGACTGACAAGAAACAAGATCAGATAATCAGCTATTTCATTCAGGGGAGACACAAGAACTGTTCAGTCATATATCTCACACAGTCATTCTATGGATGCCCAAAATCAATCAGACTCAATTGCAGTCACTTCTGCCTTTATGATTTCCCATCCTCAAGAGAAAGGAACTTGATTGCACAAGAACTTGGAATAGACAAGAAGAAATACATTGAAGCCACCAAGAAAGCTTATTCCTTCTGTTATGTTGACAAGCCAATGAAAACAATCAAGAGGAATTTTTATGGTGCTGTTTAATCTAATGTAATATTATATGGCAATCAATAATTTCCAAGATGTTGAAAAACAGGAGAATCCAAAAACAGAAAGAATCGAAAAATTAACTTTAATCAATCCTTCTAATGTTGAAACACCATTTGAAATCGCTGAAAAAATCAAAATGGAAGTACTCAGGAGGACACAAAAAGTATTGAAAAACAATAAGAGACTAATTGTCATCTATGAATATGAAACCATTCTACCTGAATTATTGGAAGATGAAAGCAGTGATGAAGAAAATTAATCTAACAAGATGATATAATGGGAGTTTTTAATTCTCCACAAGATCAAGATAAAACAAAAACTGGACGAAAGAGAGAGTTGAAGAGAGAGTTGGTCAGACATCAATGGAATTATTGTTGATCTCACATATTTATCAAATAATGCCAAACATCATGTCATAGTTTATGGTGTTTATGGATTTTCTAATATCATTTTATCACATATTCACGACCCAGCTTTTGAAATAGAAGAAGGAAGAATTGTATTTAATAATGAGGTTAAAATGAGTTTTCATAGAATAGTCAATGTTGGACGCCCTATACTTCCACAAGACAGCGCAACTAAAAAATACGTTGATGATGGTGTAATAGGTAAAGCGGATAAAACATATCTCAATAATAACTTTGTGAAAAAAGATGGAAGTGTTGCAATGACTTCTGATTTGAATCTTGGAGGTAACAAATTGACTAATGTAGCAGCGCCAACAGCAAACAATGATACAGCCACAAAGGGGTATGTTGATACTGAAATTGCTGGAATTACTGGCATTGATGTTTCTCCATTTCTTAAAAAAGACGGAAGTGTTGCAATGACTGGTGATCTGGACATGGATGACAATAAAATAACAAATGTTGGGGCTCCAACTGCCTACAAAGATGCTGCCAACAAAAAGTATGTTGATGACCTTGTTTTTTCAGCATCTGGAGCACAAAAAAATCCATTCGCTTTTCTGTTGAAAGATATTTCCAAGTCTTCTGCAGTCAGTGATGCAACAAACCTTCAAATTGAGAATTTTGATAGATCACCATACCACATAAATAAGTCCTCATTGTCTTTTATCATTTCACATAGTGGTAACTTTACATCCAAAATTCGTTTTAATTTGACATCTTTGGTAAAAGGACAGTACACATTTGTTACTGAGTTTTACTCACCATCAGACCCAAGAAGTGCAACAATCAGTTTAACCCTTCCAACAATTAACATGCGTGACGCTGGACAGTCATTTCAAAAATCTTTTACTAGAACTCCACACGTTGATGGTTATATTAAAATTCTTTTCCAGATAGAAAAAAGAAGTGGTGGTCAAGCGACAATACAGGTGGAACTTTCCAGCACAGCTCCTGCGTCTAACACCAAAACACATATCATCGTTTATGGGGCCTATGGCTATCATACCAATTTGTCTTACTTTCTCCATGACCCAGCTTATGAAATTGAAAACGGCCATGTTGCGTTTGGCAGTAATATTGACATGAAACTAAACAAAATCCTCAACCTGCAGGATAACCCCTCAAACCCACAAGACGCTGTGAACAAAAAGTATGTTGATGCTGAAATTGCTGGTATTGATGTTTCTCAATTTCTTAAAAAAGATGGAAGTGTTATAATGACCGGCAATCAGGATTTTGGGGGGTTTATTATTAGAGGTCATGGGATAGGAAACCAACCAGCAGATCTTGTGAATAAATCGTATATTGACACTAATCTCGCATCAAAAAGCAGTATCGGTCAAACTCTACTTCGAGATGGAACACAAGAAATGACTGCTAATTTAAATCTGGCTGGTAACAAAGTGATCAACTGTGCAACACCAACTGCTAACACAGATGCTGCCAATAAGTTTTATGTAGATGATAAAACTAAAGATATAATTGGATTTACATCTGATGGAAGTTATGATTTTTTAAACAAACACTTGGAGAATGTTGGCCAGATTCATACTTCAGACTATATTGACATGAATAATAATAAAATAACAAATTTAGCGGACGTGGTGAATGAAACTGATGCAGTGAACTTCAGAGTTTTAAATCGAGCTTCACAAACCATCAGAGCAAACACTTTATTATTGAATGGAACAAATGCGATGGCAGCAGATATGAAACTTGGAGGGCATAAAATCATTAACTTGAAAGAAGGAACAAATAAAACCGATGCCGTAAATTTAGATCAATTAGAAAAAAGTCATATTTCATCTGCTTCTCATCCAAAGAATGCTTTCAAATATTTGATGAATGATATCGATGAAATTAGCACTGAATATGGCTTGACAGTTAATGGATATGTCAATTTACCTCGGTCACCACATTTGATTTCAAAAAAGGTCATTGATGTAGACTTGAATAAAGAAGCTAATCATATTTACAGAGCTAGAATTGGTTTCAATATGTATACAATAAAAGATGGAAAATACACTTTCATTCTTGAATGGCTATTTCCTGATTATGAAGGAATGAGTGTTAGTAGTGTAACATTCAGTGCAACTGGTGGAATTACAATTCATAAAACTGTAGGGAGAAAATTTGATAACAGAAATGAAGATCATTCGAGATATTTATTATGGATTGAAAAACCTTCAGTAAGTCCACCACCTGAATATTTATATTGTACAATACATATTAATGCTAACCCAACTTATCCAAATAAGTACAAAGTTCATTGTGTTGCATATGGTATTGATTTTGAAGCTGTAGACGTTCCATCAAGTGTTTATGACTTCACAGAAGCTTATAAAATCGTGAATGAAAAAATACAATTACAAACTGATTTAGATTTGAATGGTTTTGATGTGAAAGAAAATGAAAATTGGTTGTTTGGTGGAGACAATGGCGAATTGGCAATGCTGAATAATATTAATATGAACACTTATCTGATAAAAGAGGCTAAACTTGGTGGTGATTTAAATCTGAATGGCTATAGAATTCATAATAATAGTTTGAATCTATTTCGTTCAAGCGTTACAGGTGTAACTATGGAAACAGCTTTCGATTTGGGTGGATTTGCTCTTTACAGACCGAAATTAGGAGGTGATCTAAATTTGAATGGGAATGGAATAATCGGTCAAATACAATATTTAAATTGCTTTGTTAAAGCCAAACAAGGACATAATAAGAATGCTTTGAAGCCTGTATTAATTAATGGCTCTGGATTTTTAGTTATTCATAACAATAACTTTCATATTAAGAATATGTATATCATACAAGGAACAAAACCCGGAATATTTTATTTCAAGACAAAAGCTGAAGGTGGTGGGCCTTTGCCATTACCAGCAACTATTTATGAACACAGACAATCTTCTTTGAGTAGAAACATCACAACGGTCAACATCAACAAATCATTATCGAGAGGCTATCTTATAATTGACTATTCACATCCCAATAGTAGAGAATTTGATACAACATTCACACTTGAAGTAATTATGAATTAATCTAAAATAATATTATATGGGATTATTCAATCATTCACTAAATCAAGACAATAAAGGTGATAAAGGTGATATAGGTCTAATTGGTCCACAAGGCCCACAGGGTCCACAAGGTGTTTCAGGTTCTGTTGGCCCCAAAGGTGATAAAGGTGATGGATTTACATTAACACAAGATGGGCATTTTGATATTGGAGGAAATAAAATAACAAATGTTAATGAAGGAACATCGGATGATGATTGTGTAACAAAAAAACAACTAGATTTGAAGTTAGATAGAGCAACTTTTGTTATTTCAAATTCACTGCCTGGTATACCTGTTCTTGATGGAATTTCAATTGCTTTGTTGCCATCTCTGTCTGTACTGACGACTGATGTCAATGATAGAGTTTCTAGTTGGCTGGATCCTGTTAATAATGTCACTTTTACACAAACTTCTAATTCGAAAAAACCATTGTTACTGAGAGATTCAGTCAAGAAAAAGTTTTTCATACGTTTTGATGGCAGTGATGACTACTTGGAGAACAGTTCATTTGATGTTTCTAAAGTTGCTGGACAGAGTGGAAATACTTGTACTGTTATAATCATTGCAAACACAAAACAAACAAAATATCAATCACAATTTCAATGGGGTAAGGGTGCTGTTAGATTTGGTGTTCATCTGCCTTGGATTAATGGAGCATGTTATATTGATTTCGGTTCTACATCAAATGGAAGACTTGCTGTTTCTTCTTTGGCCAATCTGACGGGAAATATTGAAGTTTTTACTGTTCGAGTTGATGGTCATGATATGGAATTTTTCAGAGGTATTTCATCAATGACACCAGTTGGAACAGGATCAATTTCAGCAACATTGACTGGTAGTGCACAAGAAATGTTTATTGGTTGTCAAGTTCATACAGATGGTTCTGCAATTAATTTTTGTGAAATGGATCTTTATGCTTTTGCTGTTTGGCAGAAATCACTAACTAACCAAGAACTGAGAAATATGTATCGTTTCATTGAAGATTATTTTGATCTTTAAATTATATAATTGATTATTATATGATGAAAGACATTATTAAATACGTGAAATATTTATTCAAAGATACTAAAAAACAATATCCATATATTGATGACTCAATTTTGAAATCAGCTATGGTTTACCAATATTTGTATCACAAGCATTTCAATAAATTAATTACAATTTGTGACATTTTACATGAGCATAATGATATTGGACTTATCGGCCCAGGTAGTGGTTGCTTGACATATTTCTTGGAACATACTCTTGGTTGGATTGATACATTACAAACACATGGTATACTTCATGATGCGTATGGAAGATTTTATAACAGTTATTCATTAGATCGGGGATATTGTTATGCCATATCTAAGCACCTCACAACAAAGCGAAGAAAAAGATCTCCATTATGCGGCCAGATATCTGGAATACTTTATTGCATATTCAATAGAATTATTATATAAAAGATATATATGAAAGAGCGAAAAAGCATATTCAGCTGGAACCATATTTCAAGTGAATTAACAGAAGATCAGATTAATGAATTAAAAGCCTATTACCACACATATCACAGAAAGTGTTGGGCTCATAAACAGGCGGTTAAACGGTTCAAAAAATGGAAATTACTGGGGAATTCCTTGTCCATCATCTTTGCAACTGGAGATCTCGCCACAAGCGTTGCAACAGGTGGTGTTAGTTTGGTAGCCATCAGTACAGCAGCACTTTTGATACAAGGGTGGATGAAGCATAAAAACCTAGATTTGAAGATCCAGAATTGCACATATGCTTATCAAAGCTATCAACATCTACTCAATTCAATAAAAGACAAGTTGAGAAGTGGTGATTTTGATGCTTCAAGTATACAAATCTCAATGAAGAATATCGATGATTATGTGACTGACAATAGTCCAATTATTGATAAGTACCTACAGAAATATGATAAAACATTCACTGCTTGATAATACGAATAATCTTATCAAATCTCAACAATAGAATCTTAACCCAATATTGATCATAAAATCCAAGCGTCTTTTTTGATCTAGTAACTTTTATTTCATCAAATGGAAGATCAAGCATTAAAAATATTTGCTTAAGCATAAATTTAGTGCTAATCATCCTTTTACGATTCTTATTCACCAAAGGAAGGACAGTGTCTATCTCTTCGAATATTTTCAATATTTTGCCTTTATCTTTTACAGAAATTTGAAGTCCATTCTTACGACATATACCATTTACCACATTTTCAATATGGTACTTCCGATGATATACTGATTTTCGCTTTATTTTATACATATTATTATGAAAGTCAACGTACTCTTTACAATAATCATAACCATGAACTGAACCACAATTTAGACAAACATTTTCACCATCATCGTTAAACATTCTCTGATTATCACAGCAAGGTGCTTTCACACTTTTAACAACTTTGACCAATAGCTGATCACAAAAAGAACATGTGAACTCTCCCATATTCTTTAATTCATTGTGGATTACTAAATTACAACTCATCTATATTATTATATGAGATATTATTTCTTTATGCAACTAACACATGACGTCACGTGAGAAATAATAGCTATAGGTGATGACTCATTTCCTGTTTTTCCGAGAATGTCACGCTTGGTGATTTTTCCGAGAAAGTCACGTATTTTTATAAACTATAGATGAAGTGTGCAGACCTTGGTTCCATCAGATTGAACAACTATAGATTCCATCAAATTAAATAACTATATATTCCATCAAATTAAATAACTATATATTCCATCAAATTAAATAACTATATATTCCAGAATACGAGACCAGAAGGCGAGTAGTATAGTGTTTGGGGAAAACGAAATCAATTGATTTCGTACCCCCAAACACTATACTACTTGATCTAATTTCTATTGCTGAAAATTGAATAAATAAGGAAAATAGCAGATAAACTGTGGTCTTTTCTGTTTGAAGTTTAGTAACCACGTCAAGAAATTTGGTTCAAATATTAATCAAGGATTCAGCTTTCTGTCTAAATCAAACTTAAATGTTTATTTGTGTCCGACATAGTGTATGGACTGTAGTTTAATGCGTGTTCTCATGAGTTTGGGTTCATATTGAATGCCTCACAGCTCCTAAATAAGCATGGGCACCCCCTTTTTATTTCAAAATTGAAGTTCTCATATGATAAATATTCATTGGACGAAGTTTGAACAAAAATCTATTGTCACTTTTATTTCAGAGGAATTACCTTAAAACTTGGTTTGACTTGCGTAATCGATGGCCGGACTGTGTGGTTGAAAAACAAAATGATTCAACGCTTCAAGGGCTTTCACTTTACCGCGGCATCTCGCAGCTCACCAACAAAGTTCACTTAACAGTTCACCGGCATTAATGGGAGTAATGAGTAGCTCAAAGTTAGGGGAAGAAGTTCTTTCTTTGGACAAACCGTTTGCTATTTTTCCAGATGCGTGTTTTAACTAAAGTGGATTCGTATTTTCAAGTGGTACCAACCTCTACAACACAGGTGACTGAATGAAACAAATTGTAGTTTAACATTTGCTTTAATCGTTGTTACGTTTGTTCAGGAATGAAATTTGTATTTTTCTTTCGACTGGATATAAATAACGATCATCTCTACTCGTTTTGTACGCAAAGGAGTAGTTTAATTGTTTGTTTGCTTAGTTCTTTTGCTGATAAGCGAACGAGTGTTTTAACTCCGATTGGCTGACTGTTTTCAGTGTTTTTCGACGTCGGTGCCTCGACAGCCTTAAAAAAAACTTTTAACGTTATCTTATTACACGTAATCGCAATGAGTCCTCGTAAAATAAAGCATTAAGCGATGGATCAAACACTTCATCCAACATCGTTTTGGAAGAGCATGTTTGACCATTTAGCCGCCTCTCTCAACTTTGTATTGAAATGGCTTTCCATGTTTGATCAAGATCATACATTTTCATCCGATCATTTCGCTCTACGAACAAAAGTTTGGTCGTCTTGCCAACCCAACCAAGAAAGTGCACAGTCAGTAAAAGCAAACTAAATGAAGCACATAACTAAAATTTCAGCAAATCGTCCTGTGTACTCGCTTTGTCTTGTGTTTGGTTTAACGTTGTTTGTTTCCCTGCTACCAGAGGTTTCTCGCCGGCAGAGACCTCTGCCGCTAGTAGAGTGAAATTGTTTGTCGGCTAGTCACCCAAAGTTTTGTTTGTCAAACACAATGTTCTGCGTGAAGAGGACACTTTTCAGTAACTTCTGAAAACACAAGTGATATTAAATAATCCTTAATTTTTCTTGGCCCCAGCGATTACCTATCCAAACCATCGGTTTGTTTTCCTTTTCTCTTTTCTGCAACACTTAAGCTTATCTCAAAATTGCTTAGCAATTTTTATTTAATTTTTATTTATCCACCTTCTCTAAAGAAACCCACCGACCCACGCATCGCAATTTGTTTTCTTTTAATTTGTTTTGTTATTCTGTGGTTTGTGAATTGCAGTCGATTCCTGTTGACTGCTCTCAACGATCAGGTTCGTACTCTACGGACCGTTATGTCAAAATTTAAAATTGCTTTCTAATTTTTGGAACTTTCTGCGAGAACAGTATCTTTTGCTACTTGTCCACCTTCGCCAAGTTTTTTTCGAAGAAACCTTCGCATCCTAATTTGTTTCCTTGCAATTTTTTGCTGTTTTGTGGTTTTCGAACTTCGACCAATTCCTGTTGACTGTTCGAAACTATCAGCTAGGTTGGTACTCCTCTTTCCACGGACATTGATTATGCCAAAATTGCTTAGTAAGTTTTCAAGCTTACTAGAAGCTTACTTGTCTATTTTCTCCACCCCCAAGAATACTCGAACAAACATAGGCATCGTGTGTTGCTTATTTGTACTGTTTTAATGTTTTGAGGTTTTTGAACCGCGGTCAATTCCTGTTGACTGCTCTAAACACAAAATATTGGCGCAAGGAAAGCCATGCGAAGTTGCTCAATACCAGTAAAGAAACAATAATAACAATAATAAGAAACAATAATAACCATGGAGCTTGGACCATTTAGCTTGGCTAAATCTATATATTATGAAATTCGCCCATGGTGCTGGTACATAATTGATGGACTCGTTTCCTTAATAATAATAATAATAATAATAATAAAAAAACAATATATAATTATAATAAGAACCTTCCCAGAATCCTTTGCCGCTGGAAAATCGTCAATCCCAAATAACTTGGTCAGTTTGAGGGCAGCAAGACCACCACGTTGTCTAGAAATAAGTCTTACCATAAACTAATTATTGTACAAGACTAAGGGCGATGACGTCATTGGTCACGTGACTTTGCTCACAAGTGCGTTTTTGCTCACTGTGACGAAATTATTTTGTTATTGAAAAAGCAGTCAACGTGGTTTGAAGCACAATGGTGTGAGCCATTTCGGACTGCCCGGGTACCGAACAAAATATAAATATTAAGGGAGGTATACACAATTTTCAAAAAGTGGGAGTCTGGGTACAAGTGCTATCTCGCGTTGCATTACCCGCGAGGAAACAAAAATTTGGATATTGGTAGATATTTTTATGAAATATACATTTTTGTCATTTTTAATGCTGTGACGTCATCGATCACGTGACCAGAACGGACCGAAGTTTAATATTCGCTCAAAAAGTTTACTAGAACCTTTCTCCAAGAATATTTTTAAGCGAAGTTGTAGTTTAATAAATAGTGTTTTAAAAAATGGCCATGATTACTTTTTCCTAAGAAAGTGCGGCAGTAGAAAATCTAACTGAAAAGTTTGTCAGCTTCCTGCTCAACGACCATCTGAGGTAGGAATAAAAGAAAATTTTGCCTAAGGCTTGAGAGTATGCTCTTTACGATGGTGTTGTCAGTTTCTTCTAATTTCAATTGCTTTTGGCGAGGATCGATGTTTAAGATTTTTTTCAGAGGAGAGGGCCTGGAGGAAAGAACGAAAACGAGGCTATACTTTCGCGCGCTTTTTGTTCACTGCGACGCCGCGCCAAAAGGTTAGCTAGAAAAAAAAAATTCCAAGGACTGGACAACGGACTGGACTTGCATTTTCTTTAATCGGAACTTTTGACGACTTTTTTAATTATTTTTTTAATGGCTGCTGTCTGCTCAGGGACAATGTATACTTGAGAAGGTAAGTTGTTAAAAAACAAAACAAAAAAAAGCGCGTTTGTGGTACACTTAAATGCACTTCCCACCTAAAAAGTGTTGTTTAATTCTTGAAATTATAAAACTTAAACTAAAAGTTACAGCAATGCGAATGAAATCAAATTAATGCTAACATTAAATGAAACAATTTAAGTTGCTTAACACAACCGATGCAAGCTCAGTAATTTTACTAAATACGATATTTGAAGGTTAAAAACGTATCTTAAACAGTTGACGGAATAAATGATTACTTTATTTTCAACCGGAACTTAAAACGTTACCTTCATTCGCACAGACATCAAAACTTTATTTTATACTGTCCATGAACTAAATTCCCTATTACAATTATAACAAAGTGTACAATAAATCCATTATTCAAAGTATTGGCCTAAGAAAAATAGTTGCGCATAAACAAATACTGGAACAGTTCGTGCTTTCAAATGGATTACCCTAATGAATTACACGATTCCGACACATAAGTTTAATTTGAGTGGCGAAACATTTTGTTGTATCTGAAAAATTACTGTACTAGAAAAAACGTTTTCACAGAGGTTGTAATGCATGGGGGTTCACATAATTTAATTCAGTTTTATAAAGCTAAAAATTGTATGTCAAAGATTCAGCAGAAACAGAGAAAAGTTTTAAAATCACGGCTGTTTGTGCGAGTTCGTGTACGTGCGCGCTAAACGTGGAAAGTACCTAAGCTTAATAACTCTGAAGACGTCAAGTACTTAAGTTTATGTCAAAACCGACCAAGAACCAGTCGAAAAAAACAAAGAAAGATTAGCAAATAATTGTTTTAATAGATTTGGCAGTTTTAAAAAGTGTTACGCTTCTGGTTTGTGGCACCTATTTACAATGGTAGTCTGAGGAAAAACCTTTTTACAACAATGTTTAAATTATAAGCTTAAGCTTACGGAAAATTTCATTTGAATCTATTTTTTAAATTGAGGGGAAATTAAAATGTAATTTGCTATAAGAATGGGTCCAACACAGAAATCCTGAAAACCTTCTTCACAAACAAACTGACGATAAACTTGAAAACCAAATTTGAGAGTAGGCTTAACTTCTTGCCGAGCCATACAAACGTTGGGCACATAAACAAAGACAACGCTTATCTGGCTTATCGGTTGACCGTAAGTTTTTTGAAGAAAACGACTAAATAAAAGGTCAACGGTAAATACCTTCTCCAATCGTCGAAAAGGCTACATCGGGCCACTGCGTAAATTGCACATCCTTCGTCTTTAGTCATGCTCAAAGCACGGCGGGAAATTTATGTGTTGTCGAATGCAGTCGCGGCGCGAATACAATCCCTTTCACAACGCTTTAATACATCCAAAAAGCCGTCCATCAAGCCTTGATATAATTCTTCCCAGAGTGGCCAGTTAAAAATATTTTCACAGTCTAACACATCTTCAGGTGACCTAGTCGAAGTGGCGGAAGGAGAGTGGAGTCGAACGAGGTATCGCGCAGCGTTGACGTGGATGTCGTTAATCCACTTACTTGATCTAAAGTTTTATGCTTCGGACTAGAAATTTTCCATTACTTAGTTGAATTTGACGGCAAATCTCCCATTTTGGTGACCATTTCAACTTTTCACCACAGCGCTTTCACCACACAAATCTTTCACAGTCTAACACATCTTCAGGTGACCTAGTCGAAGTGGCGGAACGAGAGAGTCGAACGAGGTATCGCACAGCGTTCATGTGCTCGTTAATCCACTGACTTGGTCTAAGGTTTTATGACACAGGATGAACCAAATTTCAAAATCATTTCACCGTTTTGAATGTAGTTAAGCTTTGGACTAGAAATTTCCCATTACTTTGTTAAACTTGACCGCAAATACCACTTTCACCACAGCTACAGCGCTGTCGCAAGCAAACCGTCGCTTCGTTTCAGAAGGTCGATTCACTTTCTCTGATTGGTTAAACAAAATGACGTGTGAATCGCGAGGTGTGGAGAATCTACGATTCCATGACAAACATAGCGGGCAATGTCTTCCTTCGTAATTTTAACCGAAGAAAAAATTGCAAAACATTTAATTTTTGGTTTATCGTGGACTAAAAAAACTGTCAGAACAAGAGCGGATAGGCATGTTTTCAGAGCATCTCTCTCTCTCTCAACTAACACTTGTGATTTCTGGTATGAATGAATTAATATGCAAAAACTAAAAAAGGTAAAAATAATAAAGAAAAATTGTCAACTATTTTCCCAAAGAAGTACAAATACACTTGCCTTGATCCAAGCCCACTCATAATAAATATCCATAAAAATATGAATACAATCTTCCGTCTGTACAACATTTAACCCCCAAATTTCAATACAACCATTTTTTTTTACATTTATTAGTAAGCTCTGGCTTGCTGGCTCAGCAACAAATAACTTTCAAAACCATGAGAAGTTAAGTGAGAGAAACAATGTCTACAAGGTCTAAATAATAAGTCAGTAGTGCATGAATGAGTGGGGCAGGGGTTCTGAACCTTCAACTGATTGTACTTTTTTCTTCTGGTTCTACCCCTTACGTAGCAGTATGTACTTATGTCTTAACTTTGTTGCAGAGTCTAACAAAATTGCAAAGTCATCACAACTTATCATTGTTCTTACCACCTTGGGAATGCCACTTACCACCTTTCCCTTTTTAACCTACCATTCCCCTCCTACATTTTTTCTCTGCAGTCCCCCCGCCCCCGTACCTCTTCACTTGTCTTTGAAAAGTAAATCTTTTTTTTTTAATCTCTGTAGGTGTGACTGTAATTTAATGACAAATTCTCTGAAGGATTATTTCTTTAGTTCAATCAATCAATCAATCAATCAATCAAAGACTTTATTATTGTGTCGAAAATGACTAGCTGAGGGAATCTCCCTCTACTAATAGCGGACATCTAATAACTAATAACTATTAGCTAGTAAGCAAATAAATGATTAAAAAAGAAAAAAGTTCTATTGGTTAGTATTTTTTATTTAGCTTTGGAATTTTATTTGTGTAATGCTCAACAATAAGGCTTGAAATGTTAACTGTGTTAACCAATGAGTATTATTAGTAGAAATTTTGCTGATATTCAATGAACAAAGAAAAATTAATAAAATTCTCAAACCTATCAAACACATGCACAAAACCACAACGTTTTACTTATTATCATCTCAAAACAATAGGTTGTTTTGCAAATTTGTAAAAATCATTGCATAAAAGGAATTTGATCCAATAGGTCTCTTAACACTGTTTACTGCTGCTAATGGCTCGATCAATTCCAAGCTTGCCCACTTATAAATTATAAATAGTTAATTATAAATTATAAATATTTAATTGACCACTCCCGAAAGAGGTCCTCCTGAAGAAGAGGCTATTATGTACCAGTCAATTCCAAAACCAAAGGATCTTGCTATACACTGTACATCAGTCAGTCTTGTCTTCCATCTTTTGCAGATTTCGCATCAAAGTGTCTAATAATCCATTACAGGCAACAAAGATTCTTGAGAAAAACTAAAGAAAAGAGGAAATTTTGTAACTTTGTATCTACGTGTCAAGTTTTGAACTAGTTTTTTTGGTACCACAGATTGCATTGATCAATTTCAAGAGGGTTTTTTTCATTTTCACGAAATATAGTGAACCTATAGACAAGAATTTTATTGTTACATGTAGGTCGCATATTGACTAGGGGCCAATATATTAAAACCTTTTTAGGCATGATTGCCGTATATTCAGCATAAAATGACAAAAGACGTGGCAAAAATTTAAACTATTTATATTTCTTTTTTTTTTTTGGTAGCCGCTTCAGTACACGTCTGTTATTTCTATTTCCGTATTGTAACCGTTTTCTCCATTTTTACTTCGCTTCAGTGTTGCCCTAAAGAAGGTTAGTCATGTCTCGCCGTAATATATGTTGTTTCTGTGCCTTATATCTACCTTTTTATGGGATATATAATTATATATTGTTATTTCCGGTTTCACTTGTAATAATAATAATAATAATAATAATAATATAACTTTATTTAACGAGGGTAAAGACATTGATTACTGGTCACCCAGTAGTTTTCATAATGGCCCTCCTACAATTAAAGTAAGAAAACGTATCGATTAAGTAATTAACTACCTATATAATCTACCAACTAAATTTACATAATGAACTACTAGTAATACAATATTGATTAATTGACTACTAATGAAACTAAAAGGTTTTACAAATCTTAAAATGATCAAGAAAGGAATTCCTACTACGGTAAAGTTTAAATAAGTAATTTTTAAAATCGTTATGGGAGAGTGACTCAAGTTTGGGATCAAGAGCGTTCCACAAACGGCAAGCGCTTGAGTGAAACGTTCTAAGGCCAGAGTTCCTTTTACAAGCTGGTGTTGTTATATTTTCCTTCGGCTCGTACATCTAAGTGAAAGCCGTTCCACACTCTTTGAGCAGTGACTGAATCTTTTTCACCAAACTACTGACCATTTACAGCCATTCAGAGTTGTAAACTCTCCACTCTTTCCAAAAAGGACCCTAAACTGAAGCTTCAGTGTTGTTCTCGGACAGTTTCACTGAATTCATTCAACTTTGAACGGAAACGTTGCAACACACCGAAAGGTTTGCGCGCCTTTTTTTGTTAAGTCATGTGGTGACCAAATGTTTCTTAATTTGGTTTTCTCTTTCTCTGAGTTCCTTTCTTTCACTTTTTTTGTTCAGATTCTCAATTACGCGCCGTAGAGTTTTTAATAGAACAATTATTCTACTCGGGCTTGCTGGCTATGAAATGATTATAACCAACTCGGCGCTACGCGCATCGTTGGTTATTTATCACTTCATATCCAGGGCGCCCTCGGAGAATAATTGTTAATTAGCAATACCTATAGCTGCGTCCGAATAGATACTTCTTTTATTTAAATCATTGCTTTTACAGGAGCATCCACTTTAGCATAGCTAGTTTAAATAAGGCCCTGATATAACACAAATCTGACAAGATTAGAGTGCCTATGAAGCGAAATTTGTTTCTCGCTAATTTTAAAGTTTAATCCATAAAACTCAACATTCCAAAATTTGAGGTGCTCTTGATTAAAATCGGCGATTATACAAGCGTTTGAAATTGGGCTATTTTGCCCTAAAAAATGGCATTTGAATCGCGAGGCCAAAAAGACACGTGACAATAGCTGTGACGTAATTTTGTGGAGAAGTATTCCAACTATTTCACTATAATTCATAAGCGCAAACACATTTTTGTACCCAAAATGACGTCACATCATAGAATTTCGCGAATAAACATGACCCAGACCCCTGAACATTTTTAAAGGCAAAATAGCTCAACTTCAAACGCTCGTAAAATCAACAATTTTAATCACAAGCACCTCAAATTGTGAGATTCTTGCGTTTTTAGGGGTAAACTTTAAAATTAGCAAGAAACAAATTTCTCTTCATAGGCACTTTAACGGGCAACAATAATGTACAAAAATGTACGTAATAATAGAGTATACATCCTAACTAACAGTATACTATAGCTGTACCCAAGTAGATTTTATATAATAACAGCTGTGTCTGAGTATATACTGTATAACAATAGCTATTGTTGTGTCTGAGTAGAAACTATGGGCGCATTTCTTGGGACCATTCAGCCAATTCCTATTCCGGTTTAGGAGACAATATGTGGACTAAGGTGTTCCAAAGAATGAAAATTCTGAAAACGGAATACCTTGGCGGAAGTGATGTGAGAACTGCCCCCAGAATAGTCTCGACCGAGCGCCTGAAACTTCCACTGCTACGTCACGGGATTGGCATACCGCGCACATTATCACATTATGCGCGCATATTATCCGGATTCCGAGTTAAACCGTGTTCTGTTCATTCCGTTCATTCTGCTCCCGATACCCAAATGAACGGAATATTATTCTGTTTATTCGGAAAACTGATATTTCCCGAAAAAAGAAGATTACCGCCTATTCCAAGCATTCCTATTCTGGAATGGTCCCAAACAAATGCGTCTTATATAACAAGAGGTATAGCTTCGTGCAAAATAGATATAACATCACAATAGCCTTAGCTTCGACTGAGCAGATATCTTTTACAAGTGAGGCAACTTAGAAAATGACATCCACACAACTCATTAAGACCATGGTAGATGTCGACAACATGAACGAAACCAACCAATCTTGAATTAGTTCTAAGACAAAAATACACTTAGTACATACAGTACTCCGAATGTGTAATACAACACTGCTATTTTTTCTGGTTTATTAAGAGATTCCACTCGGAAACACGCAAAACTTAACTTTAGTGCCAAAGGCAACGAAATCAAAGGTACGTAATGTAACGGTGACAACGCACAAGCCATGAGGACGATTACCACATACGGGAACAGTAGAAAAAACGCCTGTAATGTCCTGGAACCACCTCTTATCTCCTGACTTGAGGGAGAAAAGAGAACAAATTCTAGTTAGCAGTAATAGGATAAAACCAATAATAATAATAATAAAAAATACATTTATAAAGCGCTAAAACTATTAAAATATTCGACCGCACTACCTAATTTACACGGGATCCCTGTCACGACGTTTACGCAGACCAGTTTACACAGACCAGGGCCTTTGTTTTTGCTCATAAAACGTATTATTTTGTGTTGTCCTCGTTGTTCTTTTTCGCGTAAAAAAATAGTCTCTAACAATGCTGTGTCATAGGGTTAGTATGGGAGTTGTGCGCTCCTCGTTACACAATAATAAACTGATATTTCATTCAGTTCTAAAAGCTTTCTTAAAAAGGTAGGTTTTAAGATGTCTCTTAAAACTGTCAATATTTGAGATAAATTTTAGTTCCAAAGGCAGGGCATTCCATAACAATGGACAAGAATGGGCGAAAGCGCGATATCCAAAGGATTTACAGTTTGTGTTTGGTACTTGCGGTGATACGTCACTGCCTCAGCGCTGTCGCCATCCAACTTTTCCTCAACTTTTGATTCTTTCCAGATATGCGCTGCCTCACTCATGGCCTGATAGACAAGGAATTCCTCCTCTCTGTGTCTGATCCCCTCTCTGTGTATGTGCCCAGGAGAAGACAGCACTCCTTGTACATACTGCATTTTTTCCTTTCATTGATATCAACGCAAACATAGTTTTTCAACAGGGGGTTGTCAAGTGGTAACCATTTTGTGCAGTATGTGAGAGCTGCAATGTAAAAAATTTCATCTGCTTTCTGATTCTCCACACTAATGTCCATGGCCTTCAAAGTTCCAAACGCATTTTTGTGCTCCATCACTTTCTCTGGCATTGTGAATTTAACAGCCAAAGTGTTTAGGAGATTTTCCATCTATTTGTTTATCAAGTATATGAGAGGATCCTCCCTTTGCAAAAACCTTTTGACATTGGTAAGCAAGGCAATTGCTGGGTTAAAAAACATGAGATATATTTCATGGGGCGCTGGAATGATTCATTATTCAACCGTTTAAATCGATTGTCACTTTCATGTTCTGACAGAAAGTAGGACTTCAGGGAATGGTATTTCTTTACTTCTCTAGCAATGAAAACGTAAAGCTTGTGGGATGTGGCTGGAGTGACAAGGATACTTCACAAATTAATGTGATCAATTAAGCTGAAGCCACTCTAAAGGCACTAAGGCCACTACTTGATCACATTAATTTGTGAAGTATCCTTGTCACTCCAGCCACATCCCACAAGCTTTACGTTTTCATTGCTTGTTTTATGGAAATGTGGGTACTTGAGCCTGAGCATTAGCTATGCCATGCTGATGAGGCCTAACAAGGCCGAAACAGCTGTCCATGGCTGCTAATGCTTGGGCTCAATCTTTGCTTTGGTAGATTTCAGGGGTAATGCCCGCTACCATGTGGCCTTAGTGCCTTTTGAGTGGCTTGAGCTTACTTGATCACATTAATTTGTGAAGTATCCTCTTTACTTTTCTATCCAAGTAACGCTCTAGACAAAGCCACCTGACAGAAACGTACTTTACCACTGCCTTCACATACAATACTCCTTCAAAATTCCTTTCCTCTTAGTAGACTTGTCAAACCAATAAAACAAGTAAACAGAGTGATCTTCCAAGTCAAAACCAGTAGCATCTGCAAATGCAGTGGCACCTTTTGCTGCTGCATTGTACAACATATGACATGGGCAGCCTGGTGCAGCCTGTAACAACAACATTGGCCTCTTTTTCCAGCACCCTACTTTTAATAGAGTCACGCGCACTAATGTTAACATTGGTATTGTCAACTCCCAGTCCTGTTACTGAATGCCAAGAAATTTCGTATTTCTGGAAAAGAGCACCAGCATGTTAAAAGATAGCTCCATCCATATCACTAGATTTGTAATTAGTAGGCGAAGAGCCACTTCGTGGAAGTACTACTAATAAATCGTTATTATTATTATTATTATTATTATATTATTATTATTATTATTATTATTATTATTATTATTATTATTATTATTAGTTGGAAATACATGAGACAAGAAATATAAGTGATAGAGACCGACGTTTCGGTGCATCTTGCGCCATTATCAAGGTTAAATGATTAATGATAAAAAGCGATTTGCGAAAAGGCTAAGTTAAGCGAATTTGCATAAAAAAAAAGTGCCGAGCTAATTACATGAATACTTTAGCACGAAGAGAATCAGACTGTACATTCAGTGCTGATTTAAGATCTTGAATACAAAGAACGTCCACAAGCAAAATTTTCAGCTCAGCTGCAGCACACTTGGAATTCAGAGTGTCAGATGTTCTGATAAATTAAAGAATGTATTGTGATGAACAATCAACATGGCCATTTTAACCTGGGCTTGTATTGATGGATGAACAGTTGTCAGATCCTCCGCAGCGGGTTTCCGTAAACATTTGCGTAATGAACTATACGTTGCTGTCTTATTCATTGATGCCTCCTTGCGCACACGAGAGATCTGAACTGCAACAACTGCAATGGAACTTGTACTCCTTTTTGGAAACATAGGTAGAACAAATCTTGAGGAATTCATACGCCTTCTCTTGGAGTATCTGGTTTTATATTTTTTCTTCTTCTTGGCCTTTTTCTGATTGTTGTTTCGATTGTCACCTGAATCACTTTCAGTCTCGGAATTGGCGTCTCGGCCATGCTTGTTCGCCATTTCTGGAGCTGCTAAATGGAGTAAGACTGCTGGCCTTATGAGTCTGCAGACTGGGCGAGATATTACAGGATAGGAAAGCGTAATGCGTAACTCTTTACACTCAGATCGCAAAAAATACTTAAGCAATTTTTTTCCCTTGTTTTCAGGATTTCATGATAACTCGGGATAATCTCACAAAAATCGAGAGAGCGGGAGGCAACACATCAGATCGGGAGGGTTGGAATCTCTGCGTTACCCTCTTCAAGAATTTATTCACAAGTCTTTGAAGGAAGAGCCGATGGAATGCAGCCCAAGGATCGTTTGATTAAAAGAAGACGTTTTTGCCGTACTTTCCACGGGATTTGGCAGTCTCTTGAAAATGAAGAATGATTGCAAGGTACATTTTGGTGTACTTGTGAGTACAGTGAAGTCATGCCGACCCAAGAAAATATCTTTGTTGTTGCGAAGAGCCACAGTCGGATAACAACATGGAAAGTTTAACTTAATACCCACTGTGTCGTTCTTTATTATCGTATGTCGATTCAATAGTTTAAGATTCTTTTTATTATGTATTACATTTGTCTGTTTGATCTGTTTCTAATCTTTATTTGGCGTTTGACAAGGATGGAAGGATTCTCAATAAATGCTGTGGACGCCTGAGTTGTTTTCGATTCTTCTTCTTTGCTTTCTTTCTCATTCACACTGAACTCTGTCCCTGGTGAATCACTTTTTAGGTCCAACAGCGCGTTAATAACGTTAATAATGTCATGAATCAAAAAATGAAACTAGATATCTACTAAGCGCGATGTTTGTTTTGGTGGTGCATCGTTACGAGGACTTCTCAGTTGTCCCAAATCATAATTACTTTCCATGTCTGCGTTTATTCCAAGGAATTTATCTTCAGTCCTTCTGACTCAGAACTTCTAATAAAATGGACAAACTGGCAATACTTCAGGATAGGCACGGTTTGAGTTTAGTAGTGCGGATATTTTAGCCTCCTTTTTTAGCCGATCTTTCTATAATAAAGTCACTCGCCCTTGACTTCGCCTTAATTTCTAATATTTTTAGGTTTCGGAAGTAGGTTCCAGTTTTTCGTCTGAGCCTGTATTTTAAGGAAAAATTACTTTGTACACTGCAAAAACTAGTGAGCAGCACACAGCAACAAATCTTGTCAACTTTGTTCAAAACAGTGTGAATAGCGAAACAAACAAACAAACAAATGCGCACAGAACCCCCAAAATTAACTATTGCACATTTTGTAACGCAGGATTTACATTGTACCCTGTGCGTATTTGTTTGTGGGTGTTTTTCGCTGTTCACACCCTATTTTGAACGTGCTCTATACATTAAAGGTTTAGTATAAAAGTAGTTCAATTATTAACCTTGTTAAATCCCTGATGAAGTCTGTGTGATCAGACGAGACCGGTCGGATAATAAACAAAGTTGAAAAGATCTGTTGCTGTGTGCTGCCCACTATTTTTGTTTAAAAATTTGTCTAAGTCGTCACTCGGAGAAACCACAATGTTTAGCAACACTACAGGTCGCCCTGGACTCAAGAGAGGCGGGTAAATCTGCGGGAGACAGAGCAGTGCGTGTGATGATATAGTGGAAGATGCGGTTCCAGCATCGTCAGAAGAATCACCAGAATCCCAAATGTGGATGGACGACCACTTTCAACGCGTCCTCAAAATGCTTGTCTATAACTTCGTCGATGCCGAAAACCAGCGTCATGCTCTACAAGAGCGTAAGCAGAGACTTGAGTCCTCAAAAAGCGACGGAAGGTGCCCAGTGGTATCAAGATTAGCACTGTACTGTGAAAGGCAGAAATGCCGAACATCTTCAGCAAAAAATTAATGTTATAATTAAGGGGGCTAAATTGAAGCTTCTATACTCCACTGTCGAGGTCCTTCAATTGGACGAACAGCACTTGAAAGATCGGTGCACGGAAGAAAAGGAGAAAGTCCTCACAACTATAGAGACTTGGAGAAGCTCGTTCAAGTCAAGTGAGCCCTCTCTGAATATCAAAGTGGACGAGTTTGCCAAATCAGCGACATCTTTCGCCGATGACTTTTACTTCAAGTGCGCCGCAAAACGGACTTCGAAACGGGTAACGGAGAGCATCAAAAAAGCAAGCAAAGCAGCCAAAACTGCGGAGTGAATGGAAGTAGAATTCACCGTCAACAAGGAATCAATCCACGATATGGTTCAGCGTGTCGTGCAACGAGAGGCCGTCTCAAAGCTTAAACCAGTTTCCTTGCCGTTGAAGACACGTCAAGCTCCCAGTAAAAACTCCAAAAGCCCCAGAAGCCGTAACACCGAACGATCGAGCTCCAGGAATCGCAGCTAATGCCGTAATTCCAGTGGTAACCAGCGAGACGCATCGGCAGCCAAAAACACACCAAAAGGCAGGCAAAGTCGATCAAGAGAAAGGAGAAAGAACCACGAGTGGGGTTCTCAGATAGCCGTTCTTCCTCTGTTTAACGTTGCCAGCAGTCAAAAAAAAGGCCGAGGAGACGCTGTCGTAAAATAGACATAGAGGCAGTTACGAGAAATGGCTGGATAAAATGGCAAAGAAACCGATCTTGGACTTATTGACACAGAACGTGGAATTTCACAATCTTTCAAACGCCACTCTCACCGCGACGCAGTCCACGAACTCTTAGCCTGGGTCTGAAGTCTAGGCCCACGCTTCAACCTTGAACTGCGCGTGTTTTCGAGGGTCAAGTACAGGACTTCTGTCACGGTGTCCGGTTGCATTACAAATATGCCAATCAGCCCGATGATTCTGATTGTAATCCGAAACTGTACGTAAAATCAGGTTGGAATCCTCCACGAAAAGATCCTGACCTCGAGGAAAACCTGTACAAAATTCGTCAACACTTACTGGAGAACTTTCATCAGAATAAACCAAGCTGGAGAAATAATCTGTCGTCTGATGAACGGAGGACTCTAAAGCACCTAAATGACACTCAATCGTATGCTGAAGTCACCAAAGATGACTGGACATTGAGACGTCAAATGGTAATCGACACAAGAGAAAAACTTGGATGACAATTTGAAAAAAAGTGGGCCACTGTTTTTCAAGTTTCAGCTTTCCCGTCTAGTAAGAACCATTATAAGCCGATTATGCGTTGGTCTTTCTGTTTTGTCTTTCTGTTGGAGATCTAAGACCAATTTGTGTTGAAAAAAATGTTGGTAGTCTTAAATAAACCCAAATTTTGCCGCAAAGACCGTAAAATAACCGTGACATAGCCCCTTCAAGAACACTGCATCCCTTTTTAAACCCTTGGAATGGAGTTAATATTGTCCATTATGCTTCACTGGCCTCTGTTATTGTTTGGATTTCACGGGAGAGGGGGGTGTATTGTTTTCCAGTTCTATTTTCACTTCGTTAGCTATGCTGAACATATATGATCTACTTCCTCTGGTGCAGATGACCCAGGTTCGACTCGCAGTAGTGGCAACCTCGGCGTGTTTCTTTCTCTTTTTATTGCTTTGTTTATTTGTTTGTTTGTTTTTTACAAGTATTGTTATTGTTATCAACGGTTGAGCTGCGGCGATGCGTCTGATGTAAGTAGGACAGACTTGTCACCTTTCTCTTATTTCCCGTCAAATTAGGGATATACACTATATTTGTTGCAGGCCCAAGTTTAGGCTAATTTGTAGACTCTTTTTTAAGCTAAGATCCATGATGAAATTTTTTGTCATGCACACCAGACTCACTTTTCGCAGTTTCCGAAGAAAATATTGCTGTGAACGCTTATGGGTCGATTTTTCAAGGCTACGAAGCAGCCGACAATAGTGGAACAGAGGTAAGTAACTTATCGCCATAAAAATCTCAAGTTTTTTATATTGTACTGCTTGCCTACTAGGTTTTATTTGCTAAAATGAACCAACCATTTCTCTAATAAATAACCTAGGAGAAAGTTATATGTGACTGCAGAAGTCAGTATGTAAGGAGTAGTGCAAGAGGTGCGTGTACATGTCGTGAAGGTAACCGAAAAAGTCATGAACTTTGTACGTGTAACAAAGTCAAATGCAAGAACAAGGTAAGGTATGAGCACTTTTCGATTTAGCTTTGTTTTGTTCTTAATTTCTGCTGTTTACTACTTTATTTTCAGTCAACCCCTGATGAAGTTCCTAGTGTTAGAGGACAAACCCAAACCGTGGCTGTGACTGACGGCGACTTGCGTTTCGAACAAGAACTCCACCATACACCTTATTCCAAAATGGCGGTCGCTCGGAATGATCTGGGCAGAACAGCGCGGGAACGAGGCATCGAGGGCCGGCGTGAAAATCTTGCATATGGTGTTTAGATATCGTGATCGTGAGTGATCATACCTCAAAATTGCTCTGTTCCATATTGTCCTAAAAATTATGTGGAAAATGGCGTCAAAATCTCTTATCACACGTTTCCAGAAGACCGACCTATGTTTAAGCATGAACATACGATCACATACGATCATGACATATAGATCTTTTGGATTACATTCACTCGATCGAGGTTTGTTCGCGCCACTCATCAAGTCTTCGAATTATATTTGTTCGTTTAATGATGGCAAGAAAACTTTGAAAACTACTGCCGTACCATCCGTTTTTCCGTGGAAGAAAGGTTCGCCCGTGAAACGAAACCACCAAAGCATAACAGTCCGATTAAACAAAAACGACTGAGGCCTGTTTCAAACGTCGTGCTACTGCCGTGTCGAACTCAAACTCGAATTAAATTCGACTTAAACACGACGTTTGAAACAAGTCGTGCTACTGCCGTGTAGCACGGCAAGGCTTACCGTACTACACGGCAGTAGCACGACTTGGTTGGGTACGACTTGGTTGGGTACGAGATTGGGCAACAACTTTTTATTCAACGGAATTAAATTCGACGTCTGAAACCAAGTCGTGCTGGAGTCGTGCGACAGTCGAGCCAGCTAAGCACGACAGTAGCACGACGTTTGAAACGGGCCTCTGAGGAAAACCTCAGAGGCACTAGCAGCAATTCTATATGTGCGTCATTTGACATGGATTTCCGGGAAAACTAGGAATCTCCTGACCTACTGTCAGCAACCGAAGGCATCGTAAATTAAGATATTTCTCCAGATAGAGAGGCTAGGGAGCTATTAAACGACCGTGAGAAAACTGTTCATGATCTGCAATGTGAGAAAGCCGAGCTTACTGAAAAACCCGACAACTCGAAGCGGAACTGATAGAAAAGCTTATTTCCAAGAACGAGTTTTTACAATGGAAGGTTTCTTGCGTCGACAGATTTATGAAGTAAGATGAAGATTTAGCTTTTTATCCTGGATTTCCAAATGGTGACATTTTCGAAAGTGTTATTTGGTACATTTAAAACCAGGAAAAGAAGGTGAAAGCAATTATTGGTATTCGCCTTCTGACGATGAAGCAAATATGAATCAGAGAAATGATAATGATGCCCCTAAACAAGGCTTCAAAGAGGAGCATTTGAGTAATTTGTGTGATATTTCTCAGCAACTGTGAGTAGAATCGTAATTTCCTGGGTTACATTTGTGTTTCTAAAGTTCAGCACCATTTCATTATGGCCCTCAAAGGCAAAGATCGATGACCACATGCCTGCTCACTTTAAGGATAAATATCCTTCTACCAGTGTCATAACTGACTGCACCGATGTCCGCTGTAAAAAATGCCTAGGAGTCTTTGTTTAAACAGTGAGCTTGTTAGCTCGTATAAAAACCATACCACTCTGAAGGGGCTTATTCGAACCTCACCTGGGTGTGCCATAACTTTTATTAGTCAATTTTATATTTCTGACCGAGAAATTGTCATGCGTTCCGGATTTTTGAATTTACCCTTTGCAAGGGGAGACTGTGATGGCAGATATAGGGTTCACTATACAGGATCTTCTTCCGTCTGATGCTTCCCTTAATAAGCCTCCTTTTCTTGGAACAAAAGGTCTAATGACCTCTGAGGAAGCTGTGCAAGCAGAACAAATTGCCTCCTTTCTAATCAACGTGGAGTGTGCGATCCCGAGAATATTTTAATACTCTGTTTAGTGCTGTGAATCAAATGTGGTGTGTTTGTGCATTTTTGTCCATTTTTCAAAATAACGTAATAAGCACATAACTCAGGTAGAGGCAATGACCATTTATTTTCACATAGCTGACTATTTCTGATTTACTTAACTACATTTATGAGTAGAAACCTTAATTTAAACTTCCTTTTTAGCAGTAAATATTCCAAGCGAAGACAATTTTGTTTGGGTTAATCAAGGATTAATCCAGAAATCAATTTACTTTTCAGACATGTTGTATTTAGCTACCATATACCTGTAATTGACTTATGGAATTTTGTGACTGGATTGTAAAAATTGCATGAAAATGAGAAAAATGCAATACATGTTTTGAAGTCATTATATATTATGTTATTCTACTGTTTTGAAAGAGCAGCCATCGAAAGAAAATACTTAAAGTAGTAGTGACAGAGTTTTTCACAGTCCTTACGCCGGGTATAGATGAGATTTTCGTCCGGGTCGACCAGAAGATACTCGATCTTTGTTTTCAAATACTCATTCACGTTGTAAATGAACGAAGCAAATGAGTTACTTAATTGACCTTAGCAGCCTTAGCAAGACCGACAACTCCGGCAGTAAAATCACTATTTCATTTACCGTTTACAAAACTGTGCTTTGGTAATTAAACCTTTACAAGAATCACCACGAGACAAAGTTTTAGTTCAGCATTTTTAACTGATTATGATCCCACCCGTTCAACGAACTGCCAGGCATGTCTTCTTCTGATAAGTACGAAGGACCGTATGCGAGGAACGCCATTGTTGTTATGCTAGACATGGCCCTCGATCTTTTCCACGCTGCTTTCCCCAGATCATTCCGATCCACCGCCATTTTGAAACAAGGTGTATTCCGAGAATGAAATAAAGGTAAGTTTTCAGACTGTTTATTTTTTTATATAGTAGAAGATATTATGTCGAGAATCGTTGTTACAGACTTTGGTGATCATCGTCTTGGCTAGGCTTGGCTAGCAGTCTTTGTTTTCTAAATTTGTGTTGAACAATTATTTAATTATTGCGTTCGACGAAGGAGAACGCATACTAATCGTGTCGTTTTTACCGAAACCACTCTCGCGGGTTTTGTGGACCAGTCCCGCGGGTATCGATCGTGATGCCATGCGATTTCAGCTTTTGGGCGCCATTTTGGACTGTCTATGTGGCACATATAGTCTCGATCTCATGTGCTAATGTTTTCTTGGCCGCCGTGAGCTGGAATTTACACGAGCCGTGAAATTAACGATCGAGGTGGAAAGATTGCAGCCAGCTGTTGCATAATATTTTCGCTCTTCGCAGTTTTCCACAAGGTAAGTGAAGTTTTGTTGCTTTATTCGAATTTCCACTAGCAAATATTGCTAAGGCTACGAACGAGAATATCAGAAAGCTGTGTAGTGGTGTGTTTTCTAGGAAACAGACGCTGCAATTCGCCCCGGCTACGACAGCGAGTTGTGATGTGTCAATTCAGCTGCGTTACTCAGGAGATTCAACTTCTCTCTGCGCTCATACTTGTGCGACTCGATTGCAACTTAGTGAGCTCATAAAAGTAATTTTTATAAGTGGACCACAAAATACATTGACATGATTAGCTATGCAAGTTTCTTTTTCAATTGCAACTTAGTGAACTCATTTCGTTTAAAAGTAATTTTTATAAGTGGACCACAAAATACATTGACATGTTGAGCTATGCAAGTTTCTTTTTCAATTGCAACTTAGTGAACTCATTTCGTTTAAAAGTAATTTTTATAAGTGGACCACAAATACATTGACATGATGAGTTATGCAAGTTTCTTATTGAATTCCAAATTAGTAAACCACTGTAAAACATAATATATCCGTTCATTCAATTTTGTCTTATTACCGGTATTTGTTTTGGCCACTGCCATTATATCAAGTGCATTACTAAGATATTGAACTGTTAAAACTTATTGTTGTGTTCAACTTTGCAACTGGTTTATGACACTGATTGAAAGCACCCCACAATCCACTTTCCTTGAATATTTCTACGCAATCAATACAACAAAAAAAGAAATTTTACTAGAGATCGAACGGATTCTTCTAATCTTTGATTATTACTAGTTTAATCGTATCTATAACAAAATTCTCGATCGTGATTGGTTCTCCGCGCGCCTATTTGTCACGTAATCGGCGCGCGATCACGTGGGTGTCCAATTACAGGTATCCAATTTGAACTTTTTGTAATTGGATACCTGTAATTGGATACCCACGTGATTTTCACGTCAATTACGCGCGCTTTAATGGCTTCCTTTGCAAACGTTTCCTGCAGTTTTCAAAACATATGGAAAGCGCTTCAGACGTTTTCGCTCAAAAGACCTTCCCAAAAGAAATTTTTAATTCCGAAATTTGTTATAGATACGATTAATTAGTAATTGGACCTAGTGTCGTACAATTCAGGGAGTAATCGTATCTATAACAAAATTCTCGATCGTGATTGGTTCTCCGAGCGCCTATTTGTCACGTAATCGACGCGCGATCACGTGGGTGTCCAATTACAGGTATCCAATTTGAACTTTTTGTAATTGGACACCTGTAATTGGATACCCACGTGATTTTCACGTCAATTACGCGCGCTTTAATGGCTTCCTTTGCAAACGTTTCCTGCAGTTTTCAAAACATATGGAAAGCGCTACAGACGTTTTCGCTCAAAAGACCTTCTCAAAAGAAATTTTTAATTCCGAAATTTGTTATAGATACGATTAATTAGTAATTGGACCTCGAAATTTGTTATAGATACGATTAATTAGTAATTGGACCTCGTGTCGTACAATTCAGGGAGTAATCGCGCTCGTATTTTCAAATCAGCCTCGCGCTTCGCGCTCGTCTGATTTTGAAATTACTCGCGCGATTACTCCCTGAATTGTACTCCACTCAGTCCAATTACTATTACTAATTATTTATTGATAACCATTTAGGAAGTACGTCCATGGAAGTACCACGAGAGGACACGAAGTTCCTTACAAAGGTTGACCCCCAAAAGACAGCAAAACTCATCAAAATGCAAATGTCTTTAAGAGCAAGTGCACAGGAAAATCGAGCAAAAGGCGGCCACAGTCGAAAACCTAACCTACCCTCATTTTAAGTCTATAGAGAGGTACTGACGAGTTTACAAACCTCCTGGGGTTTATTTTCCGAAATACGGCCGATTTTTGGAATTATTTGAGATTTTTTTATTTCGCCCGGTCTGACGCCTGAAATTAGCCGCCTCACAAGGGAAAATAGACCGGCCGAAATAACTACTTCGCGTAACCAAACATGTCAACCTATCGGCAATCTAACACTTAATTTCTATAAAATGGACATCTAGCATCCTATTTACGACAGATTTCCGATTCTGAAGTGTAAAATCAACGCTTGTTAACCGCTTTCTAAATGGCCAGTTGACAAGAACTCACGAATGCGAAAAATTATAGGCAAAACTGAAATCGAGCTCCTGGTTATGGGAATTCTCTGAATTGCCCCAAATTTTAGTTTTGAAGTCTCGAGATATAGTGTTTTAACGTACATTAAAATTTTGGTTGGGTTTTTTAGCGAGCGCTTCAGAATAAGTCGACCAATTTGAAGACATTTTGCGCTAAGTGACCTTGACCTCAGAGTGTTTGTTTACATTGACTAGTCGCATCGGTTACATTGAAATGAGCGCTCCATATTAACTAATATTCTCATTCCATATTTCATTTAAGAATGAATTTGACTTACCATTGTATAATAGCGCCGAATAGTAGCGTGGGTTGTCTTGAAGCGGCAGAATGAAACCGATAGAGGCTGCAATCGGGTTCAGTTGTTGTCCAAACTATTGTAGATCTGATATAAAACTTTCAGAAACTCCTTCGTCGAATTTGCCTAGTATTATATCTGATCGTAAGCAGCGCTGCAGTTCATCAACCATATTCCTGGGTAAGTTGTTGAGACATCTGTGACACATATAGATCTGTTTTAGTGTTGGAATTGGAGCTGATAAGAGGTCATTATGGAGCTGATTCAGTAGACCCGAACTTTGTGTAGGACGTTATTGTCGATTGCGTGACAGATTTTGAAACACCCCTCGGGCGAAATCCTTGGCACTTTCGAAAACCCGGTTGTTCCCTTAGTAAATCCAATGGCACGGATTTTTCTACCGGAATTTGTTCAAACCATATAAGGAATACCTTCTGAGGTATTCCTCTTTCTTGCTTTTGTCGGAATGATCCTAAAATCCTGTAACATCTGCGGCGTTCCACTAGTTCCATGCTCCTTGACTTTCGACGTGCGACTTAGTGTTGTCTTTGTTAGTGTTCAGTTTTGTTAGTACCTAGTTTCTTAAAGAGTACACCCTCAGTGTAAAAAGAACACTCTATTCGAATTCTATTTTGAATGAGAAAAATTGTTCCGTTCCTAAAGACAGAAAATTCTCCCCGGTTTTTCCATTCAAATGAAAAGTGCTTCTTGAGTCTCCGAAAATCCTCACACAGCCTCCCATCGCTTTTCCCATTGCTTCCCCAAAATTCTCGCAGAGAAACAACCCTAATAACTATTCGCTTCTTCATTATTTATGTTAGTCCTGGGGTCGAGAACAGCCCCTCGGGTGCAGTTGATTGGCAAATTTGGATTCAGATCTAAAAATCTGGATATTTCGGATTTCACTGCAGTCGAACACAAAATCCGAAAACGGATTTCGCGACGGATTTTGATGATTGAAATCCATGGCGGGGAAAGATTCCTATTAACAAAATCCGTCGCGAAATCCGTTTTCGGATTTTGTGTTCGATCGGAAATTCGGATCCAGATTTCCCAATCGACTCGGCACCCCTACTTAGCTGAATTCCAGGTTGCGCAAATAGTGTTTGCGCGTCTTTGCCAAAGACGTGAATAGACCAATCCCCACGGTCAGGGTTTTGCACTAGAGTGCGGAAATCATGTTTTACTCTATGGAAGGTGAAACGTGTTCATTTCAAGAGATCGTTGGCGGGCAATGTGGTTTCAGTAGCAAGGGTAATGTCTGTCAAAGTCATGCATGCCATTGCTCAACTGCAGCCGTACTATAGATAAGTTGAGCTTATTCTCGCAAGAGCGCGTCACTTTTCACGCCCGCAAAACATTGATCAACTCAAGATATGTCCTCGCCATCGGGAGACACTTGGTCTTGGCTGAAAACGCAACGTTCGTTAAACCTGCAGGGATTTACAGGGACCGCGCGCAGCAAGTTTTTGAGTGTGGGGGGGGGGGGGGGGTGCATAAAGTTACGGAGAATGCTTTTACACCGATAAAACTATTAATTTTTTTCCACATCTTCAGGGATGTTGCTATCCGTTCTCAAAATTCACCATCACTAAATTGAAATATCATAGACTGTTATACTGCTGACATCAACCTGTAATTACTATAAATAAGCCAGAAATCCAACGATTTTGCTTGAGCTGCCTTGAACTCAACGCTGTATAATTAGCAATTATTGGACGAGGCTGAGTATGATATGAAGAATTATGCAGATCGAGGAGGGTGTTATCCGCCAAAGCCGAAGGCTTGAGGAGGATAACACCCTCCGAGATCTGCATATCTTCATATCATACAAAAGCCGAGTTCAATAATTGTTTAATTATTCATTCAAAATATTTCCACGGCTCTGAAATTTAACAGAACGGTAACTGATAATAATTAAGTGAATGATATTAAAGTTACTGCACATCATTACTTGAAAAGTGCCAAATTTACGCTTTCTGTTTGTGTTGCGGTCGGTAAGTTCGTTTGCGATGTCAATGGTGGAGAGCCTGTCAGTTCTTTCTTTGTGTATGTTTAAAACTGTCAGGTTACTAAATCGTTCCTGGTTCATCCTTGAACGGAGCCATGTTTTTAGCCTCCGAGCAGTCGAAAAGGATATTTCACCGGCTTCACCGGTTGCCGGATTTACGACAATGAGCTCACATAACGTGATAACTTCTTTTATTACATTCATTTTGAAATCACTGGTGATCCTTGCAATCTGATTGGATCTCAACAGTGCAAGTTATTCCCAAATCGCACCATTTTTTACTCTAAATCGCATCCTTTCTGTAACCGATCAAAATGAAAGTGAAATAATACTAACCCTATCAAATTTCATGGATAAGCAAATATTAATATTGACAAAAAAAGACTCTGATTTCGAAATGGCTGTAAGAAACTGATAATTGAACTTCGTGTCATGCAATTTTGGTCTGAAATCATACTTGTGATTTCAAATCGAACTCGCGCTGCGGCTTGTTCGATTTTGAATCACGCGTATGATTTCAGACCAAATTGCACTCCACTCAGTTCAATTACCATTATTTATCATTTCCCGTTCTGGGTTGGGTAGCTCTTTGATTTTTACTATGATGTCATCAAAACACGAATAATCACCATCCTTCAGCAGCACTTGTAAAAGTTAACATTGAAATATTAACATCATCGTTATACAGTTTTTCCATAAACTTTAGCTCTTCGGATTTGTCCTGCCAATTGAGGGTCTTAATTAAGAGAGACTCAATCTTCGCATACGTATCAAAGCTTGGCTGGTCAAAACGCTGGTCAATAGCGTTCATTATAAAGTCAATAGCTTCAAATTATATTCGCCTGTAATAGTCTTGCGCGGTCACAGGATATGTTGGTTCTCCAGTGCGCGCGAGTTCTCCTTGGTAACATCGGTCCTGTCATGGAGGGATAGCTTTTACTTTTCAGTAAAACTACATCATAAAATGATCTGAAGCTCGTATTTCATAATTGTAACGACTAATACTTCTTTCTGTCTATTTATCTGCGTGTTTGTCTTTGCCAGTAACTCTGGTCACTTTCGAATAAACGATTTTTTGCTATTTTTGGCTCCGTTAGTTTTGTTAAAATATTTTTTGTTTAATGTATTTTTATTTTTTCAAAAAAGTTGGGGAGGGGGGGGGCTAAAGCTCCTCCAGCCCCTCCCTCTGTGCGGTCCCTGATTTAGCGTCCTCTCTTTACGTGCGCCAAATGCGCGGCTTAAAACAATACAAAGCCAACAATGTTTTAAAAACTC
Organism: Pachyseris speciosa; assembly: GCA_016490735.1. Classification (NCBI taxonomy): domain Eukaryota; kingdom Metazoa; phylum Cnidaria; class Anthozoa; order Scleractinia; family Pachyseridae; genus Pachyseris; species Pachyseris speciosa. The sequence goes on from JAEMWC010000028.1 coordinate 2,113,736, forward strand.
TCTTTAACAATAGTTTGATTTGAATTCGTTTCGGTAGTTCCGGTGGTTCCGTTCGTTCTTTTCCGACAGTTTCGGTTGTTTCGCAGGTTTCGGTGGTTTCGTCCCGGTGGTTCCGGTTGTTTCGGTGGTTCCGTTTCGGTGGTTTTGTTCCGGCGTTCCTGGTTTTAGCACATACCGATTTTTAGAGCTAAATCCAAACAGCTACCACTCAATTGCACCTGAGGGACTGTTTCTTGACCCGGACTAACATAAATAATTCGTTTAACCTACCGAAAAATAAAGAAACGAATACACCTTATTCCAAAATGGCGGCCAATTTATTATTCTTTTGTTTGCATGTTAATTAGCCCACTTTGCCTCGTCAACATGCGCGAAATACAAAAGAATTTTGACGTGAAAATGAGGCAAAGAGGGCTAATTAACATGAAAACAAAAGAATAATAAATTGGCCGCCATTTTGGAATAAGGTGTATAGTTAGATTAATGTGTTTTCTTTGAGGAATTTTGCGGACGAAACACCATGATGGAGATGCTGGCACACGTTTTGTTCAGATATGCAACCGAGACGCTTCACGGCTATTGTTACGTGAATATACCCCTTGATTATTATTTTTTGGATATTTTATCTTTAAAGATGGACCATAAGAAAATTGATTTGGGGGTGAGGGGATTTTCGAAGACAAGATTTATCCCGTAGGGTGTTTCAAAATCTGTCACGCAATCGACAATAACGCCCTGCGTCAGTCGGGTCTTACCAGCTCTAGAGTGAGCTCTTATCAGCTCCAGTTCCAACACTCCAACACTAAAACAGATCTAAGTGTGTCACAGATGTCTCAGCAACTTACCAAGGCATTTGGTTGATGAGCCGCAGCGTTTCTTACATTCACATATAATTATAGGCAAATTTGACAAAGGAATTTCTGAAACTTTTACATCAGATCTAGTTTGGACAACAACTCGGCTTCATTATGCCGCTTCAAGACAATCCTTACACCTATTCGACTCCATTATATAGTGGTAAGTCAAATTCATTATCAAATGAAATATGGAATGAGAATATTAGTTAATATGGAGCGCTCATTTCAATGTAACCGATGCGACTAGTCAACGTAAACAAACACTCTGAGGTCAATTTGAGGTCACTTAGCGCAAAATGTCTTCAAATTGGTCGACTTATTCTGAAGCGCTCGCTAAAAAACCCAACCAAAATTTTAATGTACGTTAAAACACTAAAATTTGGGGCAATTCGGAGAATTCCCATAACCAGGAGCTCGATTTCAGTTTTGCCTATAATTTTTCGCATTCGTGAGTTCTTGTCAACTGGCCATTTAGAAAGCGGTTAACAAGCGTTGATTTTACACTTCAGAATCGGAAATCTGTCGTAAATAGGATGCTAGATGTCCTTTTCATAGAAATTAAGTGTTAGATTGCCGATAGGTTGACATGTTTGGTTACGCGAAGTAGTTATTTCGGCCGGTCTATTTTCCCTTGTGAGGCGGCTAATTTCAGGCGTCAGACCGGGCGAAATCAAAAATCTCAAATAATTCCAAAAATCGGCCGTATTTCGGAAAATAAACCCCAGGAGGTTTGTAAACTCGTCAGTACCTCTCTATAGACTTAAAATGAGGGTAGGTTAGGTTTTCGTCTGTGGCCACGAAGTTTCCGTTTTGCTCGATTTTCCCGTGCATTCTCTCTTAAGGTTTCGAGCGCGATGTGATCTGGGTAAACTACTATGGCATCTCATAAGTTTGATCACAGTTAATCCAGGATTAGTGCTAATCGGGCTTCGAACAATTCGGCTACTCTAGTAAAATGTTCGAAGACACTGACCTCAAAAACGTGAAATAGTCGGGCGAATGCAATAGGAACGCGCTAATTGATGGATATCTATGTAGTCCACGAGTTTGAGAGTCATAGTCCATCAGCTAGGGGGGTTGTATGGCTCACTTAAGGGGAACAAACAAAACTTGTATAATCTTAATCTGTAACTATTCAGCATCATAAGAATGTATGATAGCAAGGATAGAACGGTAGCTTTCACTTTGCAAATCGAAATTTAAATTTACCTCCCATACCATGCTTTTGGTCGCCATCTTGGATTTCTAAAAAACACGTTAAAAAATGTTATTCTTTCTGAAATACACACGATTTTTGCCTAGAAGTATATTTGGAATAATACGTATTTGAAATGCAATTTCAGCATTGTTTATGGTTATTCGAGCTATGGTGACGTCATAAATGACATCACAGTGACCGCCATTTTGTTTTCTAGCTTGTGTATTCAACCGCTATCTTAATGCCCTGAAATAACTAAATTACCATTAAGGCAGTCTATATCATAATGCTAGAAAAACGCACTTAAAACTATTGCTAATGTCTTTTCCTATATTTAGTTAGGCATACTAGGCCATGAATTAATAACCACAAATCAGAGTAGATAACCAGGTTCACAATTCAATCTAGAGCTCGTTTGAGCACAGAAGCACCACTATCGTATAACGTCCTTTTCCACTGCTGTCACTTGCATACGGGATCTACATGTATAACGTAACATACGTTCACATCATGTACTGCTTTTGCGTCCTGAATAACGTCGCTGAAAATAGAGAAAACATTCCTACGCACGAGTTGCAAAAAGCGTTATACAACGTGTGTCCCGTGAAGAGGGATCTTACTATATCGAACCTTAAGATAGACACAACAAAAGGTAATAATTATCTTTCTGTGAATGATATATGATATGAATCATATATGAACTGCGGAAATGAAATCAAATGAAGAATGATCCTCGCAGTTGTGAACGCAATTTATGCAATTGCGAAAAGAAGCCTGAAAAAAAATTCAGGACTTCAACGGGGTTTGAACCCGTGACCTCGCGATTACCGGTGCGATGCTCTAACCAACTGAGCTATGAAGCCACTGACGCTTCTTTTCGCAATTGCATAAATTGCGTTCACAACTGCGAGGATCATTCTTCATTTGATTTCATTTCCGCAGTTCATATATGATTCATATCATATATCATTCACACTCATTTCTTTCACGGGAACATATGAACCCACAATTGACCTGCTCCCAACGTCAGTGGCTTCATAGCTCAGTTGGTTAGAGCATCGCACCGGTAATCGCGAGGTCACGGGTTCAAACCCCGTTGAAGCCCTGAATTTTTTTTTTCAGGCTTCTTTTCGCAATTGCATAAATTGCGTTCACAACTGCGAGGATCATTCTTCATTTAATTATCTCTCTGTTCGTCATTTCAAGTAACCTACACCTGTAAACGTAATTACTCTTATCAATCCTCTGCATCTTCAGAGTCACTATCCCCACTCTCACATAGAACGCCATCATCAGTTGCCATATTCTCACACTGGATACTACACATGTCAGTGAACTTCAGACCCGCCTTCCAGCAGCAGCAGTTCTTGATCGTGCAAGCTCTCTTGCACGTTTAAGGGAGTAGTTCCAGGAACTCTTCTGGAGCCGGTTTGGATCCAAGCCACACAAATTCCACTACGTTAGACATAGAGGAACGATGGCTCTTCTCCAGATTGCTGCTTGATAATTTGCTCTTGTAACGTGAAGTCGTAGAGACGACTTGCAAGGCGGCAGAGCCTCTGGCTCGACTTTCCCGCCTCTGGCGCAGTGGATATCATAGCGCAGCTCATCCACACTCTGGCACTTCTTTCCATACAGCTGACACACGAGTGCCTCCGTATCTTTAATGTCTCTTCCGATACTGTCCAATTCTCCCCGATATTCGCCATAGCTCGGACGTACCTTTCATTGCGTTGGAGAAGCTGGACTGCTTTTCACTTCCCTTTACCAGAGAATGCAGAGATGGTATCACAGCCTGTGATCGCGTGCACACCGATTAGGGCTTTCATGAAGCAATGCTTGTCAACGTGTGGGTCGAGTTGCTTCTCCAAGCTGTTGACAACTTAAGAAAAATCTATTATTCTGGACTTCGCGCCTCTTCCCTTCTTCATGTAACACCTTCCAAGGTTTCGGCTATGAGCAAGCAGTAGGACAAGGACATTAGTGTCATCGTGCCTCCAGCCTTCCCAGCATGGAGAACCATACGCGTATCAGCCTCTTCGTGATTACACTCTAGCCCAGGAACAGGTTCACATGTGGCTACGCCGGTTTAGTTGCCAGCACTGATCTTCGGATGTCACGTACATGATCCGGTTGCCGAGCCTGTCTCTGAATGCTTCTGTCTTCCACTGTGACACGAGAAATTTGACAATCTCAGGCTTGTTTGCGGTCACACTGAGCAGCTTGTTCCACTCTGCAGTTGCGATGATATTTGATGGGATTTTCGGGGAATTCGCTTTCGGTCGAAGCCTCCAAAATTGGTTTGTGATTCCGGATCACGGCAGCACGATATAAGGTTGTCCATGAAGAAATATCTCTGCATTGGGCTAGCTTTGAATCCGAACAACCGCATATAATGCATTCGTCCGCCATTGATCATTGTGCAGAGGAAACACATTCGCGCCGGGGTGAAAACCTATTGAATGTTTGTGCGACCACGTGTTTGGGAAGGAAAAAGGCAGTTGTTTTTGAGGGGGCTTTATTCAACGCACTTGCAATGTATACATATATTTATGTACTTGCTCTCTTTTCGAAAATAATTTTGAAAAACCCACTATTTCTTTTTCAATGATTATAATTGCAAACTGGTCATGTCATAGTGATATTAGGGCCGTTTATACGAGAGAAAATAAGCCGCGGCTTACACTGGCCGCCTCTTACATAAGACGCGAACACTCCGTTTAAATGGTACGCAATCGAAGTTCACGGTTGACTCCATCGGCAGCTAGTTCAAGCCGCGGCTTATCCTGGCCTAGGGGTTTTGGGCTGCGCTTATCTTGGCCGCGGCTTATCTTGGACGTGAAAGTGTTCGTATAAATGTACTCAAGCGTTGTCCGCGGCTTGCTCAAGCATGCGCTTCTATTGTTATTGAAGCGAACTTAGCCGCGAACCATTTATACGAGCATTTCGCGTCTTATGTAGGCCACATTCGTATAAGTGGCCCACTCGCATCTTATGTAAGCCGCGGCCAGTGTAAGCCGTGGTTTATTTTCTCTCGTATAAACGGCCCTATTGTGACCAATAATCAGGCGTTGTGATGTCGCAAATGACGTCACGTAGTTATAATATAAGCACTAGAATAAACGGAAATCATGTTTGTAGTTCCAATATGATCTAAATTTGACTTTTGAAACGCAATTCGTTCACTTTAATAGAATACAAGCAACTTTGAAGCCTTCCTCAAAAATCCAAGATGGTGGCCAAAAGGAAGATATGAGGAGCAAATTTAAAATTCGATTTACGAAGTGAAAGCTACCGTTCTATCCTTGCTATCATACATTTATATGATGCTCAATAGTCAAAGATTAACATTAGACATGTTTCGGCTGTTCCCCTTAAATGAGCCATAAAACCGAATTTTAGGGTCTCAGCTGATGGACTATCAGAGGAGTGTTTTCAGTCATGCAAGTAAAAAATAAAATCATCAACCATTCAATAGATAAAGTCACGAAATTGTGATATTATAGAAGAGTAATAAATAAACAACATGCCGAAGTCCCAGGGCCGTGCGATATCCCGTTCTCGAGTTATTCGACAAAACGTACCACTCAAATTTATAGTGTTTTGTATGGAAACGCTAGATGGCGGCCGGTAACGAGTTAAAACATATGTTTTTTATTTTAGCTATCTCAAAGGCTTTGTTCTCTGTTGAGCTTTCAAACATTCACATAGACGCTTCTCTTACCATGTTGGCTTTTCAAACCTCAACAACACACGGTGAATCAATGTTTTCACTAAGTGACATACTTGCGAGCAGACATCTTTATGTCACGAACTGTGAAAAACTCGAAAATTCAAACTGCTCTATTTTCAAAACAAAGGAAGCTACCGAGCTGAAAACAAGCAAGCAGATACATTCCTAAAATTTCGTTTACGTGATGAAGATAAAAATGCAAAAGTCTGTTTACTTTTGAATTTTAGGTTCTTATGACGTCACGTGAAAACCCTCTGTAGCCCTTAAAGCAGCTCTGCTATTAATATAGCTCAACAGGAAGTTACTGCCACGCGAGGAAGTTGTGAAAGTATGGTGACATTCTAAACTATCTCTGAAATGGCTTGACAGTATTCTTGAGATAGCAGCCAAAACATTTTTCTGTTCGAAACTGATGACCTAAGTTAGAATAGTTTTCTTTTTAAAGCTGACTCCAAGCATCTCTAAGAACCGATAGATTCTGAAAAGAATAGAGAGGAAATTGTACGCTTTCTAATCTAGCTGCCTGTTATGTAAAGGAAAAAATGTTCAGCCTGGAAGCTCGCAATTAATAGCTGTTAAAAGATATTGTTCTAATTTTACCTGTATTATATAAATACTGTTTACAATAAGAACAGTAGTGTTTTATCAAGTTTAAAAATTCGAGCGCGAAGCGCAAGAATTCTTAGACTTGATAAAAGACGTGCTGTGAGTATTTTGAACGGCTTCAAAAACGTCCCCAGAGTATTTCATTTCGGTTGTATTGCTAATTAACAAATTTTTTGGCTCAAAAGGTGATTGAACTAAAATGCCGAACAAAGGCAGCCCAAATAACAAACGTGTTGGCTGGTGTAAAAATTATTTGCGTTCTGGTAAGAATAGAGCTACAAGTAGTCGAGTGGTTTGGAAAATTATACTCCAAGAATTTGAAGAACTAAATCTAAATCTGAAGAGGAGAGAAAATTGCTCAACTCGAAGTGCTACCAAATGGGCATTTAAACTTCTCAAGGGCTTGCAAATTCAGAGGGTCAACAAAGAGCAAGTTTAGAAAGCTGATCATTCACAATTGACAAAGAAAGTGCAGAGTTTAGACACATGCAAACATCGTGAACCTGACAGCAGAATCGCTAAATTTTTGGTTGACCAAGTTTGTACATGAAGTTTGAATTACTAATTTGGATGGAGATTTTATATAAAATTTCATGTTCATAAGTATTCTTTAAATAAAAATTTCATCTTAATTAGCATTTGATTGTTTCCGTCATTCAACCGGTATCTCCCCTGAGACAGTTTCATGAATTTTATCGGATATACAGGTCCTTGCACGTTATCAAATTTTGGCTTTTAATTGGACAATTTACCTACTGAATATTAATACGTTTTTGAAGTGGATATACGGCCACCGCTTTGAGTGTTATCGTGTATAAATAACGCTATGATATTTTGATTTTTTTTTTCAGCTGAGGCTGAAAAGAAACCAAACGTTTGTTCTGGATGAACATCATACAGGATGAGAGGCGGGACAGAAAACTGTTAACACACCTGTATGTTGATAAATATGTCCTTCTAAGTAACATAAAAGATACTGAAATTCTCTGTGAGTAATGAAACAGTTATTATTCCGTCTTCGGACAACTGACGACGATGATTATTTTACATTATGACAATTTATCATGAATTATTGTTTATTTCCATTAAAAGAAACTCATTAATAATCCATGAAAGAAATACAAAAGAAATTAATTTTTAACGAGTGTCTTTGTATTTGATAAAAACACGGCTAAATTTTACATCCGATTTTCTAGGCCAAAATAACCCAAAATCTAAATTTTTGTGTAAGAATGGATAGATGTACAGTAAAGTTTTTTAAGCCGTTCAATAAATTCGCAATTCGTGTTTTATCAAGTCCTAAAACACTCGGCTGCACCTCGTATTTTAAACTTGATAAAACACTCCTGCTCATTTATTAAACATTACTACAAACACTGCATTTTTACTGGATATCATCTTGAATGTCTATTTCGATTTCATCAGTTGTGAGGACTAATGTGGAATAAATTAAAACATGAGATCGAAACCTCTTGAACAAAACACAGAATCATACCTGTGCATAATGGCGTCCGTAAAGAGCGTGAAAGGCAGCGAGTGCAAGATTATCCAGTGATTTGATAACTGCCGATGAGTGGTTCCAGCTTGTTCAATGTACGTGAATTCAATACACAAAGGACCGAATATTGCGCATGCTAACTCGTCGCCTAGAACGATATTTTTCAACCATTTACCGTAGATCCAGGAAGCGATAATACCAGTGGCGTAAAGAGCAAATTCCTGTAAGAACTCCACTTCTGAGAGAACAGACAAGCAAATGAATGCAGCAGCCGTTAGAAAGTAACTCCACATTGCGCACTGCTTGTTCAGCTCTGTTTCTCGGGTTCGAGGTTCATAGAAACAGTTGACGAAGTTTCCTGCTGCGTGTGTTGGGAAAATAACACAAGCTGTAAGAAAGGAGATCAGAGGAGTAAACTTGCCGTCATGTTTCCATGCCAAGGACGTTCCTAGAAGAACAGACAAAATAGATGCGATGAAGGTCCATGGCTGGAGAGACGTCACGAGAATGGAGAACCTGTTATGAAAGTTACTTCTCTCTGGTGAACAAGACATCAAGACGCCTTGTATTCGTGTTAGACACACACACACACACAAAAACAAAAACAACTTTTCAAACTCTGTTGAAAATAAAACTGTCGTGAAAGGAACGCGAAACTTCAGATATCACGACAGTTATATGCTCTTTCGTGATAACCTAAGTGCTATATATAAGAAAAAATGGGACACATTCATAGTCTGTTTTTGCTTAGAATAACAGCGAAATTGAAGTAGATGTCTTTATAAGGCGAGTAAAATGACCTGGCTATCATTTTATCATTGATGGAATGTTATGATACGTGCTTTATTTGGAAAGATCAAGTATGGAGACATGTTTGTACTCTATTTTTCGGTTCCATTATTGGACGTAAAGAAGGGATATACATCTTTGGTAAATGATGCCGAAGGTAGCTCCCAGCAGTCTAGTCACTCTGCTGTGGGTTGCTTTTTTTACATTACAACGCTCGTTGCAAATTAGATGCCTATGTACTTTTATATTTCGATCAATTGCAATTTTAAGTTTCATAGTTTTTCGCTTCTGGTACCAACCTGATTTACTTTGTCAAATTTGCATGTGAATGAAAACTAATCTCAGTGACAGATTTGCAAACAAATCCTCATGCTCAACTGAAAAGATGCTTAAAGTGATTCGATTGTTTTGTCATAACGATTTTTGTTTCAGATTTAATTGCCGTTTACTCTCCTCCCGATAGCAGAATGAAAGGAATAAACAGAATATGGTTTACTCGGAATACGTTTGCCAGTGACGTGCACCGGAAGATTGACTATTCTGCGCGCTCTTCGACGTCACTTCCCTCAAGAGTATTCCGTTTTCAGAATATACGTTTTTCTTGGTAAAACTTTATTCCGCTTACTCTCGCATTCTTAAACCGGAATAGGAATAAGCAGAATATTCCGCAAAAAAAAAAACGCCCACAATACAAAACCTGAAGAAACAACGATTACTACCGGTAGCAATAAGCGTAACAGCAAGGCAAGCTGTTTAACCTTTCAAAACTAGAATTTGCAAAAATTTACGAACTACAAACGACTATCAGAACAACACATACTCAGAACGACTAGGAACTGTGAAAATCGTGTATATGATTAGCAAAAAATGAAAGCGGCTTAGGTTTCCTATCGTCTGCAAAAACGAGTTTAGGTGGACTAGGCAGCTGTGACCAGAGATTACTTATACGATTGCATATTTGATGCAGACTGGGTCCTTTTATTTGTTTTTGTATTGAATGGCATGCGGCTGAAAAAAAAAAGAGTTTGAAACATAGCCTAAAGACAAGCTCTGCAAACGCTGTCAAGGACGTATAGGACCATTAACTAAGGTTATTTAAAACCAGGGACCCAACTGTCCATTTATTTTTAACTGCAAATTTGACTCTCAATGGTCTGTCAGGAATAATCACTTCCCGCAAAAATCGCTCCACAATCTCCCCAGGAGGGTAGCGAATCTCAAACTGCTACACTATTCTGGCCAAAAAATGAAGCTCCAGCTCAGCGATACAGCGGCCTGGGCATATGCGGGTTTTAAATCCAAATGGGGTGGAAAAGAAAACCTCTTTGGTATCACTGAACCCGCCGCTTTGCTCTTTATTCCGAAGATATCAGACGGGGTCGAAGCATTCTTTTGCCCAGCACACTTTCATGCTTGTTCCACTCAGGGCCGTCTGCGAAGAAAAGACCAGGGATCTTTTTTCGTTTCTCGCGATAACAGTCAAGAATTTGGACCTAAATCACTGGCGGATACTCTGGCCTCGTTTCTCAGAACCGTGGCCACATATGAAGGGGCGGCCAGTGTAACAGTGGTGCGACCACCAAATTGTTGTTTGAATATGTAACCGCATTTAGTTACACTTTCTACCTGTAAGGATAAACCCAACCAGTTCGTTTCCAACAAATAATCACAGTCCAACTGACTCTTTGTAGCGATTTCAAGTAACTCAGCAAGTTGATGCTTCCATGCTGAAGTTGCAGGTTTTGTCAGTCTTATTAAACGAGTCGCATTCGAAGGTCTTGTCAACCAGAATGGATATGCCAGGTTTCCTTCAAAGGAACGTTTGTAAACAAGGAAGACACATCACAAGATTCAACGGTTTACATAAGGCTGCCCTTTAAAGATCAACGTTCAGCTGACAAAGCCAAAAATCGCCAGTTACGCAGGCTACTCGGGTTATTTCGCGATAACAGTCAAGAATTTGGACCTAAATCACTGGCGGATACTCTGGCCTCGTTTCTCAGAACCGTGGCCACATATGAAGGGGCGGCCAGTGTAACAGTGGTGCGACCACCAAATTGTTGTTTGAATATGTAACCGCATTTAGTTACACTTTCTACCTGTAAGGATAAACCCAACCAGTTCGTTTCCAACAAATAATCACAGTCCAACTGACTCTTTGTAGCGATTTCAAGTAACTCAGCAAGTTGATGCTTCCATGCTGAAGTTGCAGGTTTTGTCAGTCTTATTAAACGAGTCGCATTCGAAGGTCTTGTCAACCAGAATGGATATGCCAGGTTTCCTTCAAAGGAACGTTTGTAAACAAGGAAGACACATCACAAGATTCAACGGTTTACATAAGGCTGCCCTTTAAAGATCAACGTTCAGCTGACAAAGCCAAAAATCGCCAGTTACGCAGGCTACTCGGGTTATTTCCTATTATTTAAAACTCCGTAGGCGGATAAAAACAAATTATAAAGTGGAATGGAATTACAGTGAGGTAAGATTAACTTTATATTGTCCGTTGAACTTTAATTTTCGGGATTTTTCGATCTTAGTGTCGGTTTATTCTTTCATTTGTAAAATCATGTATTTTCCATACAAAAAGGTTACTTCAATAAAGATATTGCAAGTTCATTATTAATTTGTAACTGTTACAAGGTTAACATCTGGTGTTTTTTAGGGAGAATTTCCAGATTTTTCGAGTTAGGTTCGATTAGTTCGGAAACCGAACGCAATCGAACTGTCACAAAGTTTTGGGTTCGATTTTGTTCGATTTCCGAACTCATCGAACCCAATCGTTTGATTAAGTTCGATTACCGAACCGTTCGATTAGTAACGTCCTATTTAAATGTAACGAGAGTAAAAAGCGCCCATCAATTTCTTGTAAATCTAACTCATTAATTCAGTTTTTTCTACAACTGCCAGAGAGTTTTATTGAACCTTGTTTATTATATGACTGGCTCTTTCAGCGGTCAAGATGAATCAATTCTCCTGCTGTGATTGGCTACCCGCGAGGTAAAGATGGAGCCATCTTGACCGCTCGGGATAGCCCGTTCGTCCCGCGTTTTACTGTCTTTTAATAGCGTCCTTTGAGTCATAATAAATATTCTGTTGACCAAGCTTGTTCGGTCAAGATGGCGGGATTTTTGCGTGTTTATGGACCTCGGCTTCGTCTAGGTCCATAAACACGCAAAAAAAGAACTTGGCCAACATCCCGTCATCTTGCCCTCACGCTTGGCCAATAACCCATATGTATATAATGTAATAACGAGCAACTGAAGTCATTAATTCCCTTATTACCCCCATAACAAGGTTTTCAGAGAGAGAAGCTTCAGCCATTCTAGCACACATCTACTTTGCATGTGACTGATATTTAAAATAGTTGTCTTTAAAGGGGTAATGTTTCAGTATTAATAATATACATGAAAAAATTTCTCGATTCTGATTGGCTAAGAGAAATGCAGTTTGTAGGAAACACGATGCAGAAAAAAGGTAATTCAGTGCAAAAAAGTGGTAAACAACAGACGATTCTGATTGGTTAATTAACAAAGGAACTGAAATTCAGCCAATCAAACGCAGCCTTTGAATGGCGCAAAGTCTGAAGAGCTGCAAGCGACTCTGCGAGCGAAAACAATGGCTGGCTTTTTGAGCAGGTTTTCTTTCTTCGTGACCGCAATAACAGCAGAGAACCTGCAAAACAGCTCTAAAAAGGAGAAGCGGCTGCGAAAAGCACTGTATTTTAGCTGTCTGTTTGGAAACAGTGGTGTCCAGAGAAGGGAATTACCGACGTAATTGGAATTACGAGTCCGTTGAATTCAACACTACACTGGAGTGACGCCGAGATTAATAAACAAACAAGGACAAACAAGGCGAAGATAACGAACTAGAAAGCCTGAAGGTAATGATTACAGCGCTTGATAGACACTTAGCAAACAAAGTAGCCTTATAGCTATAGCCTGTAATTGTTTAGCCAGTTTTTACAGCTAAAAACGCTTTAAAAACGTTGAGAAAACTGTTGTTTTGAGTCACCTTTATAGCTTCGTTGCGTTGCTTCTGCAAAGTTAAGAAGCTATCTCGCAATTTTTTCATGTATATTATTAATACGTTATCACTTGATTTTTCTCGTGCAATTTGGAATAAATAAGCACTTGTAAATTTTTTCAAAGTGAGTCTTTGAAAAAATTTACTCGTGCTTATTTATTCCAAATTGCACGAGAAATCATGTGATTACCTATACTAATTCACAGTCCAAAATTACAATAGAATAAGTATAATATAATGCAATACATTTTACAATGAAGAGTTTCCCATGAATACTGAGAACTGTACGGGTCCGCAAATGATCCCAGGACCGCAAATGATCCCGGACCGCAAATGATCCCCAAAATGGACCGCAAATGATCCCCATATTGGACCGCAAATGATCCCGAGCAAAAAATTAGGAATGGCATGGATTGATATAAAAATGATACACAAAAAAACACGTTTTATCATTTTATGAGAATTATTCCATAGTTCAATTTTTTTTTTTTTCGTTTTTAGTGGGAAATCTGTGATCTTGCGTGACGTTCTGTCTGTTTGTCGATTTCACGACGCCGGCTGCATAGTTTTGTAACGACACTTGTTGTGATCGTGGACTGCGAGTTTCGTTTCATGTCTTCTGTTTATTGTGTTGTACATCCCAGGACGTTCGAGAACATGCTTAATCAGATTTCATTTCTGTCGGGTATATGATCAACGCTTCGGTGCATGTGCCCGATTTCAGTGAAAATCGAGCATGTATAAACAAGAGGCTACAATTAGCCTAAACCCGGGCTTGCAAAAAACAGTATTGTATCCCTAACTTAGTGCTAAACAAAAGAATAGAGGGAAGTCTGTCTTTCTTACATCGGACGCATTGTGTTTAGCTTGTGTTGGAGTCTATTTCTTTAGACCCCTATCAACATATATTCCTCTAAAATACAGCTCAACCATTGAGAACAATAATTATAACACTTGTAAATAATATTTCTAAAAGAACAAGAAAAAGAGAAACAGAAAAAATAAAGCCCGTGATATATACCACTAACAGACATCGAACCCGGGTTAGCTGCGTCACAGGCAGGAACAATGACCTTTAGGCCACAGAGGTTTATCATTATGCAAGGTGATAAAAATAGTGTATTGATTCCAAAAAAAAACTAAGCACACTTGTTTTCGCTTCGATGGATAATTGTTTGAGAAAGGAAACGCTTATCGAACGATGTAGGATTTTTTCGCATAAATGTGAATGGAGTCTCGGTGAAATGTGAGTAGAAAATTAATTAGCAGAGTGAAATTGTTTACAAATACGTCAATCCAGGGTCATTTGAAACACAAGAAAGGAACGTTTCTGGACAGTTTCAAGGGACGCTAGTACATTTGTAAAAACTAATCGCTTATCATTCAAAAATTAAAGTCCAGAAATTAAAATAGTAAATTAACTACCTGTCAAAGTCTCAGGGGTGTGTGATATCCCGTACTTGAGTTATTCAACAAAATGTACATCTCAATGGAGCTGATACGGGGAACACGGCAGTCCATCTGGAGTTAAATTTTGGTCATGTTAAAAGCTTTCTTCTCGCTGTTGAACTTGCAAACATTCGTATAGACACTTCTCTTAACATATTAGTTGTTCAGACTTCAAAGACACAAGGTGAATCGACGTTTTCCGATACGTGACAACAAGTATCATTCTTGCTGTTGATATGAGATTTATACTTCCGAATCACTCGGCCGTGAAAGGTCAAACTCCCTTTGTCTGTAGTCTCTAATTTTTGGCGCTCCCCTCGCGTCGCGTCTCCTCGCAACTTCGCGCGCGCACGTGTCTTTCGCCCGCCCCACAATCCATCGCCAAAATTAGAGACTACTCGCAGTCTACTGAAGCACACACGAGGAAACACGGCAGTCCATCTGGAGTTAAGTTTACTTATGTTAAAAGCTTTCTTCTCGCCGTTGAACTTGCAATCATTCGCATAGACACTTCTCTTAACATATTGTTTGTTCAGACTTCAAAAGCCACAAGATGAATCGACATTTTCCGATACGTGACAACACGCATCACTGTTGTTAAAAATAGTTAGCGCTTGCGCAGAAACGCCGGAAGTGCCCTTTGTGGATGATACTCGACGACGAAAAAGAAGAACCGTCGGTAGTTCTAGACCCGGGCGCCGCGCGAGACGCGCGCAGCCCGGGTAATTAGCCTGGAAACAGGCTCCGCAGTGGGATTTTAAAGGAGCGAAAAGAAGAATCGTGGCGAAAAAAATCGGCGAGCGAAGCGAGCCGCCAGTCCCCGCTCGGCTCGCTTCGCTCGCCGATTGTTTTTTGGCCACGTTCCTTCTTTTCGCTCCTTAACCTCACTGCGGAGCCTGGTCCCAGGCTAGTATAATTCAATTGTATAATCACAAATACAACGGAGAATTAAAATACACACATACCCGTAAAGAAATAACTGAAAAATTCCGCAGTTGATTTCGTAATCTTTTGAAATAAAAGTCTTTTGTTCACTGAGCACTCTCATTTAAAATTGTACCCAGAATACTAGAAGTGTTTCTTTCTCACATCCATGGGATCAGCCGACTGGCCTGAGGTATGATGTGGTTGAAATCGGAGCAGGGGTCAAAGATCATCCGAAACTTGTCACCGTCGTGTGAGCTGTGATTCCCACGCGGTCGGAAAATATGGCTTAACTGTCCTGTTCTTATTTCATTGGTATCATTTGTGAACGTTCTTGGAGTTACTAAAGATAAGAACAAACACAAACATCTCTAAAGACGGAAGGAAAAACGAGATAGGTTTGGATCCTGGTGTGATAACACTGATTGACTGCTTCACATCAGTTGCACAAATTGTGTGACCACGTTTACCTTTTTAAAATTAATCAGATGATGATAGTTGTGAGCCATGATTTAAGGCTTAGATTAAAATAATCGCAATTCATGCCAATTCCCTATCCATACCATCTCACCTTCCATGCCATTCCTTATATTTTGTTCGGGATCATTTGCGGTCCAACATGGTGCAATACGGGGATCATTTGCGGTCCTGGGATCATTTGCGGACCCGTTACAGAACACCTTTTTCAATAGCACTCTGCTGAAGTAATGAAGTTTAAGGTACAATTTCAATAGTTTTCCTGGGAACATTCTAGGATTAGAACAGATGTACGTTTTTGGTCTCATGAAGTAACCAATGGAATCTTTGCGATTTATTATGTTTGCACGTGTTATGGATCTTTCTCTTTGTGAATTCAATGAACACCTACGTTTGTTTAATGATATATAAGTAGCGCGAAAACTGTTGTAAAACTATTAGCGCCTTTCGACGATTACCTATGAAGATTGTTAACGAGCTGTGAAGTATCTACGAGGTTTTCTCTACAATAAAGATTTTATTGAGTTCCTGAAGAAGTCTCAACCTTGTTGTTGTCTACTCGTACTTTGGGACGAAGAAGCTAGGTCTTGTACCTCTGGCATGTTGTAAGGAGTGCTTGCAGCCAAGCTAGTTCGCTCTACCGATCTACGGTTCGGGCCAAAAACCTATCGTTACACAGATCGTCCGTTTTAACAACGCCCAGCTCATATAAATGAGGAAATAGTTGAAAATGACTTTTTCCTTTGGGTCGGACGGGGTCTCGTAAATGTTAGAGAGAGGGATCTCCAAAGGTTTAATTTTTTAAATCAATATTCTATTGTTGAGTTTGGGTGGCAATATTCTATTGTTGAGTTTGGGTGGAAAGATTTCGTCATTCCGTGTGCTAAGACGACGAATGGCGGCTTTTCCAGCTGGTTTCTTAATGAATTCAGTAACCTGTGCTGAGTAGTAAAATAATTATTCTGCAAATTCTTGTGGAATATGGATCGAAATCCTCCAATCAACAACAGCCTAAGCGAGGATCGAAACGCACCAATCACCACCAGCCACGGTGCTACTTATACTCACACGCTACTTATACTCGACACCATCGCCTGATGAAGACCAGCAGTATAGCGGTCGAAACGTCGCGATCCACATCTTTGTGACTCAATCGTGAGACAAAAGATTAACTCAGCTCTCATTTGAAACCACGATGACGAACACCTTTCATAATATGGACTAATTTTATCTATCTTAATTACTCGCCCTACGGCCTTGTCGGCTGTGTAGTAGTCAGAGCAATTTCGCAGTATAATTGTTAAGCTTCTTTTTTCTCACATTCTTTGATTGCACCTAACGTCACGGCGGCCATGTTGGTGGAAAGAACAATAGCGAAAATTGTTTTTGGAATTTGACTCTATTATTATGCAACCCTTGAGCTACATTTTTCTATTGTCTTGGCACCTACATGGCCGTCTTATCACGTGAGTGCAATCAAAGAATAACAAGATACAGCACGTTGACTATTTTCTTGCGATATCCAAATCTTTATGACTTGAGAATCGTAAAGTCCGTGTTAATTTTTGGTTCAGGTTAGGAGTAGTCTCTGAGTAATGCTGCAGTGATTAGGTGCCCCGCCATTTGATATTGAAATAGTACTACAGATTATTTGTTGAACATGCAAAATGGCGTCGAGAATAGTTTCTCTAAGACCAAAACAAGCTAAAGACGTAGAGTGCACCGAATAGAGCATCTAAACCAGCTATCTTTTGAGGTAGCGTAAAATGGTCGCCTTGAAAACACGCAACACTTAGATTCAGGCCTATCGGCAA
The DNA here is from genome assembly GCA_016490735.1 of Pachyseris speciosa. Taxonomy (NCBI): domain Eukaryota; kingdom Metazoa; phylum Cnidaria; class Anthozoa; order Scleractinia; family Pachyseridae; genus Pachyseris; species Pachyseris speciosa. Next base: position 2,131,104 of record JAEMWC010000028.1, read on the forward strand.
GGTAACCAAAGGTATGTAAACAATCGGTGACGAAGCGGCGGCCATAAGGACGATTGCCACATACGGGAACAACAGGAAGAAAGCATGCAGGTAGCACGCGCACTGTAGGCCCACTATTACCGCGAGAGTCCTGGAACCGGCTTTCCTGTCCACGTTGATGTCACGTGTGTTCTGACTAAAAGAAGAAAGAACACTTTCCGTCACTCTGGGAGTTAATTATACATGATACCGGTACCTGAACGATAAGTAAGGAGAGCAATATTCCAAATGTGCATCAAAATTATATGACTACACAAAATTCACAAACCCCAGAAACCCTGTTTGTTTCTAAAGTATTTTTCTGCAATCAGTCTCTAGAGACACAGATAAAGGCCCGGGCAAACGGCTTCAACATCCGTTCCATTTTCGCATTATTTTATTTCTTTAATTTGCCATACCACAAATAACATTATTATAATGAAAACAAAAAAGATAGAATGAATAGAGGTAACAATGGCTTGGAGGCCTAAAGGAAACTATGTAGCTTATGTTAATTAGGCCTCCTCAGTTACAATTGTTTTACAAGATGAAATTAAAAAAGAAGAACATGACGGCGGATACAATTACAAGCTGCAAATAAGGATAATACATTTATGTAAAACTACTAATAATTATTACAAATAGATGCCTTAAGTGCTTTTTTAAAGGAGACGGGAGGACGAGTTAACGATCTCGGTAATTTGTTGCACCCTGTTGAACGGTGTTGAACGCCGGGGGTGGCAAGCGGTTTCAACATATCATCAACATTTGCTTCAACAAAGCTTCACGAGAGGCCTGGTATTCACTCCCGCAGTTGTTATTATGGAAACGTCTTTAAGAGACCGATTAGGGCGCAAGCGCATACGTAACAATAGGGAGCCTTAGCAACGACGACGGCGACGGCAACGAAAACGTCGTTTCAAAATCTAACTTTTCGTTTTAGTAACTCTTCCAATTTGTTTAACTTGGAAAGTGCTGGCGAACTATTCAGGGACTATATTAGGCCCGGGCAAAGAGCTTCAAGATTTGCTTCAATATCCGTTCGATTTTATTGAACGGCGATGTCGAAACCGTTTGCCACACCCTTTCAACCGTGTTGAAAGATTTTTGTAAGTTGAATCGATGTTGAATGAGTTTAAAAGCGTTTGAACTTTGCTTCAACATCCATTCAACATTTCTTTTGTTATCGCGAATGTTGAACCATATTGAAGCCGTTTGCCACCCGCTATCAACAGCCCTTTCAACATTGTTAGGTATGCGCATGCGCACTAATCGGTCTCTCAAAGACGTTTCCATAATAACAACCGCGGGAGTGAATACCAGGCCTCTCGTGAAGAATTATTGAATGAAATGTTGATGATGTGTTGAAACCGCTTGCCACCCCCGGCGTTCAGCATCGTTCAACAAAATCGAACGGATGTTGAAGCCGTTTGCTCGTCACAATTGTGAAACGAACAAATGCTAAGGGAAGAACAAAAGGAGGACAAGGAGCTAACGAGGGATCTATTGTTGACTTCCTCCAGCATGGCGGCGATGACGTAGCGTGAAAACCACCCTTTGCTAATCGTCAGTGCAAACTAGTGAGGGCGACGCTGAACAAAAATGCCTCCCGAGGCAGTTTTCTCAGCCGTTTCCTTTCGCGTGAGGCGAGTTTTTGTGAGAAATTGGCCTTGCGAGGAAAATAGTTTGATATTGATCTCACGACCCCGCGAGGCGAATTTCGCACAAACATTTCACCGCACACGAGAGGAAACGGATGACCAAACTGCCTCGTGAGGCATTTTGTTCAGCTCTTTCGTGCTCGGCGGGCTTTACACTGTAGGTATCGCGCACGGAAACCACGCACTTGTCACGCGTGGCAAATCACCTGTCAAGCGGGCACACCTTAGATCCAGGAATCAGACGCGAGATGAAAAGGAATTAAGATTCAGCATTCACCACCCTGTTCCTTCACGACTGTCACTCACTTCTTCGCAACGGTAACAGAAGTGTTGAAACGCAAGTTGGAATAAATGACCTTTGCATGTCCGTTACTGCAGTGTAGTTCATGGAGTGCTTTTGATGCCTTTCATATGATTAGCACATCAAAAACAATTATAACACACCAAAAATAAAAATAATAGCCGACATTAATTAAGTAGGTATTTTTTCTCTCGTTTGCCTTATAAAGGCAAAAATTGTTCCCAAATCTGATTGACAAAGGCTATTAGTAAAACACAACAAGAAGTTATTAAGTCTAGTCGAGCATGACGTGAAAATATTCATTGGTGAATTCAATCTCCATAATATTTTGTCAGAAGCAAAAAAATAAATAAAATGAACATAGAATATCATACCTGTGAAGAATAGCTTCTGTAAAGAACATAAACGGCATCGAGTGAAATATTATGGAGGGATTTGACAACTGACGATGACTGGTTCCGACTTGTTCAATGTATGTGAATACAATGGATAAAGGACCGAATATTCCGCATGCTAACACATCACCCAGGACTATGTTCTTCAGTCCTCCACCGTGGAGCAAAGAAGCGAGGAAACCAGTGGCAAAACACCCAAGCTCCTGCCTAAACTCCGCCTCAGAACGTACAGCCAAGCAAGTGAATGCCGCAGCCGCTAGAAAGTAACTCCATATTGCCCACTGCTTATTCAGCTCTAGTGTTCGGCTTCGTGTCAGGGACGGTACGACCAATCTTCGATTCTGAGCTGCGTAGAAGGAGTTGACAAAGTTTCCCGCTGCGTGTGTTAGCAAGATAACACTGGTAGTAAGGAAAGAGGTTAAAGCGTCAAACTTGCCGTCATACTTCGATGCCAAAGACGTTCCGAGAAGAACAGACAAAATTGATGCGGGAAAGGTCCATGGCTGGAGAGACCGTATGAAAATGTTGAAAGTGTTTATCTTTTTGGAGTAGGACATGGCCAATCCTTGTGTTTCTGTCACACTATTACTTATATAGTTCCACTGAACTCGTTCAAATAAAATCTGACTATCGAGAAATGAGAAACGTTTTTAGTTTGTTTCGTGACAACATGAATGAAATGAATATCATGTGGCTATTTTCAAGAGAAGAATACTTCAGTAATTAGGATGTGACGCTATCACGAGGGCGGCGGTTGAGGGAATTATATCAGCGAATAAAAACAAACTAAATAAAGCTGTCAAATACCTATGCTAATATAATCTGTCACACACTCGTTAACTCAGAACTACCCTCGGTGCAATTTATTCGTGCGTGAAGAAAATGTTTGATTTTTTTTCTCGCTCGAACAACACAGGATGTCGGAAAATGAATGCCAGCTTGACGAGCGATGCCGCGCGTGGTCGGAGTGAAGCGTCCCTAGAACAACCACATACTTCGTTTTCATAAATTGATTATATATAGAGCATTGAGTGCTGTTGAAATAAAAACGTGGGCCATTGTTAGCCGAGTTTTGTTTTTAGGAAGACATTTTCGCGATCTCAAAGCTATACAACGCCGATGGCTGTACTATAATGACAAAATTTAACCCCCTTATGAAAAATCGATACCTCTGAAATGTCGTCAAATTCGACCGTCTGAAACCTGGCGGTTGCGCGAGCGAGCAACGAAGCCGCGAGGAGAATGGAGCGGAGGGCAACGAGAAACTTGGGGCCTTTTATGGGTCTTTTATAATACGAAAATTTGGATGATGAACGGAGTTGATAATGTAAAGGGATTCGATTAGCTGGCGTTTCGAGCGTTAGTCCTTCTTCGGAGCGAATCGAGGAATTGTGGGTTGTGTATGGTTTATATACAGGATATGGAGCTTCGCTATTGGTGGTAACATGGTAACGTGTGCTCTGTCGTGAATTGTAATACCGTCGTGAATTGTTATAACAGTTGTCGTGAATTGTAATAACGT
>JAEMWC010000028.1:2142500-2147500 GCA_016490735.1 Pachyseris speciosa
AGCGAGCACTGTGATCAGAAAATTCACCAAAACTAGTTACTTGCCAAGCAAAACAAAACGGAGTTAAACCGGTTTGCTCCACATGAAAATTGCACCAACAGGCTTTGAATGCCCAGGAGAGGGTGGTAGGTTTGTCGCCCCTCAGAAAGATAATCATGGGAGGGGAGGGGCAGGATAGTGGAGGAGGGGGTAAAATAATTCCATTTCACAGTGATAGCGTTCCCAACATTTAGCCAAAACCTCAATTTAAATTACCGCTCTAATGTTAAATCCCATTTTCTCTGTGTAGATGGAATTAAGGAAAGACGAAATCGTTCGTATCTGGTGACAGAGGTATAGCAATACATCAGGAGCCCATGCAATACACTTGTGTTTGACTTTCATGATGATAAGGCTAGTCCAGCCAAGTAAAAGAAACCAAATAACAGATTAAGCTGAGCAGTTTCCTGAGGAATCATTACCAGATCACCACTAAAGCACCGAGACGATAGACGAACAGCTAGCGGGACTGTTACCAAGGGAAGAAGCAGAATCCATGACGAGTACCAGGCTAGGATACTCAGCACAAGGTACGGGATCATAAGTTGTAGGCAATACAAAACGCATGCGTACCGCTTACCAAGCAGAATGGCTAAAGTAACTGCTCCGGCAAACTTATCACTTTCAAGGTCACGTATGTTGTTCCTAAAAATACGAAAAAAAATCAGTTCAATAGCAAAAATTAAAAAAGTGTTTTCTACTATCTTTCTGGCACGTGATCCCGTTGGGGCACTCCCTTATTTTGCCTAAACGGTAATGGGTATGGTTTTCAGGGTTAGTATTTAGCGTCTTGAACCGGGTGTCCTTCTGGACATATATATATATATATGCTTGAAAAGGTGTGAGCCGGCAGTTGTACTGTTATCAATCGATCATCAAAGAAGCAACGTGTGCCTTTTCTGGCCATTCTGGAAGAAGTTTGTTTACTTTTCGTCTAAACAGATCAAGAAGTAAGATTTTATCCCACTCGCCCCAACCCTCTTGCATATTCCGGATCCAAGATGGCGACGTAAATATATTAGAGCACCCTCTGGTCGGCGCAAAATAACATCGACTTACGGTAGGTCATCTTCGGGTGCTCAACTTCGTGCAAATCTTCGTTTACACTCGGAGATTGCCAAACATCCGCTGGAACGAGTTACGCAACGTAACGAAATATTGCCAGTAATAGGATACCCATGTTATGCGCAACGGATTATGGGATCGCCAGGGGGCAAACATTGCAAATCGCTAGAAAGAAATGTATGGCGTAAAGTTGTTTCTTCGTCAAAAGCAGTGATTTTGAACAAAGAATAACGCATTTTTGCCGTGATTTTGTGAGAAGTGGAGGTGACTAATGTCGATGAGTGGAAATTGTAAGTTTCCGTGTGATTAATGCGGTAAAATATATTGATAAACACTTTGTTGCGTATGCAGGCTGCAAAGAGCAGATTATGAAATCCATCCACTGAATCTGCATCAATTAATGGTCTCGCAATAGTACGAACAGCTATAAATTTGAGGGGATTCACTCAATAAAGCCTTTCGAGTTGTAATTACATGTGTGCTGATATTTACAACGAGTGTAATTGGGATTATACACGGCGGCAATGTGTGTTTGTTACAACGATCGATGGTACCCAGATAAACAAAGGGATCTTCCTCACGTTGGTTTATTGAGATTCTACTCACCAAAAACCAAGCAGCTGCAGGATGCGTTGTCAAGGTCCAGAGCTATAAATCGTGATAAAGTCTATAAGTACTAAGGTCTGCTTTAATCATTTTGTACAAGGCAGGAGGCCAGGGCTGACTGACCAACGCGACTCCTGCTAGCGCTGTGTGTACATTGCGTTTCTGAAAGCGTTTATAGCTATTTTCCTTTAGATCAAGGGAGGTTTCTTGAATATTTTTCTGAGGGTTGGCTGATGTTGAATAAATACCACTTGTCCATATAAGTACGTTCTAGAAACCATTTTTATGCTAGGTGGAATTGCGTGACAATGGGTTTTCTGTTTCTGTTTCACACATATGTTCCTCCACTGAGTTCTAAGAGAAGAGTGGTGGCTTAATAACATAGGGATGTTGCTCATTAAAACAGCTAGACAACCTTCGGTTTTCTCCGTGTTTTCTATCACTGGTTTCATCCATCCATAGCGAAACTGCTCGGTAGAAACAATTCCCATCCCCTCGCACAACAATTTATCCTTTGGGAATGTGGGGGTAAAATTCCAGCAGCAACGATAAGATAATGTCGTAACACATGTAATTAAAAACAAAATAATATCACCACACGTAATTACAGCTGAAAAAGCTTTATTGAGTGAATCCCCTCAAATTTATATCTGTTCGTACTATTTCGAGACCAATACTTGATGTAGATTCAGTGGATTTCATAATCTGCCTTACGCAACAAAGTGTTTATCAATAGATTTTACCGCATTAATCGCACGAAAACTTACAATTTCCACGCAACGACATTAGTCACCTCCACTTCTCACAAAATCACGGCGAAAATACGTTATTCTTTGTTCAAAATCACTGCTTTTGACGAAGAAACAACTTTACGCCATACATTTCTTTCTAGCGACTTGCAGTGTTTGCCCCCTGGCGATCCCATAATCCGTTGCGCATAACATAGGTATCCGATTACTGGCAACTCATTCACTGACGTTCTCTGTGAAGGAAACATTGATAAATTCTACTTAATCCAGCGAAATTCAGCAAAATGAGGAATGGGAAATGTAAAATCTACTTATCTTCGTTATTTAATGACGTATGGACACGCTTGAGACATACTTTCTTTGTACGCTGTGGATTATATGGCCGGCAGCCGGTAACGGTTTCAAATACTGCCTTGGAGTCAGAAATTTCTATAAAATTTCTGCGAAATTCCTCATACCCACTGCCTGAAAGTTTTATATCTTCGTTTGCAATTGCCAAGCGATTATTGAAAGGAAGATGGCTTCGCGGCTGAACATTTTTGCAAACTTGGGCATATTATGAAATCGCCATATTCTGGACAAAAACTGTGGCTTAACTCACGGGCACGGTTTCATGGAGGCTAAATGCGGCCCGGCAGTCTGAGATTTTTATCTAAACTGAACGTGAACGTGCATATTCTACCTTTCTAGAAGTGCCAAGCAGTTATAAAAAATTCAATACAGCTCTGCTGGTAACAGATAATTTTATATGCTGCAAATTGCCAAGCCAATTGCGGCTTGACACAAGGGCACGGTTTCACACCCGGGGGGGGGGGGAAGGGGGGCTACATAGGTATGTGCGGCCCCAAAGGGTATGGTTTTCTAGCCGTTTTGGCCTGAAAATAGGGTATTGATTTTGACCATTTTGGTCTGAAATAGGGTATGAGTTTTAGACGAAAATACTTCATCATTAGGCGATAAGAAATCAACAAAAGTCCTTCTTTTTTGCCTTTGAATTATGTTTATGCCAACGGTGTACGTGAAATAGCCCTGAAATAGGGTATCGAATTTCTGGTCAGATCGCAAAGTGTGGTCTGACATAGGGGAAGCGAGCCGCACACTAGCCTCCTTTGCAGCCGTTGTTTGTGTAGGTCCTATTCTCCCTCCCCACCAACGTCTGCCTAACGTCTGCTGAACCGAACCGGACATTCCGTTCCAGGAACTGACCAATCACATCGTGGCTTTTAAATTTTGGTGGCTAAGTTCCCGTAGCCTTGAATGGAGTTCAGCAGACGTTGGTGGGGAGGGGGAAAAGGACCGACACAAACAACGGCTGCGAAGGAGGCTAGTGTACGGCCCACTTCCGCTATGTCAGACAAAAATTTGCGATTTTCTCTACCCTATTTCAGACCTGACCAGAAATTCGATACCCTATTTCAGACCTATTTCACGTACACCGTTGGTATAAACATAATTAAAAGACAAAAAAAAGAAGGGCTTTTGCTGATTTCTTGTTGCCTAATGATGAAGAAGTATTTTCTTCTTCACGTTCAGTTTAGACAAAAATCTCAGACTGCCAGGCCGCATTTAGCCTCCATGAAACCTGCCCGTGAGTTAAGCCACAATTTTTGTCCAGAAGATGGCGATTTCATAATATGCCCAAGTTTGCAAAACTGTTCAGCCGCGAAGCCATCTTCCTTTCCATAATCGCTTGGCAATTGCAAACGAAGATATAGTACTTTCAGGCAGTCGGAATGAGGCATTCGCAGAAATTTTATAGAAATTTCTGACTCCCTGGCGGGTAGGGACAAAACCTGGGGTAGGCCATGGCCTAGGCCATGGGGTAGGCCATGGCCTACCGGTGGTTAACGTCCCTAAAAACCAAAAAAATTAACCAAATGGAATTAAAAACCAAAATAAACATATGAAACCCTAATATGATGCCCAGGGATGCACATTTCTCTTTTTCACGTGGCGACTGGTGGGTTTGATTGACAGAATGACTAACATTGATATGACCGCTGGCAAGGAGGAACGAAGTACCGAGACTACAAATCTTCCCACAGTCATCATGGACTCGAGTGGCGGAGATGAGTCCGACCACAGGTTTGTAAAAATTTCCAGTATAATCTATTTTCCTGAGTAATCTTTCGATTGCATGACAAATTGATCACTTCAAATCGAACAGTAAAGATTGTCTTACCGTTCGAAATGTAAGCATCATATCCTGTATTTTAAAAACAATGCAATTTTGTTTGAGTTTACTCGGTAATTTTCGGTGTGTTCTAAATCTTTGAAAACAGTATTCACAACATGGGTCGCAGTTCCTGGAGTTTTCAACAAAATTTCGCGGTTTGAGTAGCTGAATAATGTATCGACACCCATACCTATGAAATTACTGCTCGCGCTAATCAACCGAATTAGTTCTCACAATGCCGTGAGAAGCGAAGAGGCTGGCTTTCTTTGAAGTTTGAATACATTTCAAATGTCTGAATATATTAAGGAAAACCTTTTTTACAATAAAAATGCCAGTTTTTATTCACTTATCTATGTTTGTTTACA
>JAEMWC010000028.1:2160000-2165000 GCA_016490735.1 Pachyseris speciosa
TCACGTGTACCCCCATCTTAACATGTTACCATAGCAACACTTAAATAATTTTAGCTTTAAGCGACAAAAAAACTAGCTTCGGTGACCCCATTTGTTACTGTCGCGAAATAATTAGCATAATAAAAGGAGTGTATTCAGAGCCACCTTAACTTTTCGATAACTCAGTTAAGGTGGCTTGGCCTGCGTCGCACACGTAATCTAACAAGGTGGCTCTGAATCCGTTCCTACAAATTTTCTGGAACTTTGACAAATTTCGAGTCTTGACACGCTCACTACTTTTCGACAAAAAAAAATTGGGGCCACCGAGCTCGTTTTTGTGTTTAAAGCTAATTTAAAGCTAACATTATGAGGGTTTGTAACAGGTAACCTATTGAGTGGAAAAAATTTTCATAACTAGTTTACCAATAGCCTGCGAGCAAGCTCTCCCTCCTTCCACCCCCCACACACCGAGAGAGCTTGCTCGCAGGCTAGTTTACCAATCATTGGGAATTTCCCACCACTGAAGGTAACAACTTATAAAGATTAGTAGTGATGATTCATCAAAGTGCAAGAGCTGGAAACCGGTGTGACCCACCTTAAAGTCATAGCATGTGCTATAAGTCCTTTGTAAAAAGGAAAATACGACATGAATTAATGTGGAACCAGTGAACAACAAACAAAAGGAGACGAAGGACTCAAAGAAAATACAGGGAGAGGGAACTCATCCTCGTCATCACGCGTGTCAAAAGCTGTCATTGAAGCTGCCCATGAACTCTATGAGATAAACTTTATGTCCGACGGTTAAGTGTTTACATTTCATCTCATCTTGATTAAGACCTAGGTGACTTTAAAGAGCATAGATTCGATTGTACGCTAGACAGTAACCAAATTTCTGGGTACTTGAAAGAAAAAAAAGGGATTTTCGCACTTTCGTCACAATGAGCAGCTAAAATCTGTAAGGGAAAAGGGTTTCAAGCCTTTGTGAATGCCCATTTATTCTTTAGCAAAGGAGTGAAAATTTGTGTTACAAGGTAATTCAAAACGGAGCAGATTTAATGCTTTTACCCTTTCAAAAATGTCGAAACTTGCATGCCAAGTCATTGGGACATGATTACGTAATAAGTCTAATATTTGAGTGGATTTGCACAGCAATATGAATAACTGAAGGGGAAGCGGACACTCCTATTACACCTTCAGACTGGGTGGACTTGAGTTTATCACGTCAATATTAGCGAATGCGTTAGACTGCAAAACAGCCGTATTTTTGCGTTGGTCGAATGCCCGGTCTGGAGCGATGGTGAAAATGTAGTGTGAGGCTAGCTCGTGAACCGGGCTCGTGAAGCGCCCAAGAGTTCGCGCCTTCAACAACTAGGAAATAAAAACCGACTGGTTTGCAGTCTACAAATGCGTGAATAATTTGAAAAACCCTCCCGTCTGAGTTTCAGTCATTTTAGTCCAACACTGGATGCGAAACTGATTAATTCGGCTCAGTACAATAAGTGATTCTCATTGTTTCTTGACCTCTATATACGCCGTACGTACGCCACTATACATAATACACGAAGCATATATAAACAAAGTGCGACTGCTGCCTTATGAGAAAAGGTGTAATTTTGTTTTGACTTTTCATGTGGTTATAATCGTGAATGTCAATCCAAAATACATCCCAGTCAGTGTTTCCCGTTAACTGCCTTGCGTGAGTTAAACAAGACAAATATACATGAGCTCGAAAAGCGTGACATGAAGTTCAGAGTTGTCAAGTGGAATCGGCATTGACAAGAGATTGATTTGCATATCACACCCATAGAGTGACAAATCAGCTAAACAGTGTGTGTGCAAACAGCGACATCTGTTTGTCTCTGAAACCTACACATAAGAAACCTTCAACTTAGGAAATCAACGTCATTACGATGTCGAAGGTCGTAACTGTATTCGGTGCCACTGGTGGACAAGGTGGCGGTGTAGTTTCCGCGCTTCTTAAGTGGGGAGAGGGCTACGTTGTTCGGGCAGTTACAAGAAATCCGGATGGGCCAAAGGGACAAGACCTCAAAAGTAAGGGATGCCAGGTTGTCAGGTGCGATATGGACGACAAAGTGTCCGTGGAAGAAGCAGTTCGTGGCTCGTACGGAGTGTTTCTAGTGACAAACTACTGGGAGCACTTCAGCGTTGAGAAAGAAATCGAGCAGGGAAAACGAGTGATCGATGTCAGCGAGGCGCTTGGCGTGAAACACTTAATTTACAGTGGGTTGGAAAATGTAAAGAAATCAGTCGGAATTGATTGCGGTAAGTAACTAGTTTTGAGGCGTTTCATAACAACTTAATTGAAACTGAGCAGTTCAAGGCCTCTGTTCAATGTATAAAGATTATATCCGATGAAATTATAATTATTACAGGGGTGTCATTGACATTAGAGTTATAACTACAATTTCACGGAGACACTGAGGAAAAGCCGGGGGAATGCCAGGTATAATATCGTTGGTTTTCGTCTGTTCTTATAATACAACACCTTGTAAACAAACGTACACGCAACATGAATCACGCCACTCTTTCCATCGCACGGTTCCATCCAAATGTATATGGTTGTCGTCAAAACATATACAGTTAATCCGACTTGCTTTTCTTTAACATGAAGCAGAGAGCAACAGTTATTTCAACAAGAGGCTACAATTAGCCTAAACTCGGGCTTCCAAAAAACAGCATTGTATCCCTAATTTAGCGCTAAACAAAAGAATAGAGAGAAGTCTGTCTTTCTTACATCGGACGCATTGCGCTTAGCTTGTATTGGAGTCTATTTCTTTAGACCCCTATCAACATATATCCCCCAAAATTATAAACTTGCTTTACAGCTCAACCATTGAGAACAATAATTGTAACACTTGTAAAAAAGAAGAAGAAAAAGAGAAACGAAAAAAAAAAGCCCGCGATATACGCCACTAATAATAATAATAATAATAATAATAATAATAATAATAATAATAATAATAATAATAATAAATATAAAACATATTGCGCATATACAATACAAATATTTTCATATTCGCATAACAAGCAATAAGATCAAAATTAATAGGTCGGTTAAAAAGCTGTCATAAAAATGTATAAGTAAATCAATTAAAAGCTATCTTAAAAAAGTATGTTTTGAGAGCTCGTTTAAAAGATGTGAGGATCTGAATGTTTCTGATCTCCGCCGGAAGTCCATAGTTTCGGAGCAGCCGACTGAAAGGCTCGGTCACCAAGCGTAGGTAGGCACCGGGCTCCGTTTGTAAATTTATTATTTAGACTAAATTCATGCCGTTTTTTTCCTTATTTTTAAATAAGGCTTTGTCTTACAAAATTATTTACATATCATGAAGTTAGGCAAAGCAGTCGTAAATCTGTTATTTATAAATAATGAAGTTTGCCAGTTGTGCAAATTTATTATTTATAAATAATGAAATTTCAGGCCATGAGCATAATTCTATGATTTATATATAATGCCTTTTGCTGTGCTGCATGAATGTCATTATTTATAAATAATGACTTAAGCGCTTGGCAAATGTCATTATTTATAAATGATGACTTAAGCAGCGCTTGCAAAATTCCAAGATTTATAAATCATGAATTTCGCGGCGAATGGCAAATTCCATGATTTATAAATCATGACTTTAGCGGCGCTTGCAAAATTTCATGGTTTATAAATAATGAATTTAGCAACGCTTGCAAAATTCCATGATTTATAAATTATGAATTTCGCGGCGAATGGCAAATTCCATGATTCACCTCACCCAGCGCCCCGGGGTTGCATGTGAAGCCTATTGTAGCTAGCTTTTTTTGACCACGGGTAGGTGGGGGACATCACCTTCTTAGGGTCCAACACCTCCATGTGAACAGGCCCTTAGTTTGCCTGTTGCCTCGTGGTCGTAATGGCAGGGGCTGCTTGTTGCACGCTCGTGTTATGCGAACTCTAGAAAAACAACGCATATCTAACTTGAGAAACAGTAATTCAGTATCGTTGACTGTTTCAGAGGACTAAATTGTAATATGGTTAAAGAACTTTAATACCCGAGGCAAAGCGCTGTTCAGGGCGTCATTGACTGCTCGAGAAACAGCTTCAGTAATGACGTTAGACAACGATTCCCGAGACGCAATAATGATGAGTTTCTCGACTCACTATTCCCCGCCTTAAACTGAATAAATTACCATTTGGCGCGCTATCGATGGCATAAATTTACGCTGGGTCAAGTCATCTTCCTTGCGATTTGAAAATGGCAAAGTTATGTTGCTGCGATTTAGAAATCGCAAAGTCACGCAAAACTTGTACAGTGGAAATTTATATATAGGGAGCTTTAGCAACGAGAACGGTAACGGCAACGAGAATGCCACAAAACAATAACAAACAATGACTCCGCACGTGCGTTTTGGTACATGTGTTTACCGTCCCCTGCAAAATAAAAACAACAACGTGAAATGACCAAATTTTAGGTTTTCTCAAGAACGTGAGTGCGTTACGGTAAATGTCACTTTCTTTCTCTTGCTGTAACGCCGTTTATAGTAATTTAGTCCCTGGTTTATATTGTTAACATCTTACAAGCTAAACAAATTGAAATAATCGCGAAAGAGTTACAAAAACGAGAATTTATATTTTGAAAACGACTTTTTCGGCCGTCGTCTTTGCGAAAGCTCCCTTTTTATGACCAAACGACTACATTTGCAATGTACGAAATACCAAAAATTGTACCAAACTGTTGAGTAAATAATATTTTTACACTTGGCGTAAAATTTACACTTGGCGTATTTTTACACTTGGCGTATTTTTACACTTGGCGTATTTTTACACTTGGCGCCCAACCGCCACGTCATTATTTATAAACCATGAAATTTTGCAAGCGCCGCTAAATTCATGATTTATAAACAATGAAATTTTCCAACCGCCGCTAAAGTCATGATTTATAAACCATGGAATTTGCCAAGCGCCGCTAAATTCATTATTTATAAACCATGGAATTTGCCAAACGCCGCTAAAGTCATGATTTATAAACCAT
>JAEMWC010000028.1:2167500-2187500 GCA_016490735.1 Pachyseris speciosa
CACTCCATCGGCCTAGAGCTAAACAACGGGAAACGAGAGGTAAGATTAATGGTAATTTTGATAAAAATGAAGAATCAAAGCAACTAAAATCTGGGCCAAGTAACTTTACTCACTTGGATTTTTGCACTTGATCATCAGTTGCCGCCATCTTCAGTCTGAGCTGAGCCCTACAACTGCCTTTTAAAATACGATGAATAAAATACGTTTTATGCCAAAAGCTATTCAAGTAAATTACGAGAATGTATTCTGATTAAATTTTATACAAGTTACGAAAACTAAAAGGCCAGAAAAAAACGACTACAAGCAGATAAAAGACTTGTATGTACTCACGTTTTCTACACACCGTGAAAACAAGCGTTTTGAGGTCGGCGCCGAGCCTGGACGACTTCGCGCCAAATGTACGACTTCAAACGGAAATGAAACTTCACTTCCGGCCGCCGTCGCCGTCCTGTAAAGTCTCTTTGCTAAAGGTCCCTATTATATCTTGACTGGGGAGCGATAGCAATAAGATCGACCAGATATTGTGGTGCAAGTCCATGGAGGCACCTGAATGTTAGCAGCACAATTTTGAATTCAATTCTGTATTTGATGGGCAACCAGTGAAGATTTTCCAAAATGGGAGTGATATGACAGATGCGAGGAGTGTTAGTGACAAGTCTCGCAGCAGCATTTTGAACTCTTTGAAGTTTATTCATACGAATTGCAGGAAGGCCATATAAAAGACTGTTGCAGTAGTCCAATTTACTAGTGATAAACGCGTGGATAAGGGATATGGCAGATTGATGAGGCAAATACTTTCTGATCCTACGTAAGTTGTAGAGATAACAAGAGGCAACAATTAGCCTAAACCCGGGCTTGCAAAAAACAGTATTGTATCCCTAACTTGGTGCTAAACAAAAGAATAGAGGGAAGTCTGTCTTTCTTACATCGGACGCATTGTGTTTAGCTTGTGTTGGAGTCTACTTCTTTAGACCCCTATCAACATATATTCCTCTAAAATACAGCTCAACCATTGAGAACAATAATTATAACACTTGTAAATAATATTTCTAAAAGAACAAGAAAAAGAGAAACAGAAAAAATAAAGCCCGTGATATATACCACTAAAAGACATCGAACCCGGGTTAGCTGCGTCACAGGCAGGAACAATGACCTTTAGGCCACAGAGGTTTATCGTTATGCAAGATGATAAAAATAGTGTATTGATTCCAAAAAAAAAAAAAACTAAGCACACTTGTTTTCGCTTCGATGGATAATTGTTTGAGAAAGGAAACGCTTATCGAACGATGTAGGATTTTTTCGCATAAATGTGAATGGAGTCTCGGTGAAATGTGAGTAGAAAATTAATTAGCAGAGTGAAATTGTTTACAAATACGTCAATCCAGGGTCATTTGAAACACAAGAAAGGAACGTTTCTGGACAGTTTCAAGGGACGCTAGTACATTTGTAAAATATAATCGCTTATCATTCAAAAATTAAAGTCCAGAAATTGAGATATTGTGGCAAAATAGTAAATAAACTACCTGTCAAAGTCTCAGGGGTGTGTGATATCCCGTACTTGAGTTATTCAACAAAATGTACATCTCAATGGAGCGGATACGGGAACACGGCAGTCCATCTGGAGTTAAATTTTGGTCATGTTAAAAGCTTTCTTCTCGCTGTTGAACTTGCAAACATTCGTATAGACACTTGTCTTAACATATTAGTTGTTCAGACTTCAAAGACACAAGGTGAATCGACGTTTTCCGATACGTGACAACAGGCATCATTCTTGCTGTTGATATGAGATTTACACTCGAATCACTCGGCCGTGAAAGGTCAAATTCCCTTTGTCTGTAGTCTCTAATTTTTGGCGCTCCTCTCGCGTCGCGTCTCCTCGCAACTTCGCGCGCGCACGTGCCCCCACAATCCGTCGCCAAAATTAGAGACTACTCGCTGTCTACTGAAGCAGACAGGGGGAAACACGGCAGTCCATCTGCCGTTAAGTTTACTCATGTTAAAAACTTTCTTCTCGCCGTTGAACTTCCAAACATTCGCATAGACACTTCTCTTAACATATTGTTTGTTCAGACTTCAAAAGCCACAAGATGAATCGACATTTTCCCATACGTGACAACACGCATCACTGTTGTTAAAAATAGTTAGCGCTTGCGCAGAAACGCCGGAAGTGCCATTTGTGGATGATACTCGACGACGAAAAAGAAGAACCGTCGATAGTTTATGACCCGGGCGCCGCGCGAGACGCGCGCACCCCGGGTAATTAAAAGACGAACTGCAGATGTTATTGATATGGCTAATCATATCGAGATTAGGGTCAAAGCTAGCCTGCGTGACCAGACGCCTTTTTCGGCTCTTGTTGTTGTTTCTCGGCGTGTGAAACAAGAGCCGAAAAAGGCGTCTGGTCACGCAGGCTAGGTCAAAGCATGATCCCAAGTTTTTCACCTTTGTTGAAGGACATATTCGAGATTCACCAACAACAAGGTGTGAGGTAATTACTCTCTCAAGTTGCTGTCTTGTTCCAAGAATAAGAAATTCTGTTTTGTCGGGATTAAGTTTTCATCTGTCCATCAGCATCCAGTTCTGTAGATCGCGAATGCAGGATTGTATAGATGACACAGTAGCAGTTTCGTTGGTGGAATTACCAGGTTTAAAGGCCAAATATAACTGAGTATCATCAGCATAGGCACGTACGTTTGGCAAGTGGTTGTTGACAATATTGAACAGCTTACTGGAATAAATTACGAATAATAGAGGACCCAGGCAACTGCCTTGGGGTACCCAAGATATCGAACCCGGGTTAGCAGAGTCAGAGGCAGGAACAATGACATCTTGGCCACAGAGGTTCATCGCAATGTAATGTGATAAAATAATGTATTGATTCCGAAAAAACTAAGCACACTTGTTTTCGCTTCGATGGATATTTGTTTGAGAAAGAAAGCGCTTATCGAACTATGTAGTTTTATTTCGCATAAACGTTAAAGACCCATGTTCATCCAAGAGGCCTTGCGCACGTTTGTTATTGTTTTTAACCGTCTCTATTGTTCATTCTTGCGATTTGATTGGTAGATTCTCCTACTGAGTTCAAGTGGCGTGACACTTAAAATAACTCACAACAACGAAATAAGAATCGATTTATTTGAATCTTTTTGTGCCTACGAAAGACATCAGTTCCTCCAAAAATACTTGAAATATGTGTGGTTCATCATGTAAAACTTTCAGCGACTGAGGAAGCGAGGGAATTCGACCGTTTCGCTTGCATTTACTAGTATGGCTAACTAAAAGCGACGCGGTAAAGGATTCCAATAATTAGATAAGTTACGTCGCCTTGAATACTCCTAGTCCATATATTTTAATTTTAGTGCTCCATAAGGTTTACCTTATCATTATAGGTGGTTTGCAGCCAATCTCTAGAGACACAGATAACAATGGTGAAACGAACAAATGCTGGTGGACGAACAAAAGGAGCTAATGAGAGATGTATTGTTTACGTCCACCAGCATGGCGGCGATGACGTAACGTGCAAACCACCTATAGAAATTGCTGGAAAGAGCAATAAACAGCGTTCGACTCGATGGATGCTCATGTATCGGATACAAAACCGTGCTCGAGTCCGGTTCATTCGCAGATAAATTAGAACCGCATGATCAAAATGTTCGCCAACGTCGGACATCAGTTGAAATCTGGCATACCGCTATGACAGATACATGTTCGGAGGTATCAAATCTTCTCTTTTGTTCGGAGGTATCAAATCTTCTCTTTTGTTTGCTTAAAAATACTAGCTAAGCAAAGATCAGAGATCAGAGGTCATTTGGCAGCGACCATGTATCAACAAAGAAACGGGACAAAGTCACGTTTTGCCAGGATAATTACAAAACAAATTCAAGGATATAACAGCCTCACAATGGAAGACAACATTCCAACACGTTTGTGAAGAATTACCTTCAGGTTGACCCCAAACTAAACGGATTTTTAACAAGAGCCCGCCAACAAATAATTTCGCGTTACGCGAAGTTCAACAGCAACACCAGCCGCCTACAAGGACTTTTCCTCACCGCTACGACGACTCTTGTTGAAAATATCGACACAAATAAAGAGAGAGGATGTTTTGAAAACCAGGACGACATAAAATATAGCGATACTCGGGGAAATAAGCCGGATGAACGAGGATTATTTTCCCAAAATAGCGCTCACTGGCGATTTGCGTATTTTCCGTCTGTGCGAAATTCAGCACGGCGCGCAATGCGTCTTGGATGAGCATGGGCCTTTAATGAATTCTCGGTGACATCACTATGACATGTGAGGAAAAAAATAATCAACAGAGTGAAACTGTTTACAAATACGTCAATCCAGGGTCATTTGAAACATAAGGGTTGTTTACCATTTACCAAAAAAATCCGGAAATTTCGGTTGGAATGTAAATGGAAAGCCTATTTTGGTCTTCCCAAACGGAAAATTTCCGGGGAAAACGGAATTTCTTGAAAGGTAGTCCAAAATTCCCAAACGGAATTTCCAAATGGAAATGTGCGTTCCATTTGCTCATTTCTACCAGTTCCAGGGCTTTCGGCTTGGATCGCTCTGTAAACCTGACCGTTGGAAATGTTTGTGTAAATGGAACACGCGCGTTCCGTGGAAATTTTCATTTGGGTATGTGATACGTACCATTTACTGCAACCGTCGACCAACCGGTTTTCCCGTGTAAATGGTAAACAACCAAGAAAGCCGAACGTTTCTGCGCTCAGTTTCAAGTCACGAAACTAAAAACTAATCGCTTATCATTCAAAAACTAATGTCCAGAAATTGAGATATTGTGGGAAAATAGTAAATAAACTACCTGTCAAAGTATCAGGGGTGTATGATATCCCGTACTTGAGTTATTCAACAAAATGTACTACCTCTTAATGGAGCGGACACGGGGAAACACGGCAATCTAATTAAAAACATCTGGAAGTAAGTTCAGTCATGTTGAAAGCTTTCTTCTCGCAGTTGAACTTGCAAACATTCGTATGGACACTTCTTTTAACATATTAGTTGTTCAGACTTCAAAGACACAAGGTGAATCGACGTTTTCCGATACGTGACAACAGGCATCATTCATCGGTTCATGTCTGTTTCTCTACAGTGTATATCCATAGACCCCTATAAACATATATCTCTTGAAAATTGCTTTACAACTCAACCATTTATAACGTACAATAATTGTAACACTTGTAAAAAAATATTTTAAAAAGAAGATTAAAAAAAAAAAAGGAACGCAAAAAAAAAAGAAAAAAAATGGTATCGATATCGGGAATCTTCCCTGCTAGCAGAGGTCTCTGGCGGCGAGAAAGGAGAGAGACCTCTGCCGGTGCCCGACGAGTTCTTTCATGTAGCCGCCGACCACATTCTTGGTCGAAACTAACCCGGTTTTGGAAAACCGGTTTCCATTAAACAGGAATGCGCTTGCTCTGTTTCTATTCTCTGCTGAAAACTTCTGAGCCCACTGTACTACAATCGTAATGGCGTCTTTGACTGAAAGCAAAATGCACTTCGATCGAGCTTTTAAATCGGCCATTTCTTCCCTCAACAGTCACAATATGAAGGATATAACACCAGTGCAGAAGAAAGCTATTATTGCGTTCTTGAACAAACGCGATACATTCGTGTGTCTTCCGACAGGCTACGGAAAATCTTTGATTTTCCACATGACTCGCAATCCGCGTAGCCGCAGAGTTGTCAAGTTTGCAAGTCTACTCTCCCGAGCCACTAGTTTTCGTCGTGTCTCCGTTGAATTCCCTCCTTATATTATCGTGTGAAAGACTGGCGGAATCAAAGCTATCAAGATCGAAGGTGACTTTCCATCTCTTGAAGGCATAGAAATCGCATATGTGAGCCCGGAGCATTTGGAGCTTGTTGTAAACATAGTTCCCGAACTCGGAGAAGGTCTTTTTCTGTGACGGCTGGTTTTACTAGTGTTTGAGGAGAATAAATTTCATCTCGGACATCAGACACTTATTGTAGTTTGTTGTGAACTTGCAAATTTCACGAGCAAACCGGTCTGCTGAGTAAGGTCGCACGTGAAAAATACGTCATTCGTTGTCAAGGGAACGCTCGCGCTTGCGCGACAGGAAACTCGTCGGGCACCGGCAGAGGTCTCTTCCTTTCTCGCCGCCAGAGACCTCTACTAGCAGGGAAGCGGGAATCGAACCCGGAACATCTGCATCACAAGCGGTAAAGATGATCTCTAGGCCACGGTCGTTCAGCATAGCTAATGAGGTAAAAATAGTTTACTTATTCCAAAATGACCATTATTAGTTAGCGCTTGTGCAGAAACGCCGGAAGTGAGCTTTGGATGAAACTCGAAGAAAAAGAATAACGGACGATAATTTTAACCTCGGGCGCTCTACGCAGCCCGAGTAATTATCCCTCCCCCGGGCAACCTTCGGGGCAAACTTTGCCCGACCGACCCTGGGGGTAGGGGGTAGGGGGTTTGTAAATTCTTTGGAAGACCCGTTTCTAATGCTAGTAAATTCCGGGTAAATTGTGCTTAGAATTAGACATTTCGATATTCTCGTAAGAAGCGTAGATTATTGTATTTCATCTGAACGGAGCAAACTATAGTCTTACATATTGCTTTCAATTTGCATTCCTGCCAACTTTATACGCAGCTCCGCAAAATTATTTTCAGGGAAGAGCGTTGCGTGGCGACCCCAATAATGTAATTATTATTAAGTTCAGTAGAAAATAAACCATGCATTACTGTCCATTTGTCAGAGTTTTCCTTTAAATTTGTCTTCTTCTCGTCATCGGCGAGGCAGTTAGAAATTTTACCATTTAATAACAATTCCAGTAAGAATTCAGCCGAGGAGAAATTCGAGTAATGTCAAACTTTTTACTTTTGTCTTACAAGGAGATGTGGCCAGCCTGTTGTATGCAATATTAAGCTAAGGCCATAATGACAAGGGACAAAACGGATAGCAAATGATCGGAAAAGAAAACATATGTTTGCTCAGCTCGTTTCATCAGTTTAACAAAACCGTTGACCACAAAACAATGAAAATAAAGGTGTTTTGAATTGCGAATGATTTCCGAATTGACCTACGAATGTGTGCATTGTTAACTACGGTCTAAAATATAAACAATTGGTAAAATAATTTAGGCTGAGGATGCAAGTGGTCTATCTTACTCTGGGGCGCTTTCCATTCAACCAATTTTTTCCAAATTCGAAAATTTAGGAATGCGTTTTGAGTGCACCCTCTTTGATGGAATTTCCAGAATTACCGAAATCGCGATAGATGTCGGCTTTAGTTTCCCTGCCGAGCGTGAGCTCACGTGGACAGGCGGAAAAACCAATAATAGCGGACGAAAGCACCTCCAGTATGTCAACACACGTGACCTCGATTTCTTGGAGGTGGTC
The DNA here is from genome assembly GCA_016490735.1 of Pachyseris speciosa. Lineage (NCBI taxonomy): Eukaryota > Metazoa > Cnidaria > Anthozoa > Scleractinia > Pachyseridae > Pachyseris > Pachyseris speciosa. The sequence continues at coordinate 2,174,894 of JAEMWC010000028.1, forward strand.
GGACGCATTCTATTCGACCAGCGAAAATTTGTACCGGTGATTATTGTTCAATGAAAGGCGCCCCTGGTTAATCGGTTCAGCTGGTTGTAACAATGACATTTCCCTTGCTTTTGTTGCGGTGAAAGTGTCACTGAAATACTAGGGACAGTGGAACCTTGAAATAACGAAGTGCCAAGGGACTGAAGAAATTGGTTCGTTATGCCGAGGTCCTGTTTCATACATTTTAAAAGGTCGGGCTGAAGAATATCGTTCATTGTATCTGAGACTTCGTTATATAGAGGTTCGTTAACGGGGCAGCGAACCCTTCACCACCGTTTTCTTCAAAATCAAACTCATGCAGAAGAAACCACCATCATACAACTCGTTGCCATGACTGATGACAAACAGAATGATGTTTGAGTCTCTTGTTGCCTTGAAAACAGAAAAAGCTTTTGTCAGATGTCTTTAATAGTGCTTCCCCGGTAAAAATAAATGAGCAAAAACACTACGTCAGTGAGGCAAGAAACAACTTTTTACAAGTTATGTTTGTATTGATCTATGATATGAACCTAAACTTGTGGACTGACTCTGGTTATTTGCAGAGAGAAAATCTTCAAGTTTCATGCTTTGCAAAAAATGGGTGTTTTCTGCCCATACCTACCTACCTACAAATGTTATGAATCCTAGCAAGTGTAAAGAACTCACCTTGCGTAAAAAAGGGTTTGTAGAGGAACTGTGTAAAATACATAACATTCCGCAATGTAGCGAGCTTAAACTATTAGGTGTGATATTCCGGCACAACTGTAAATACGCAAGTCACGTGCGTGAAAAGCTTGTTAAGGCTAATAAATGCTTGCACGTTATAAGAACTCTTCGGCAAGAGGGGTACAATCAGGAGGAGCTGGATTATCTGTTTCATTCAATTGTTATGCCTAATATTTTGCATGGTTTATCGGTGTACGGAGCCTCCTCTTCTGATCTTAACAACATACAGAACTTTTCAGATAGGTGCTACAAACGCAACTATATATCGAAGAAATTGAATATAAGGGAGTTGCTTGAAAGGTCAGATTGCCGTATTTTTAGAAAGGCCATGAGAACAAATTCGCCCCTTGTGAAGATTTTACCAGAAAGGAATATCACCAATTACGAGCTAAGAAAACCAGGTTTTTACCATCCTATAGTGGCAACAGAGCGCTTCAAATCGTCCTGTATGAATAGACTTATTTTTAGATACGATATTGATTCCTTGATGTAAATAGATGTGTAATCGTTCCAGAGCTCTAAACTTTTTTCTTATCGGATATTTTTCTTATTTGATTGCTTGTAACTTGAGATATGTATTTTTATCTTTTGAATTTATTAAAGACATCTATCTATCTATCTATCTATCTATCTATCTATCTATCTATCTATCTATCTGAAAGAACAATTCAACAGATTGGCGTTATTCTGGTTCGTTACATAGAAGGTTTGTCTACCTCGAATTTGAGCCATAAAAAGCTGGTAAAAGTAAAATCATGGAAAGTAAAGAATTTTTGCCATCTACAAATTCTATGCCAGTTTCAAATTTCAAACCTGCATAGGACATAGGGTCAAGAAACAGATTGCTGTGGTCAGGTTTTGCCTTCCTCTTCCAGCAATATCAGTGCAAAAGTGTTTGCTACACATGGAGCAAAGGGAAAAAAATCAAACAGCCATGACAATGCAATTCTCCATTAGTAATAGCATAGAGATGGGATGAATACAAAATATTAGCTCCAAAATAGTGCATGAATTAAATGAAAATCTTATCTTGCAAACTGAATCCTTTATTCAGAGAGTAAACATTACAAAACAGTTTTTCTGCTTCCAAATTAAAGAGGAAGTTTGGAAAAAAAGGCAAACAAGAGCTCTATCAGCTCCCTCTTTATCAGCAACCTCAACCAAGCAGCCAAACAGCAAGAATCTGAACCAAGCTTCAATCCTGCACCAAAAGTTCTCCAGGCACCTTCAACTTTCAATGAAACTTCCACAAGTGAAGATTGTAGCCTGGTGAGACAAGGCTCATTTGCTTTTAGGCCCCTTGTCCATGAGCAACAAACTGTCAGCAGATTAAAGCGAGCATTTAAACAAAGGTTGTTGCATTCACAGTGCCAATAAGCAGTTCTTTCAAAATTGGCAAGGTTTAAGCCTTCTCAGCCCTTGATGATGAGCTCAGGACCCCAAACACAGTAATTTAGGGCAACTATGACACATTCCAAGGTAAATTCTGCAAATGATTCGGCCGACCAGAAAGCGAATTCAAATGAAAATTTTTTGGACCTTCTTAATACAACGTTTTGTTTCGTGTCAGATTATTCCAGAAAACTACCAAATCAGTATCCTTATAGCTTTAGGACTGATACCAGATTCCTCCAAAAATCGTTGCCAAATGAACTTTTGCCTCCTTTTAGCTAGACATTATATTTGGATTTGTAAGAATAACAAAACACTGCCAAAGGTAGAAGGCTTTCTCAGATATCGTAAGTCGATCTATCTAGCTGAACAAAAGGCTGTGGGCACCCTACAAACAATGTGGGAATTACTGAAAACTTTCATTTAGAAAGCCCCCCTTTTCTTTTGTTTGTTTGTTTGATTAGTCCCCAGACCGAACATTCCTTCACTGCCTTCTCACAATGGCTTTGCAACCGGCTGCCATAAAAGTTTGATGCCTGAATTTTATTTTGAGTATAGAAAGTAATGTAACATGATAGAAATGCATATAACATCAAATGGAAACTCGGAAAAAAAAATCCGAGTTCCAGATGGGATTTGAACCCACGACCCTCCGCGATCTAGACGGACGCTCTAACCACTGAGCTACTGGAGACTCTATGGTGAGCACCATAGAGTCTCCAGTAGCTCAGTGGTTAGAGCGTCCGTCTAGATCGCGGAGGGTCGTGGGTTCAAATCCCATCTGGAACTCGGATTTTTTTTTCCGAGTTTCCATTTGATGTTATATGCATTTCTATCATGTTGTATTTCTTAATTCACTCACTTTGGAGAAAGTAATGTGTACTGTTTAGTGTAAATATGAAGTCTTTCTTGTAAATACGATGTCTGTCAGTTTTTTGTGTGTTTTGAATATATAATAAATTGCAAAGAAAAGAAAAAGAATTCAAATGAGCCTAGTATAGCCACGTGACCAGCTGACACGTGACAGTATACATGCATAACGTGCCTAGTCCTCAATCAAAATCTTTGGAGAAATAAGAGTTTAATACCCCAACCCCCAAATTGCTTTTAGCAAAAAACCTAAGGTTTTTATACATTTTCGAGGGTAGGCTGCCCCTTACTTAAATCGAGGTTCCACTGGATTGAGTTACGTAGTGTTACATGAGATAGTAAATAATGGCTTAACAGAGACCAACAAAGCATAATATCGCAAGTCTCTGGATATGAGCAAAAGCGTGTTCTGATTGTTTCACGGCTGCGAGGTTATCCGCTCACATCCACGTGAAAGATGTCGCCCGTGGAAGAAACGATTTATCACTTGGCTTTCGTCTTTTTTGTGCATTATGCCTCTCTGGGCAAAAATGTTGAGTGATTATGTGAGTTTGTTGTGTCTTATGATAACATATATGCAGAAGCCAGTATGTCTTGCAAGTCCATAAGTTATAGAGCTAAATGACCTAGTTTTTTTGTAATCTTTAAAAATTAATTAATCCGTAACCGTGACCGTTTGATTGATTTCAACAGGTGATTTAAAAAGCACTTCATCCCACCATGTCAGACCAAAGTCCCATCTAAAAGCTTGGAAAATAAATTGTTAGTAATGGCAATGATTTTTTCTTCCTTTCTCAGCACATTTTGACAGTAAGGGTATAGTAGAAGAGTACCTTCATACAAAGAAGCTGAAAGAACGCATGAATTTTACCATCGTTCGCTTTTCTTTCTATTACAATAATCTGGCAACGATGATGCAGCCCCGCAGGCTGGATGAGGACACATTTGTCTATGACATTCCTATGATGGGTGTCCCCATGGATGGTGTTGACGTCACTCAAGGTGGAGAATGTGTATATGGTAAGTATCACCTTATGTTCTGTTACGTTACAGCAAGTTAATTATTTAAAATGGCCTCGAAAGAGAGCACTATTTAATGCTACAGTATCCGTTCAGCAGGATTTGGCACCTGATCATCAGTCACTAATGACAATAAATCGTCCCTCTTTTCCCTCAGCTCTTCTGCGTGCGTTTAACTACACCTTCTAGTGATCAATTTAAGAGCAATTCTCCTTAAGTGTCGGTTAGTCTTCCATATCGGAGATCAGGAGGCGTACAATCCTGGACAAAAAAATCTTGAGACAAATATTTATTTACCTCGCATTCCTGTGCTCTTGAGAGAAACATGTAGCAGCGAATGAAGTAAGCCCGTGCACTAAAAATGCTTTCTAAACTTCAGCATTGTTCCGTGGAGGGGGGACGCGGGACCTGAAGGCGTTTTGACACGGAAGCTGGTCCAAATGGTGAATATTGTAAAATTTGTCCCACAGTCTTTTGTCTGCCACATAGATCAAATCGGCCTTTTTTTCTCTTGCTTTCTATTTGAAACCTATCTTTCTTTTCCTGACAGGCATACTGGAGAACCCAGATACATATCGTTATAAAACAGTTGGCCTGAGTGGAGACAAGCTTACTATTCAACAGTACTGTGACATCTTTTCCAAGCATCTCAGCCCAAAGAAATTCCAGGTTAGTTGTAAGAGACGGAGGAGCTTTTCCATTTTTTTTATCGAAGGATTTACATCACCCTACGGAGGTCAGTTTTTCCTCTTCACAAGGATTTTCAATCCTTTTGCCGTGCTTGACCGCGGGCTCGTATATAGCCTGTTCCAGGCTACCAGATATTAGGGGCGAGCGCGCGAGAACCAGCGAATGTAGCGGGGCAGTACTATTTCCGTTGGTTTTGGTTAATTCCGTGGCATGGCCGGGGCATGGCCGGGGAATGGCCGGGGCATGGCCGGGGCATGGCAGTGGAAAGTCAATTTGATCACTAATTTTCGGAAATTATATCCGGAATTTTCGAATTACTCGCAGAGGTACTCCCCATAAACAGTGATCCAACCGTTTTGGTTTTTCTGACAGGTGACAAACACCTGCAAGCTGCCATTTTCCTTTATCACACTACTCACAATTCCTTAATTAACCTTGCATAGACAACCAAATAACAACCACTGCAGGATAATAATAATAATAATAATAATAATAATAATAATAATAATAATAATTTATTACTTATATAGCGCCATTTACAAATACAGATCAATGGCGCTTTACAATTTTCAAATTAAATTAACTCTAAATACATCAAATCAAATCAAATGTTGGTTTTTGGGGGAGGGGAAAACCGGAGTACCCGGAGAAAAACCTCTCGGAGCAGAGTAGAGAACCAACAAACTCAGCCCACTTATGACGCCGAGTCCGGGAATCGAACCCGGGCCACATTGGTGGAAGGCGAGCGCTCTCACCACTACGCCAACCCTTCAAACGATTCAAACGGAAGCGCCATGTGTCAGTAGCCAATGCTATGGTGATCGTGTTTTCACAATTTGTGACAGATTCTCTTCTAGTCTTGAGTGAGCTTCTGAGCAAAAGCTTCCTCGCAAGAACTCCATTGATCATAAAATCAGTCTAAGCGCTGCACGCTCTGTGTATCAACACCAGCCACTCAAAATCCGATAAGGCTATCAAAATTGATTAATTTTGTAGAATACTTTGTGCAAAGTAAAACAAACAAATACAACAAAAAACAACGATACTTTATTTTCACATTTCCTTCTTACATCACAAGTACGCAAACAAGTGAGTAACAATGAGCGTTTTTAGTGTGGAGAAGAGTTATGCAAATGTAAATCTGTGGTTTGTTACATTTGTAGAAGAATGAGCTGTTTCCTTATTTTTCTCTTTTGTGAAGGATTCTAAAATTACCTTGGATCAGTTCAGAGCCCTTGGCTTTCCTGGCGCAGAGGAACTTGGCAACATGTTCGAGTTTTACGTTCGAGGAAATCCGGATCGCAATACTAGAGAGACCAGGAAGTTGAACCGGGAAACTCAGCGGTTTGATGTATGGGTGAGGGAGAATAAAGGCATGCTTGAGAAAGCGTTCGACTCACTGCAAGTACAATCGACTTAACCGTTGATTAAGAATGACCAGCGGATGGATTAGAGAACTGAGGTGTATGGGTCTCTCTTTTTTGGATTTTTCTTCCGTGACATTCCTGCTCGTGTACCCGCTTATTATTCCGTACAGTTATGGTATAGAAAATCTGGATCTGCCAAAATGATGACGTCAAATTGTAGTCCTGTCGTTGCTTAAATGAGTTGTTAATTCAAATTTTAAATGGTTTGCGAATCACATTCATGCTTTTATTGGCTGAAATAAAAGTGTCTGGGTTATAGCAGTCTTGTCAGTGAGTCTTGAACTGTCATTTTTTTAAGTGACACGTGGAACAAGAGATCTCGTACGATAATTTACTCTGCGTCTTCAGTAACCACGCGTCGATCCGTCAATTCGTTTATTCCTGGTTTCGAAACATTTGCATTTGATGCTACCGTGTAGGACGAAAAACAGAACGAAGAAGAGACCCCCGATTGTCAGTCTTATCAAGGAACTACCACAAAAACAGAAAAGAAGCCATTAACTGAAGCGACATATCAGTGTATATGTACAAGTTGTGCGTTCGAGTGATATACCAAGGAATATCCCAGTAGGCGAGTGTGTTTGCCAAGCGAATACAACTAACGCGTAGGATATATACCACTACAAAGCTTTTCATATCTATTTCATACCGTGCGATAAAAAATACTTAGCCCCAGACAATGAATGCCTCGGCGGGAATGTGGGATCGCATTGCAGGATGCGCACTCTTCTCTGCGTGCCACCTTTACAAGTCACCGAGCATGCGTTCCATGATGTCCAAGAACTCCATTGACTATCAACTGGTTAAGCAGAGAAAATTTAAAATGCTATATCTCAAATGTGTTATCTAGTTTTATTGCTATAATATTCGACTTAGTTACGGCCAATGAGAGTCATTTGAAATACACGCCATTGCTATTCTTTTTTTATTGCAGCATCAATCACTGAAAACGTCAATGAACGGTTGATAAAAAGTTGGTGCTACAAAGAAGAACAGCCTTACGGTCATCTTGATTTTAACATCTTGTGTTTTGGTCACAACAGACTGCAACACAGTTACTTGTTAATTTGAAAATGTTTCCATGGCAATGTCCTCAGTCTTAAACAACCGGAATTTATCTTTTATCAGTACTTTGTTCATTGAATTCATTCCTCGGTGTGTTTGTGCGTGTTTGTTTGTTTTCGTCAAGTGGTTAGAAAACGGCTCCCAATTTCTACAGTTTGAAAACCTGCCAGTACCCTTGTTCGATTATTTGGAAACAACTCTTGTCTCACTATACCTACCTGGACAGGGACTTACGGTGCAGCTCCTTGTTACCATGGATATACTCCAGAACAGTTTTCACCGCGGTGCTGAGGTGAAGGGTTGTCACAATTGCGCACTCTTCTCTGCGTGCCACTTTTACAAGTCACTGAGCATGCGCTCCATGTTGTCCAAGACCCCCACTGGCCATTGACTGCCAGACCGAGATCATTCAAAATGTTATGTCTCAAATATTTAAGCCGCTTTACTGTTGCTTGTAGTAATTACACATTCCTTTGTGCCACTGTATTGTTTTCAAGTCAAATTGGAAGGACTTTATTGTGCTTGAAAATGTTGAATAATTGCCTTTCTGCGCTTTTGGTTGTTCAGTTTTTGTAACTTTAGAAAAATATGACGCCCGAATACAGACCCTCCCCCGCCTTGTTGATTTAATTCGTCAAGGAACAGATACAAAAAAGTGTGTTTGTGCACACTTTTTTGTTAACACAAAAAGTGTGTTTGTGCGTTTTTGTTTGTTGTTTGTTTTCATCAAGAGATCGGAAAAACGGTCATTACCCTTATTTGATTACTTGGAAACAACTCTTGTCTCACTATGCCTACCTGGACAAGGTCTTACGTTGCAGCTCCTTGTTACCATGGTTACTCCAGAACAGTCCTTACCACCGTGCTGAGGTGAGGGGTTGTTACAGCTCCGCACTCGCGTTTGGACACTGCCTTTACAAGTCACTGGGCAAACGCTCCATGTTGTCCAACAGCCCCACTGGCCATTGACTAAGGAAACATGTTGGAGGGAACCAATAATAAAGTGCGATGTTAGGTGAGATTACTGCTGATGATTAATTGAGAAGACTGTCATTATGCTGTTATTGTTAAATTGGAAGGACTTTATGTTGTGGTTGAAGATGTTGAGTAATTGTCTTTCTTTGCTTTTGATTTGTTCACTTTTAGTAACTTTGGGAAAATATAACGCTCGAAAACAGATCCTCCCCCACTAGGTCAAGACATTTAGTTTTCACTCTCGCATGAACACTCCCTCCCCATATCAGAAAATTCTGCATCAGTCTCTGAAATCTTGGTAAAACTGTCTTAAACTGACTTGAAAAAAAAAAAAAAACAGATTGGCCATACAATTTTTCAGAGTAGTGAACAATGTAGTATAACCTCTCGGCCAGAGGAGAGAAATCCGAGGTCTTTCACCAGTTTTCTCTCCATTCCAGATGGGGCTTTAGCCCCCCACTTTTCAACAGTAAAAAGCAAGTAATACTAAAAGTAATCGAAGTTACTTTTCTATACGTTACTTATTGCCAGGTATGATTAGTTAAGTGAAAAGGTAATTAAATTCTTGTTTTAAAACACCGCTTTTATGTTGCTGAAAGTATATGAGTTTCACCACACCATGTTAATTTTAAATACATTTCCAGCCTTTTCAGGGGGAACAAGGCCCCGGTCCCCCCTAGTTGACTCACGCTAACGCGTTCGAAGTGAGCCCCCCCCCTCCCCCCCAGTTGAGAACGTGCTGCGCGGGGCCTGAAAAACGAAAGCAAAAGAAAGATAGCTAAACGTTAACAGAATACAGATGTACTACGCTGAAAGGTAAGTCAAGGCAAACAGAAAGAATTCCGGCACACGACCCGCGTAATTAACACAACATTGCGGTGGGAGAAAGCACATTGACGAGGACAATTGCAGAGAAAGCGGATTTCAACCGAATACAAATATACACAGGAAGACAAAACAATAATGCAGACATAATTCATCTGATTTCAGCTAATTCGTCATCTGTTGTTACTAACCACACCTAATGTGTGGAATGTAGTGAAATCAAGTTCATCTGAACTGTGTGAACGTTTGACGTCAATTAATTCAGTTATCACTGCAGCAGATTATTAATGGTGGTCAATTCATTATCAAAAACCTTATCAATCATTTGTTAACCTAGGCAACCCACCAACTGAGGAGAGGTTTTTTTTTCCCAGGGAAAAAGGCTAAAAATACTGTATTCTGAATGAGCTCAGAAAACCCGTTGTGAGCTACGAGCGTTTACAGAAATCTGTTTAGATGTAACTCAACTTTTTAAGATCTTTTAACATCGTGATAGACTCGAATTTCCACGAGTTATACAGTGAAGTGGCTGTACATTGAAGCAACATTGTGTTCACGACTTGTTGGCCTTATGTGGTCATTTGATTTAATGATACGAATTTTTTTTATCGCAGTACTCATATGATACACAGACTAATTCATAAGTGGTATTTTATGGTGTTATTAAGGTTATATTATTGTTTGTATTTGTATCGTATCATATTACAATTAACAATGAAAGAATTCGAATGTCAGGCTCACTGACTACATTGATACCTGTTACGACGCAATTAGCCCTGGCTTTATAGGTGGACAACGTTTTTTTTGAAAACAAAAGACAATAAACAAACCTGGACATGGTTTTAAACTGCATTTTTGGATTTCTATGACAACATCGTCACAGGGCTTTCCACCATTTGCTGGTGCTGGGTTTGCGCAATTACGCATGCGCCTTTGCAGCCCATTACCACACCTCTTTGAACAGAAAGTCCATTTGGACCAGGAAGACCAGTTGCCATCCACTAAAGGATGCGAAACAGAAAAACAAATCGCCAAAAATCGCACACATTTTAGCTCTTTTTAATATGGAAAAAGGTACAAATTATAAATTTCTATCCTTCTTTTTTAGTTTCTAGCCGGCAAACCTGGGCATGGCTTTATGTGGCATATCTTCGTTTCGATTCCAATCCCGTTGCAAGGTTTCCCACCGTTAACTGGCGGTGGATCTGTACAGTTAGGAGTGCGCTTTTGAAATCCATTGCCACAACTTTGTGAACAAGAAGGCCATTCAGACCACGAAAACCAGTTACCATTCACTGCGGAATATAAAAGGAGAAAAATTAATTCTATACAAACTATATGCAATTTAAAAGTCGCGTATAAAATGAAAAAAGGGCCTTCGTTAAAAGTATTACAGTTTTTAAAACATTGCTGGGCGTGATTTCACATTGGATCAAGGTTTTCCAGTGTTCACCGGTGTTGGAAATGTACAAGGAATGTATGCACTTTTGAAGTCCTTATAACTTATAGAATAGGAACCCTTTTAAGGAAGGAAGTCTAGCTCTCTCCCATTGTATAACAGACAACAACAACAACAACAACGATTATTATCATAAGGAAAATGAGGCGCTTATTTGTCACTGGTGGAAAAAAAACTAGAGATTAGTGCTGCATTGTTTACAGTAATGCCTACAAATTAGCTATTCACTTAAATGTGGATTAAGTTACCTGTGATCTTTCAGGTGCACAGTTCAATCTTCTGAGAATCGTGACCATTAAAGCAACAATAGACTCATCCTTCCTTTACAAACGTTCCGAGACTGAAGGATTATTTCCCTACACTTACCTGGCTTCAACTTGTAAACGAAGGTGGTGTAAAGCTTGCCAACAACGTAGCCGTCGACTCCAACCTTGCAATTGCGAGATTTACCATTTGTGTTGTATGTCTGTGACGCGTTGATTCCTGTATGGATCCGGAAGCAGTTAACTTCCACAAGGGACAAGTTGATTTATGGCCTTAAATTATAAGCCATGGCTCATTCCAACAGAGTGAACAGTTCCGCTGGCTCCAAAGAGAAGGAGCCTACATCCGAGGTCCACAGTATGAAGTGAATAAGGACATAATACTGACATCCACCCCCTTTGCGCCGATAGAATGCTTAGTTTATCACAGGGATTCCAGCAGGAAGTGAACAAAGGGCATTACTTCTACTCCCCCTCCCCAGTTACCGATGAGAAGGACCAGTTGATAATCCTCGCAGTTTGTTAAAATTTCCTGACGTTTCGCATGTGTACACATTTTAGAGAAATAATTAGGACAACAACAAGATAGCGATTATAAGAGACACCATGACAATCTGAATGTTCTGCTACCATATTTCTTAAACGGGAGTGTGCTAGCGTTCGTCTTAGTCTTGGGTAATTAAGTATTTTGATTTAAATCCTTTAGAAAGCAGACAATAGTGCATTGTAATTATATTCTGAGTGAGTCTGAGTTTTACATATGTGAGTATTACTTCAAATGTTTGCTTAGAATTAGCCACAATTTCTTTCTTACCGCAGTCCCCAGCACTCTTGGTGGTATTTTATTCCAAAATACGTAAACTTTCTTCCCTCTGCTTCCATACTGCACGCCTGAGCCAATGGTTTTAAATTTGGCCAGAGTTTGTTGAAATCAAGATCATTCGGGGTGTAGAAATGTTCGGGAAGTGCTGAGTTGTCATGGCCGTAGAATATCCAACTGCTTCCCAGTCATTGACTGTTTAGAATGGAAATCATATAAATACCTCCTCACAGGCCGGGTTTAGTAGGCAAAGGTTTTCGCCAGTTCTCACTGAATGTTTACATTGTGCTAATACCTCGCAGACTACTAATAGCGGATTAAAATAACTGTAAACGGAGAGTTCGTTAAAGATGTGCGGCACTTACAATTGTATAAGTATATGATTGTAAAACAACATAGAAGTGTCAGAAATGTCGTAAAAAGGAAAAGACGTTTCGGGTGTATAACTCTTCTTCGGTATGGAAGAAAACTCGATCCTACCACTGTATAGCAAGGTAAAAGACAAGTTAATTAGCAAGGTAGCAACACAAAAGACACTTAACAAAATAAGTCTGTTAGAAACGCTAGTCATGTCATATTACAGGAAGGTAATGGCTGGGGAAAGCCATCATAATGTTTAAACAATCATTACAAAAATCTCGATTTACGTACTGAAGCAGCCATACTTCTGCTCTGATAGAACACAAAGCACGTACGTTATTTGCCCAGCTTGGTTTTTCTTATTTCGCATAATTTTGAAAACCTGTAAGTGAGTGAGGTTATGCGGAGAGTAATGGATAATTTACTTACCTGCACCAGAAGAAACAGAAAAGAGCAGTGCACTCACACAGAACAGCAGAGATAATCTCATCACCTTTATGTATCAGTCAATTCCAAAAGTGCCTATTCCCCCTCCCCCGGGCATACCCCGGGTATTTGATTCGAAAGTTGTCCCGCACGGTGGGGCATTTGACTTTTAGCTAAACATTGGTCGGCGGTCGCCAGCTAAAGGGTTTCGCGAAGGTTTCGCGCGCAAATATTCATTTACCACGGGAGCCGCTTCGCTCCCTTCACTTCA
>JAEMWC010000028.1:2200000-2205000 GCA_016490735.1 Pachyseris speciosa
TAAACCCAACCCAAGCCATTACCCTAAGGTTCCCAATGGGCAAACGGTCTAATGTAACCTCACTAGGGTAACTAGGGCCAAGATACCCTTTTGTTTATTTCTTGACTCAAATTATACATTACCCCGACCAACCTTGCCTTTCTTCTAAACTTCTAAACACCTCTAAAAATCAATTACGACTTTTTCTCAAATACTAATAACTGTAAACATGAAGTCAACGTAGGGTATCGCTTCCGCACTGGGCACATGTAACATTACCTGACTGTTTCTCATAATGAATTTGCTAACTTTGAGCGAGCGTTGGAACGTTGGTGGGTAGTTGAGGTACTGCATACTATTTTATCTCTTACAGACACATGCTACTGTTCTCGTACTTAAACTTGCATTTCTGTACTTAAAATAGGTGACTTTTGTCCTTTTTCTGTGTGTTGCTCTTTGCATCTTTCAATCTTTCCTTCACATTTTTCATTATTTTAAGCAAGAAAGCATATCATGATCCCTTGATAATAAAATGGAACGCCTGTTATTTGGGATTAATTCAAACATATTTTCACCACCTCATTTGATCTTCGATGTTCTGAACTTTCCGTTTAAATCGTGAACGACAACTTTTACATCCCACTTCAAACCTTTCTACTTAATTCCTTTGTTTTTTTTTTGGTTGAAGTTTCAAGTTTGGTCGAAATGAAGAAATCAAGCACAAGAAAAAACCACTCAGTGCCAACTTAAAGGAAAATTAAGGGGAAAACATAAGAAACTTTAAAGTGCTCGCTCCAGTACTTACCAAATCAAGCGGAGCTTTAATATTGGACACACTTGTTGGCTTTCTGAACGATGTGAGATATTTCACTGTACTGATTCTGTTTTAAAGCCACGGAAAATGTTAACAATGCCATATAATATATAGATTTAGCCAAGCCTAAATGCGGAGCTCCACGACTATTACTTTTTTTTTACTGGTATTGAGCAACACCGCATGACTTTCCTTGCGCCAATATTTTATGTTTAGAGCAGTCAACAGGAATTGACCGCGGTTCAAAAACCTCATAACATTACAAGAAAACAATACAGTCGACGCGTGTGTTTGTTCGAAAACAAACTCAGCAATCAAAGAAGGATCAAATATTTTCATCCAGCATCGTTGGACGAGCATGTTTGACGGTTTTCCACCTCTCACAATAGTGCATTAAATGGCTTTCCATGTTTAATCAAACATGTTCATCCAAAATTTCGCATTACGAACAAATATTTGATCGTTTAGCCACCCCAACAGACAAATCGTGCACAAACGGTAAAAAGCAACCAAATGAGCTGCGTAACGATGAAAATTTCAACAATATAATACGCAAAAATCATTTTTTGGACTCACCTGGTCCCGTGTTTGTTCAAACATTGTTTTGCGTTTAGCCACCAAACGTTATGCTTGACGTTATGCTTGACAAACACGATAATGATGAAAATGTTTACATATTTCGTAGTAAGTTAAACTTAGGCATAAGCTTAAATGTCGTAGAAAGAGAAAAGGAAAACAATCCTGATAGTTTGGATAGGTAATCGCATGAGGCCGAGTAAAATTAAGGATTAATATCACTTGTGCCACTTTTCAGAAAGTTGCTGAAATTGCCCTCATCGCGCAAAACATAAGTGATACTAATCCTTAATTTTACGAGGACTCATTGCGATTACGTGTTAATAACATAAGTGCAAACGTTTCTTTCAGTTCTTAAACAGAAGAAACACAGACGTCGAAAAACATGTACAGTCAGCCAAGCTGAGGAAAACCACTCGTTCGCTTGCCAAACAACAAACAAACAATTTGACTAGCTACTTCTTTGTGCCAAAAACGAGTAGATTGTTATTTATATCCAGTCGAGACAAAAATATAAGTTTCATTCCTGAACAAAAGTAACAACGATTAAACCAAATGCTAAGCTTCAATTTATTTAAAGCCGGGGCTACACGAGCGATTTTTCGCTCGTGCCAGTGATGCGATTTTTTCAATTTTGTCGCGTCACCAGCGCGCGATGAAATTCGCAAGTGTAGCCACCCTTGAACTGGCAACGCAACAGGTAAAAAGTCGCAAGAAAAAAATCGCGAGAAATTGAACGAGTTTAACTTTTCGCGTTTCTTTTTCTGCGATTTTTTGAGCTGTCGCATCACCTGTGCGAGGGTGGCTACACGGGTGAATAAAAATTAGGTTGATTTAACAATGACAACGGGGACTTCTTGATAACGGCGCGCGCAGATCTAAAAAGCGACTTGACCAATAGCAGAGCAGCAAATTGAGCACCGGAAGTTGTGTTCAGTCCTTTCCGCGCGCTCTCGCGTCCTCAAATGACGTTCCCGTTCTGTTGCTAAATTAGCCTATTTCATCGTGCGCCGGCGACGCGACAATTTACAAAAAATCGCATCACCATCGCAAGCAAAAAATCGCTCGTGTCGAGCTTTCTACCACTAGAAAATACGCATCGATCCACTATAGTAAAAACACGCATCTACAAAAATAGCAAACGGTTTGTCCAAAGAAAGAGCTTCTTCCACCAAGTTTGCACTACTCGTTCCTCCCATTAATGCCGGTGAGTTGTTAAGTGAGCTTTCATGGTGAGCTGCAAGATCGAACAAGCCCTTGAAGCGTTAAATCATTTGGTTTTCAACCACACAATCCGGGCGCCATACAAGTGGATCCAAAATTTAAGAATTTCCTGAGAAAAACCTTTTGCTGTTCCATTTTATCAGTTAAAAATTCACCTTCCGGAGTATCTTTTAAGTAGTTCTTGATTTCTATGCCTTTTACGCGAATTAAAAGACAGAAGCTGAACTTCGAAGATGAAGTTGTTTTGGTCGAAATGAAGAAACCAACTGAATGTGAAATCTCAAGCCTCAGAAAGCGCGCGAAAAATTAAGCCTCGTTTTGGTTTGGGTGTCCCATACCTGGCTTGGGCCTGCGATACAATCGAAAACCAGTACCTGGTCAGCGGTCAAGTTAAAAAAAAATAGCTGACCTCGAACTTCGAGCGAGCGCAAGACCCAGAAATTTGAAAAAATGGCGGCTTCTTAATTTTTTATCTCAAAAATCAGGATAGGCCTCTACAGGCATCCTCGTACACAGCAAGAATTATTCCAGAGAAATAACTAGCTGTAGATATACTCTTTTTGTCCTTCAATTTTTCAGCACTTCTTGAACTATAAAAATCGTTTTGAGGTCCTCGTTTCTCTCGCGGCATGAAAAGAGATCGCTTTCGGAAGCCCATTGTTTTCATGGGCCGGATAACAAAAATGTGACTCTATCAAAAAAGCGGCTAACTAGCCTTGACTTCTATCCAAAGCACAGTGCTTTTACAAAAACACTTTTCAACTTCTTCGAATGATGAAATAAACCCCTGATCTTTCAGTGTGTTCATTTTTTTCTTACTGTGACAAGCTAATCGTTTCAGTGTCCAAGAGATCACTGTCTCCAAAGTAGTCCGGTTATAACAAAAGTCGATTAAACTGAGAATTTAAAAATCATTTAGGACTAGTTTTAGGACTGAACGCTACACTAACAAGCAGTTGTTTACAAACTTAACGACCAAACGATCGGAAAAAAAATCTTATTTCCCTTGATTACAAACATACTCAAATCACTGAATACTCGCCTTTTAGGGAATTTCAAAGCTTTTAATTCCACTGCATATTTCTTCTCTCGTCTAACACTCCCATGTGCTTTTATAGTCAGGCAAAAAAATGAAATGATAGGGAAAAAAAAAAAAAAAAAAAGACTTCGCAAGGTGCGAACGCTCTCCTGGCATCGTGTTCGATTTCATTCAAAAGACCGACAAGAGCCCGCGAAAAAGGTGATGCGCAGAAAGCTGCACAGAACGTTTTTCCGCTCTGAAGCTGTAAACTAGCCTGTCAGTTGGAGTATGGCCGACATTTCACATCGCATACATGAAAGGGCGGACGTACGGCCGGTGACCAAAACCAAATATTCTCGAATAGATGGGTTACCATATTTTCTTAACCATGGTGCTCCGCTTAGGGGCCCTTCGGGCCGCCGGAGCTCCGCTACAACCCGGGTGGTTGTCTGCAAGGGAGATATTAACTACCTGATAGTTCTTTGTTGTTTTTAAAGCCGCACTAGAAGACATTGCATGCTACCAATTTTTAATTTTGTTTGTTTTGATCGCTGCAATATTCTCCGTAGACTTTTATCTCCCGGTACTTATTTCGAATTTAACTTTCTTTAAGGTCGCCTTAGTCATGTTTCTTTCCGTACGCCAACGTTTTCTCCACCTGATGGGAAATTTATCTTTGTCTTAAGAATTTACCAAGACAGCACTGGATTTTGAGCGTGCTTCGACTCTCTCCTTCCTTGTCAGTAGCCATGGCACGCGACCTCTCTCGTTTTGTTTTAGTTTGCTACGGCATGCAAGGGGGGATGTTTTCAACTTTCAAAGAAATAAATTGTATTTGTTTTTTAAAACCTTTTAAAGAAAAACCGCAATATTGTATAATTGATCAAATGTCGTTATGATATTGTGCAAGGTAGTTTTGATATGCAGGGGGGTATGTTTTGAATTTTCAAAGCAATAAATGCACTAATTAAATTGTCTTTGGTTTAACTACCTTTTAAAGAAAAACCATGACATTGTATAATTGATGAAATGTCGTTATACGTAAAAGTTACCCAAATAAAGATAATTCGGACAAGAACACCACTTTAATTTCGCCTGTTTGCCTCTATGATTTGTTGGATACTGATCACATGTTTGGTTTCATTTATTGCACTATGCAGGAGGCCTGTTTCCAATCAGTAAAGTGAGAAACGAGGTAATAAAATCGTCTTTGTTTGTAACAGTTACGGTTTATTTGTCATTGTGAGTTAAGTCAGCCTATAGTGTGATAATACACAGCTGAGCTGGAAACATTTGAGTTGAACAGGGATCGCCTTTTTCTTCTTCTGTTATAAAAAAAATACTCTTAATAGCGGAAAATAAAATGGAGCATTAACAGCCTTTTAG
>JAEMWC010000028.1:2212500-2214865 GCA_016490735.1 Pachyseris speciosa
ACAACCCGCATGTATCAAAGCTAATCGAGCTATTTATCGGGTGCTTGCCATTTTCCAGAAAATCAGGATGGAATGACTGTTGAATAATGGTAAGCGATTTTCCGAATTTACCGAGCAACCGGATGAAATTGGCGCTTACCATTTACTGCAAGGCGTTCCGTCATGCGCACTCACTCGTTCTGGTGCGAAAGGATCTGGAAACGGAACGATTCGCTCAAATGGTAAGCAAATTTCCGAAATTTAGCCTGTGTACATCCGCCTCCAGTCCTCCCCTAAATAAATCGGCGTGCAACAAAGGAAATAGGAGATGTCTGCACGCAGGCTACCGAAATTCCGTTCCGAACGGAAAAAGAGGAATACCTCTGGAGGTTGTCCACATTTTGTGAAAAGATTTCCCGGAAAATAGATATGGTTCCACGGTTATTGGCGCCATTTTAACTGGGGGGCAAACACGGCTAAAATTACAGTAAATGTATGGGATTTTGACCGACTTTGAACCGCTGTAACACCGCTACAAAGAGGCGGACTTCCGCAGCGAAAATGTCTTTCAAAAGAGGCTACAACGACCGTAAACGAATTTTAAGATTTCATACAAACCTCCCTAATCAGAATTATTCACATTCCTGCGAATTTTGAAGCCATATCAGAAGATTTATAATTCTAATTTACGGACGTCGTACCTTCGTTAATGGCTTTATTTTCTGTTGAATGAACGATATCAATAAAGCGCTTAAAAGTAGTGTCAAATGTTGGAAATCCGCCTCTTTTTAGCGGCGTTACAACGGTTCAAAGCCGGTCAAAATCTCGTACCTTTACTGTAATTTTAGCCGTGTTTGCCCCCCAGTTAATATGGCGCTAATAACCGTGGAACCATCTACAGTCAACTCTCTCTAAGACGGACACGGCTTATAGAAAGTCGACGTATCATGACCCTAGGAATTTTAAGATAATAATGCTGCTGTGCACAGTGAATATGCGTCTGTTTAAAGTTTGTTTTAAGTTATTGACTTGAACGAAACCTACAAACGTTAACTGGAACAAAAACATATTTATAAAATTGAATCTCTTGTCGTATTACAATCAATAGTTAACGGGTTGACTGGAGTCCAAACAGTAAACAGAACATTCCAGTTTTTAGAAATCAGCTCGAGTACTGTAACATGCACGGTGACTGGAAAGAGAGTAAATCGAGGTGGTGGTTATGGTCTAGAAGTGCCTTGCGAGTATTCATTTAAAGGGAACTCGCTAGCTGTGAAATGGCTAAGTGAACGCATTGCGAAAGAAAGAAAGATACAGTAAAAACCCGAAACTAAGAACCTGAAAATTGAGAACCTGTTAGCCTAAAATTTGGATTTTATACCCCCTATAAAAAAGAACCTATTTAGCCTAAAAATTGAAAACAGGTTCTTATTTTCTAAAATCATATTAGTACATTACAGCTGCAGTGCAAGAATCCTATTTGAAGAAAAAGCAGATTCTCATTATTGTAAAAATGAATTTTTTTTAAAATAGAAAATAGAAAATAGGCCAATAACCATCTTGTTTTGCAGCTGAGTTTTATTTGCTTTTCTCCAGAATTAAGAACCTATTAGGGTTTTCCGATTTAGTGGAAAATTCAATTAAATGGAACTTATTTTTCCGCCTATTGAAAACGTTTTTGAAATCACTTAGTTAGCCCATTGAATGTGCACTTATTTGCTTTCTTGTTCTGCTGTTCCACTCTCCCTTAGTCTACTGTAGTCTAAATTGTCAATAGCTATTCTTAGAGGAAAACGAAGTTGCCGACAAGTAAAGTCAAATATTGGGTCTGATCTATAGGGATTTAACACGTTTCTCGCCGTATTTACGTAATAGTTGAGCTGACTGACGTTTGAAGATGGGCTACTGTCGAAAGTGTGCAGCCACATCATTTTATCTAGTCCAGGCCAAAACAAATACCAACCCCCTAAGAATAGCAGGTGAAACCCGGCAAGTCAAGAACGGGAAGAGGAGTGGTGAGGTGAAGCGAACCGTCAGTAAAGTGTTAAACCAACTCAACTCATGAATAGCGGGCTTACAATCTTCTGAATCTTGGATATTGTGCGTTTCTTTTCAGCAGAAGAAAGCACATCATTCGTAGAGTTTTTCAAAATTCAAACTGGATTAAAATTGAAAAAGTGGTCTCAGTAGATACATGTATACTGCCGCATTCAAGGATAAAGTTTCGATTGAGAGTCGTACATTTATTTTTAATTTTCTCTTAATTTTAAGCGAATAAAATTCGACCATAAGACACTTTATTGACAACGAACAACAACTGAAATTGCATTGTGCCACTTTGCATGTAATTCGCTAGAAAGGTGGAAAAAGTCTTTCCATTTCCGCT